>CM035158.1:65588278-66188278 GCA_020205615.1 Panax quinquefolius | reverse complement strand
GATCATTCTTGAATTTTACTCACTAAGCGATGATCATGTTGACAATTTGGACGTTAATAATTCATGGATTAAATAATTCTTGAACTTGTTTTATTGAATTATTATGTCATTGTCATCATCCTCATGTTATATTATGTTATCTTTGGCTTACGTGCATAGATGAACTTAGTATGATTATGACCGAGGATCATTCGGTATAATCATGACTTGATATAAATGATGTGACAAAAGTCCTCGATTGGCTGTGTAATGCGTTGATGGATAGTTTTGGTATGATTATGACCGAGGGGTGATTCGGTATAGTCATGACCATTGATAATTTGATGAAAATCCTTGAATGGTAGTACGATGGGGATGATTAGATGTGGTGGTTTATTTATTGTCGAGTCTCGTGATAAAAATTGATGAAAACCTTTTAAAACCTAAAAGATAGTAGACTTTATTCTCTACTTGACTCTTTTAATGGGTTGCTTATTCCATTGCAGATTAAACCGGTTGTCTATTGTATTTTATCGCTTTAACATGTTGAAGGCTAATGATAATTTATTCGCATTATCTTAGTCATAATATTTCTTCTTGGGCTAGTTGAGCTCACCCTTTCTTTCACCTTTGTTCTTCTTGAAATGAGAACATATTTGGACTTAGAGTCGGGGAGCGTAAGTAATGGTCCGAGAGGATAACATTAGTAGTCCTCCCTATTCTGTGAAAAAGTGTGATAATAGTTGTAATGAGGACTCCTTTTGAGTTTGTATAATATCTAGTAGACAATATTTGTATTCAAACTCACAGTTTATGTCGTATTGTACACGACAGTTATATTAGTAAGTTGTATTTGAATTTATGTACCATGTAAGTGGCGACTCAAGATGGGTGACGTATACCTAATTTTGGGGGCGTCACAGTATGCCTCACATATCGACCCCTCGACATAAGCTCTATTCTTCACCTTCCTCTTAAGGTTTCCAATCACCCTCTCGAAAGGGTACATCCATCTATATTGAACTGGACCCCCAACACGAGCTTCATAGGGAAGATGGATTTGCAAATGCTCCATGGAGTCAAAAAAACCAGGTGGGAATATTTTTTCTAGTTTACACGTGATCTCTATGATGTTCTTCTCAAGTACAAACATGTCCTTCTCATTTAATGATTTTGAACATAATTCTTTGAAGAAACGACTAAGATACGTCAAAGCATCCCATATTGGTTTATCAAGCAGATCCCGAAATGCTATATGCATGAGTCTCTCCATGAAACACATGCGGTCATGACTCTTAATCCCTTGCAATTTCCCACCGTAACACACCTTGAAATGTTTGACGATATCCATCCCAGAGTTTCAGAGACTTAACCCATGCATGCACACATCTTCAACTTGCTTTTTGGACAATGTGTACCTTGCATGCGGTTTGACAATCTTACCATTAGGAGATTCATAAAGTTCTAATCCGGACGCCTTACAAATATCTTTCATGTCCAAACGTGCCTTTATCGTTATCTTTTGTCTTCCCCGTAACATTCATCACACGATGTTAAACACATTCAAACACATTCTTCTCGATATCACATCACATCTAGATTCGATGAATCAAATTTGTAGACCAATTAGGCAGTTCCCAAAAGATGCTTCTCCAAACCCAGTTATGATATTCGCCAAACCAATTGATTATGTTTGTGGCATTAATCTTACTAAATGGGATAACCGGCAATCTCATCACATGATCTCGCATCTCGCCTTCTCGACGGCAATGATGCAAGGCATATCATTGTCTACTTTCCCTTTCTCGAAGTGTTCTCTATTTCTTGAAATGGGTGATCTACCCAGAAGAAGGCGAGCGATGACGGTCAAACCAACAAGGCTTTCGACCTTTTGATAGATTAAACAACTTTGTATGCTCCATACAATACTGGACAAGCCAACTTCCGTGTGTACTCGTCCACCTAACATACCATAAGTTGGGAAGTCACTTATAGTCCATATAACCACCGCCCTAAGGTTGAAATTTGTTTTCGTTGCAACATCCCAAGTCTGTGACTCCATCCTCCCACAATACCTTCACACAAATCTCATAAGAGGTCTCAAGTAAACATCTAAGTTCTTTCCAGGACTCTTAGGACCAGGAACCACGAGTGAAAGAAACAAGTATGGCTGTTTCATACACATCCAAGGAGGCAAGTTGTACGGAGTAACAATCACAGGCCAACATGAGTACGGAACAGCTGAGTGGCCAAATGGATTGAAACCATCGATGGACAATCCAAGCCTCAAATTTCTAGGTTCCAATGCAAACCCAGGATGTGCTAAGTTGAAATCTTTCCAAGCTTGCCCATCTGCGGGATGATTTAGTTCTCCATCTTTAGCTAGAGATTTCGCATGCCAACTCATATGTTCAGCTGTTCTTGAAGACATGTACAATCTTTTTAGCCGATGTGTTATTGGAAAATACCTTAGAATCTTAAACGGTATACTTGATTTTTTTGTAGTCACACCCTCTTTATTAGGCCTAAACCAATCATGACTGCAAAACGTGCACCTTGGCATCTGTTCATTTTCCTTATAAAATAACATGCAATCGTTGGGAAATGCATCGATCTTTTGGTATCCAAGACCCAACTTCTTCACCATTTTCTTACAAAAGTAATAGTTACCAGGTAATTTCTCACCGTCAGGCAACATACTCTTAATGGCCTTCAAGAGCAACTCAAAACACTCATGGCTCATGTTGTGATCAGCCTTGATGTTAGGTAATGTCGCCACTGCAGACAATGTAGTGTGTTTGGTGCAACCATGCGACAATGGCTCGCTACCCTCGTCTAACAACTTAAAGAAGTCTTTGGCATCAGAATTCATAGGTTGCTCTCTGCCTTGTTCCCAATCAAAATCTGGCCCTACAATATCATGAACCATTTCATTCATACGATGAGTACTACTACCCAAATTGTGTACTTCTATGATGCCACCACCTCTTCTCTGCCCATGTGCCCACCAACATTCTTTGTAATTTTTCATGAACCCAGAAACAAGTAAATGATAGTTTACCATGTCTTTATCCATATAATTTACATTCTTACACTTCAAACATGGACATCGTATCTACGACTTACCATTCATACATTCCGGGTGACTATACGCCTAATCCAAAAACACTTGGCAACCAAACTCTAAATTCGGTTAGAAGATTTATCTGGGCACTTGACTTTCGTCGTGCCATCCAACTACGGTCTGAATAGAGGTCCATGATTCCACAGTACCTACTACAGACAACATTATAAATGTTAACATATGACTTGAGCATACTTGTAAGCATATGACTTAAGCATACTTGTAAGCATATGAGTTGAGCATACTTGTAACCATATGACTTGAGCATACAAGTACTTTAAAGAGCTCATTAATCTCCCACAACATAAAGAGCTTGTTAATATTACAAATGTTCGCAACTACCCGACAAACAATATTTTTGTGCCATAGTCTCCCCTACAATATGGACTAACCACATGCATGACGGCATGCATATATGGTCATTTCTAAGCACACAAGACACAAACCAAGAGAAATATACAAAATACCAAAATATATATTTCCCCAGAATCAGACACAGTCATATAAATATGGAATGAAGCCAAAATCACAAAATATATATTTCCCCCATTTGTAATAGCAAGCTTAAAGTACCTACTTAAGTTTTATGTATTTGAACTCATGTTATAGAAATTATGAGTTTTTAGTTACTTATAATCGATGTTTGATGTGTTAATCGATGTTAATCAATTACTAGTTCCTTCTTTCTTTTTAGTTTTTGAAGCATTCTTGATAGTGATTATACATTGCCTGAATAAATTTAGGGAGGTCGATCTGGTAGGCATCTTCCGCTACAAGAACACATGGCCTCTGTGCCTCGAGTTTCTCACAAGTGGTAAGGTTGACGTGAAGCCTCTAATAACCCATAGATTTGGATTCTCCCAGAAGGAGGTCGAAGAAGCCTTTGAAACTAGTGCTCATGGTGGTACTGCTATTAAGGTCATGTTCAATCTGTAGATATAGGTCCTATCACCTGTCTTGTGTTGGATTGAACTTCTAAAGAAGTCTAAAGTCAGTAATCCTTATTGTGCTTAGAGATAAGACCTCTGAAGAAGTTGTAATAAAACATGAAAAAGAAAATGAAATCTAGCTTACAAATATAAGTGTCCTAGTTTCCAACAACTTTCAGACAATTTTGTGTGTATAAATATGGGTTCTTTTTTTCTTTTTTTAGAACGATAAATATGGGCATTAGTTTTATGTTCATTTGGTTTCTTTGCAAGGCCCAGTTTGTTACAAGAATGCATTCTACCCAACCTGCCCAAAATCCAAGTTTACTTGACAGCCAAAAAAGTAAGAGAAATGGAGGAAAATTAACATCCCCCGCTTCTTTTTCTTTTCAATTTTTATCCATGCCCAGGCGAGTAAACTAAAAACTTGATCGAACAAGGAAAACTACTATCTATTTTAGAAAAGTTGCATTCATTATCACACACCCAAAAAAAATAAAATTTGCCTCCATTATTATCAGACCCAGTTTGTAAATTTTCTTCAATAAATTGAACAAATTCGTAGCAAACAATAACATACTGATTTAAGCATGCTAGCCATATTCATTCATTCAACTCTTTGCAATAAATTAACTCTTAAAACACAAATTCGTAGCAAACATACTGATTTGGAGAAGAACAAACAAACATAACAAACAACCAAAAAAATTAAAGAAGAAGAACTTAAAAAGTAGCTCTTACCTCTAAAATTAGTCTCTAATTTGAAGAAGAATGAACATGCATGTAATTGCTTGGCCTCCCTCTTCTCTTCTCCCCCTTCTCCCTCTTCTCCCTCTTCTCTGTCGCCCTCTTTCTTTTTCTTTTGCTGAATCGAGCGAACTGAACGCCTGAGTCTGTAAATAATTTAGAGAATCCGCGACCGCCAACAGCGACCGCATGCGGTCGCTGAATTTTAATGACATAGACTTATCAGCGACCGCATGCGGTCACTGATTATAAGCGGTCACAAAAAAACTACGCGCCAACATTTTCTGCCAAATTTTGGGTGGGAAATTTGTTCTAGCAACCGATCAGCGACCGACTACGGTCACTGATATCACTTAGCAACTAGAATATAGGCTGGTCGCTGATATCGGTCACTATTAAGAATATCAACGACCGAATATGCGGTCGCTGATATAAGTGGTCGCTGATAGACCTTTTTCTTGTAGTGTTTATTCTTTGAAGCATTTCTTTGATAATCTCTTTAAGCGTTTTAGAGAGCTCATTGCTGAGGGAGCTTGGGAGATTATTTGCAGCATTGATCATTGATGTCAATCTCAGCTAAATAAGTGCAGTGTGATCCTCAAGGCTCTCATCAAGTTCCTTGACCACTTTCGCAGACATTGGTGACAGATCAGCCTTTGTGGACAACTCTGAAAGAATTTCATCCAGTTGGGGAAATTTTGAGGAGGGAGGTGATGTGCTTTTGAATTGATCTTGCAAAGAGTAGAGGGCAAGATCAAGATTGAAGTATTTGTTGCTAGATGAGGAGGGAAATCTGATGGAGGGGCTAGGGTTTGGATGTTTAAGGTTGGTGGCTCTATGATTTGAGGTGTAGACTCTATAATGGGGTTAGAGTCAGTGATCGTAGAGATGATGGGGTGTGGGAGAATTATGAAGTTGGCCGCATTTGGTTCCTCAGTTACAGAATTTTGGGATTCTGCAACTGGAAATTGATTTAGTGGAAGAAGAATTACTTCCAACCATCGTGGGAATTCATAAAATTGATTAAATGAGGATGATGACAAGTGATTAACTCTGAAAAGGGTTGGGATAGATAGTACCTCAGGTTTGTTCTTTGAGAAAGAGTTGTTGGTGAGTAACTTCATAGCAAAGTTGAATCTTCCTAGGAATCCATTAGTAAGTACTGAGATGGCCGAATATTCTTTGAAGCTCCAGAACATGTGATTCCAAGAGTTCAGAATTTGAGCTTGGTGGAAAGGCATCATGGGTAGGTATGAAAACAGTTGTTCATAGTTGGCTCTTCTGTACCCATCAATGCTTACAACAATGATATCGACCTCATCACCTTCATCCTCTTCTCTATTTTCGTTTGAGGATTCCATTATTTCAATAGCCTCATGATGTTCTTGCATTGGTTCTTCTTTATTTCCTGCAGGAACCTCTTCTTCTGTTATGAAGATGTTATGAGCTTCTCCCTCAACTTGATCATTTTCTTGTAAGATCAATAGCTCCCCCTCAATTGGAGCACCTTCTGGGATGGGAAATTGAGGCATCTCCCCCTCAGCAGGTGTATTCTCTATCATTAGGGCTTCAGTTATCTCCCACTCAGCTGGAGCTTTGACTTCTTGGCTTTTATTGTCTGGTTCCTTTTTAGCACCCAATCTTTTGTCTTCCCTTTTTAGCACTTCTTTATTGACAAGAATATATTTCTTGACCAGTTTTCTTCTTGGCTTTCTAGGCTGAGTCACAGTCTCAGGACTTTCTTCAATTTTGTCCTTTTGATCAGCTAGAATGTTTGTTGCAGCTACTTCCTTGCTTGATATATTTGGTCTGGTTTCTACGGTTGGCAGAGACTCTACGAGCGAAGAGATTGATGGCCTTTTGGTCTTGTGGCTGATTTTATTTTTCTTTAGCAGCTGAGATATGGTTGCTCTATCTTCTTCTACCTCAGCCTGTTGTTGCTTCCTTCTTAAGGTCCTTAGAGTCTCAATGTCTGAGGACTCTACAGGCTTATTAGTGGTGGATCCCTGAGTCTCTTTTGTAGATCTGGCTTTTATCTTTCTTTTGCCCTTGCTTTTTTTGACCAAAGCAATTGGTTCTTCTTTGTTAGCTTCTTCTTCTTCTTCTTCCTCAGTTTCTCTGACAACAGACATATTTTCTGGCACTCCTGATCCCTTTATTTCACCAGTTCTACCACTGGATTCAGACATCATCCGCACATTTTCAGATGGATTCTTTCTCCAGTTCTCAAATAGTTGTTGGGTCATTCGATGATTTGGATTGATGGATTCACCTTCATCGTCCTCAATTAAGTCACCAAGAGCAACCTGTAGGATAATGCTTATAAATCGCCCATAGAGCATCTTCTGAGAGCTCTTCGTCTTCTTTAAGCTGATTAACCACTTTCCAATCCATTCAAGTAATAGAGCCCCATAGTTAAGTTGTATTCCATAACATATGGCAGTCATGAGCTTGAGTTGCACCTCATTCACAGAGTCATTACCTGAGCTCTTGCAATATATACATTTTCCAACAATATCAGCTAGAAATTCATACCTCTGTGGAAACTCCTTCTTCTTGTATCCTTTGACAGAGGGTGATTTCTTGTGATGCATCTTCTTGAGACCTTTATGGAAGTTTATGCCATCTATGGACGGATACCCTTCATATTTGAGACCTAGGGCTAGATTGATGTCTTCAGCCTTTAGTTTGATTTCGATGTTCCTGACTTTCGCAGTGATGATGTTGTTTTCAAATACCCCGTTATTGTAGAATTCTTTTACCAACTTTGGGTAGATCAATCGATGTATGCATACCCAAGGCTTCTTGAGACACCGCCTTCTTGATGAGCTGACAAAGTCTTGTGAAATTGGGGTTCAGCAGTTTTGAACTCGTCAAAGCAAAGTCTGTAGCCAGAGATAACACTGGAAGTCGCCATTGATTTTCTTGCAGGAAGTGTGATTTACTAAGCTTTCTAGACAGCTTAGGGTTTCTTCTTGCAGAGATAAGGAGAGGGATAAGCTTTTGAACTTTTGATTTCAAAAGGGCACCTTCAAATGGTATAAGTAACTTCCCTCTCTCCATTTTTCTTAGTGGGACAGGTGTCGAATTCTGCTTGGCTCTACGAATTTGACAGAGAGGGATTGTACTGAATTACCCTTGACCTTTTCTGGGCTAATATGTTCTTCGGGAGGACTACGATCGTTGAGATGGTCCTTGGAATCGTCAAGTCTGTTCTATCATCATTGAGTTTGTTCAGAAGTCGTCGTGTCTAAATTGCGATCGTCGAGTCTGACTAGCAATCGTAGAGTCTGATCAAGTCCTCGTTATGAATTTTTGACTTAGCATTCTTCTTGGTTTAAGGTAGCTCAGGAAGGGCCAACCTCTAGAATGAAACAAGGGCTAGGTTTGTCCCTGGGGCACTTATCAGAGAGATTGCTTTGTTTTATACTTGCTCATCATAGGATGCTCCTTTGGTTTTGTTGATGTAGATCTACTATCGTTGAGTCTGCACCACGATTGTTGAGTCCTCATAACTATCGTTGTCATTTTATAATACTTCGGTTCTACGATCGTGGACTTCCTTTGATCATGTCTATGGTTTTTAACATAGCCTTTAAACCTGTATGGTTAGCACATACTAGAGTATATTTTTCATGGTTGTAAGTTAAGCATGCCTAGCTCATTTATTAACTTGTTAAATCTGGATTCATCTAGAGGCTTTATAAAGACATCAGCAAGTTGATTTTCAGTAGGGATATATTGTAAAGATATAGTTCCATTCTGCACATGATCCCTAATGAAGTGATACATTATTTCTATATGCTTAGTCCTAGAATGCATGACAGGATTATGAGTTATAGCAATTGCACTTGTGTTATCAAATGAATAGGTATGGATTTAAATTCAAACCCATAATCTGCTAGTTGATTTTTAATCCATAAGATGAAAGCACAAGAACTACCAAAGAACAATGTATTAATTTTCCGCGGTTGAAGTGAATCTTGAATTTTGCTTCTTGCTAAACCAGGACACAAGTCTGTTTCCTAGCAATTAACAGGTGCCACTAGTACTTTTTCTATTAATTTTGCAGCCTGCAAAATCAGCATCTATGTATCCTGTTAGCTCAAATGAGGATTCCTTGGGATACCATAACCCCAAGTGGGGTGTACCTTTGAGATACCTGAAAATCCTCTTAATAGCAGTTAAATGAGATTCTTTAGGGCTAGCCTGAAATCTAGCACAAATGCATGTTGCAAATATTATATCTGGTCTACTGGCAGTTAGATATAAAAGAGAGCCAATCATAACTCTGTATTGAGTTATATCAATGTTTTTACCTTTTTCATCTTTGTCAATCTTGGTTGGAGGAGCAATTGGGGTTTTCATGGGAGAGGCTGACTCCATTCCATACTTCTTAAGTAAGTCTTTAATGTACTTGGCTTGGTTGATGAAGATTCCTTCATCAGTTTGCTTTACTTGCAGTCCAAGGAAGAAGTTCAGCTCACCCATCATGCTCATTTCAAACTTGCTCTGCATTAGTTTGGAGAATCTCTTGCATAGATTTTCATCAGTAGATCCAAAGATAATATCATCAACATATATTTGAACTAATAGGACTTTGTCTTTGTGCTTTTTAAGAAATAGTGTGGTATCTACTCTACCTTTAGTGAATCCATTTTCAATAAGGAAGTTAGTTAGTGTTTCATATCATGCTCTAGGTATTGTTTAAGACCATATAAGGCTTTGTCTAATTTAAAGACATAATTAGAAAGAGATGTATTGATGAAACCTGGAGGCTGCTCTACATAGACTTCTTCTTGAAGTTCACCATTTAAGAATGCACTTTTGACATCCTTCTGAAAGACCTTGAATTTCATGTGAGCAACAAAGGCAAGAAATATTCTGATGGCTTCTAGTCTGGCAACAGGTGCAAATGTCTCATTGTAGTCAATGCCTTCTTCCTGAGAGTAACCTTTGGCCACTAGTCTGGCTTTATTCCTGGTTATCACTCCATCTTCATCCATCTTGTTTCTGAAGACCCACTTGGTTCCAATGACAGGATGGTTTTTTTGGTCTTGGAACCAATCTCCAAACTTTGCTTCTTTCGAACTAATTAAGTTCTTCTTGCATGGCCTCTATCCAGCTGGAGTCTTCCATAGCATCCTCAATTTTCTTTGGTTCCATTTGTGATAGGAAGCTTAGATAAAAGCATTCATTTTGGGTGGCAGCTCTTGTTTTGACTCTTGCACTCGGATCTCCAATGATTAGATCTTGAGTGTGATCTCTTGCCCATCTGCTTCCTGTTGGGACATCTGTTCTTATGCCTTCTTGTCTTAGATCTTCAAGATCTATTTCTTCTTCTTGGTGTGGAGGTTTGTTGTCTAGCATAGGTCTCTCTACGATCTCATTTCTTTGCTCAACGATTTCACTGTTTGGTTCTACGATCGTAGTGTTGAGCTCGACGTCCTCGTTCGTAGTGTCTGCACTGTTGGTCGTAGTGTCTTGGAGCACTGTTTTGTTTAAGTCTGTTTCATTAAAGATGATGTGAATCGAGATTTCAACACTCAGTGTCTTCTTGTTAAATACTCTGTAGGCCTTACTGTCTGTGACATATCCAAGAAAGATTCCTTCGTCTGATTTTGGTTGAAACTTTGTTAAGTACTGCTTTCCATTGTTGAGTATGTAGCATAAACAGCCGAACACATGAAAGTAGCTGACACTTAGCTTTCTTCCTTTCCATAGTTCATAAGGAGTCTTTTTACTCGTAGAGTGTATGAGTGATCTATTCTAAGTGTAGCATGCAGTGTTGATAGCTTCTGCCCAGAAGTATTCAGGCAGATGAGCTGCTGCTAGTAGAGTTCTTCCAGCTTCTATCAATGTCCTGTTCTTTCTCTCGGCAACTCCATTTTGTTGGGGAGTTCATGGAGCTGAGAAATTATGACTAATCCCATTATCTGTGCAGAACTGATCCATTTCTGAGAAATTGAATTCTCTGTCGTGGTCACTTCTTATGGCCTTGATTTTCTCTCCTTTCTCGTTCATCACCAGCTTGAACATCTTGATCAGTTGGGAGCTTATTTCATCTTTTGAGGTTAGAAAGAACACCCATGTAAATCTGGTGTAGTTGTCGACTACGACCAGTGAGTATCTCTTTCCCCCAAGGCTGGTCGTTGGAATTGGTCCAAAAAGATCCATATGTAGCAATTGCAGAGGCTTGTCAATTGAGTTGATTGTTTTGCTCTTAAATAAACTTCTGGTCTGCTTTCCAAGTTGACAGGCATTGCACGGCCTTTCTTTGACGAAGTTAAACTTTGGTAAGCCTGCAACTAGATCTTTTGAAGCTAATTTAGACATGCATTTAAAGTTGAGATGAGATAATCTTCAATGCCATAGCCAGCTTATTTCTTCAGATGCTTTAGCCAAAAAGCATATAGTCTCATCTAAACTTAGTTTTCCAAGGTTTACTATGTAGACATTTCCTTCTCTTGTTCCGGTTAACTTTATAGCAGATGTCTTCAGGTCCCGGACTTGACATTGATTTTTGAGAAATGTTACTTGATGACCCTTATCGCAGAGTTGGCTAATGCTTAGAAGGTTGTGTTGTAGTCCTTCCATATAAGCCACTTTGCTAAAGGATATTACACCATTTCCAGTTGAGCCATAGCCTCTTATCTTGCCAGAGCCGTTGTCTCCAAAGATGACTAAGGGACCCTCCTTCTCTATGTAGTCAGACAGAAGGGCTTTGTTCCCTGTCATATGCCTTGAGCATCCACTGTTCAGATACCAGGTTGTGATTGTGGAGCTCTTTTCCTGTAATAATATTAAACCCCTTCATTTTGGTACCCATACTTGCATGGGTCCTACATTGTTAGTGCCCTTGGAGACCTAAATCTGCTTGATTTTGGGTCTCATATGCATGGAATTGTAATAACATTTTGCAGCCTTGTGGCCATTTCTGTAGCACACAAAACATTTGATATGATGCATGTTTGTGTGAGTGTGAAAGTTCTTCCTCCTTTTGGACTTTTGTGGGTTATTGGTCATCCTCCTGTTAAGCTGATATTCCTACTTCAATGTGTTCTCGTGTCTCATGATTTGTGAGGAGTATGTCTTACTTCTAATGTACCTTCCAGGTTGGTTCGTAGAGTTAATCTCATTGGACTCTACGATCCTTCGAGGTTGGTGATTAGTAGCTAGGTTACTCTTCTCTTTTCTGAAACCCAGACCGGGATGAGATCCCTTACTCCTGGGAATATGAATTAAATCAGCTGAGCATGATTTGACAGACTCAACCTTCTGTGAGGATTTCACAAATATAATGCCTCTACTAAAACCTGAGGCATTACTAGTGTTAATTTCCTTTGCTATTTCCACACATGACTCTGAGGTAGATTCCCTAAAGCCTAGCCCTGTTCTATCAGAGATGCTTCTGTGGTTAGAGATTAAGGAGTCCATGGATGAAGAGGATTTATTCCATGTAGAGATTGTCTTTTCTAGATCCTCAATCTTTGAGGTTAGACTAGACTCTCTTTCTGCACTAAGCTCATTCGTTTGTCTTAAGAGCTTATTCTCATCTTCAAGCTCGGAGAGAGAATTAGTACTGAGAAGGGTTATTTCCAGTTCTTCTTGAACTTTTTCTTTCTCCTTTTGAAGAAGTGAATAATCCTTAGACAGAACTCTAAACCACTTCATGTATTGGTACAGATCAGATGTTATGCCATGTAGTGCAGTTCTAAGGTCATCAATGTCTATATCAGGAGAGTTGAAGTCAAATACCTCATCGATACTTACTTCATGTATGTTGGAGTTCTGTTTATCCCTTGTATTTTTGGCCATCAGGCAGAGATTAGCTATTTGAGGATCTTCATCATCTCCAGATTCTGGAGTTGAGTCATTGTCTGAGTCACTCCACGATCCTCCAGCTATAAGGCCTTTGTCTTTCTTCTGTGGCCTTTTGTTGCATTTGTATTCCTTCTTTGAATGTGATTTCTTCTTGAGTTCTTCTCTGAGAGGTTTGTTGCAGTTGGCAATGAAGTGACCAGGTTTCTTGCAATTGTAGCATATGTCATTCATTTGCTCCTGGTTGTTGTAGTTGCTGACTTTCTTTGGCTTGCTGGTTTTGCCTTGTCGCATGAACCTTCTTAGTCTTTTCACTAGCATTGCAAGGTCCTCATCATCATCTTCATCTTAGTCAAAATCAACTTCAGTGCTGACTTTGGAGGTATTATCAGTTGCTTTGAGGGCAACACCTTTATCCTTCTTCCTTCCTTCAAATAAGGTTTCTGCTTGTTGAGTCAGCTCCAGTTCATATATGAGAAGGTTGCCATACAACTGTTGAACAGTCATTTCATGTAAATTCTTTGATTCTCTAATGGCAGTGGTTTTGGCATCCCACTTGCTTGGTAAGGCTCTCATGAACTTTATGATTAGATCTTTGTTTGGATAGATCTTCCCATAGGCTCGTAGAGAGTTGAACAGTACATTAAATCTTTCGTAAGTGGCACTAACATTCTCTCCTTGAACGTGAGCGAACATCTTATATTGCAGAGTCAAGAGAGATTATTTGTTTTCTCTGACTTCTTCTGTTCCTTCATGCATAATGAGCAGTGCTTCCCAAACCTCCTTTGTTGTTTTGCTGTTGACCACGTTTTCAAACAGATCGTCTTCTAAGGATTGGAACAAAATGTTTTTGGCCTTTTGTCTTGCTGGATAGCTCTCTTCTCGTTCTCTGTCCATTCTCCTTTGACCTTGATCTATACTCTATTTGGGTCATATGTAGTTGATGCAAGCTTTGTAGGAACATAGGGCCCATTCTAAACAGTTTTAAATAGATCTTCATCTATTGAATCCATGTAAGCTTGCATCCTAACCTTCCAGTTAGCAAATTTATCTTTGTTGCACATAGGTGGCTTGCTGCCTCCTCCAGTCTTTGATTCACTTGGTAAGTGTGTCATTGGATCTACTCAAGCCTTGTAGGTTGTATTATAAAACCTGCTCTGATACCAATTGTTAGTTCTCGGAGGCACAATAGATAACTAGAAGGGGGGGGGGGGTTGAATAGATAATTAAAAACTTTTTCTTTTAAACTATTTAGTAGATGGTAATTAATGCACAGCGGAATGAGTATTTGATAAACCTTCTATTAGATATCTTGAGTTAATGAGAGTGAGGCAGTTATGACAGTTATAGCAGTTATAGTAGTTATAGCAGTTATAATGAACACGGCAGTTTTAAGTGGTTCAGAGCACTTAAAGCTCCTAATCCACTCTCCTAATCCTTGAGTAGGAAATCCACTAAGGGTGTCTGTTACACTTCGTGAATCTCACAGATTCCTTCTAGACCAACAGTCTAGGTACTTCTTATTTCACTCTTGAACTCTTCAAGTCCAGCAGACTTGGTTCTTCACAGTTCACTTAGAACTCTTCAAGTCCTTCAGACTTGGAACTCTTACTTCAGTTGATTGGTTGTTGTTAAGATCGTGATTGATGCTACTCAGTTGCTGTTAAGCACTTGTTCGAAAGAACTGAGTAGCTAAGCAAGCTTTCTCTTTTTCTAAGATCGTAGAGTTGAGCGTTGAGTGTTCTTGTACGTTTTTGTTCAATGCATGCTTACTCTCTCATCTATCTTTGTTTTTGTATATATGTGATCTCTTTAAATCTATCCGTTGAAGTCATCTGGTAAGGCATTAAATGCGTTTAACATTTCTGAGCTTTGATGGATACTTTTTTGCACATTTTCTGAATTGCAATCTGGCCCACTGACATAGCAGACTGCTTTCTCACCTAACACCTGAAAAGGTGTTTTCCTCTGCCCAATGGTCCTTTTCTTAGCTTCTTGAATACGTATCTTTTGATCAATACTAAGGATATCTTTTGTACCGTTGGGACTGATGAGAGCTTCAACGTTCAAAACCCATTCCACATTTGTTGGAATTTGTTTCCAAACAAGAGATAGGGCTCGATGCTTCTGACACAAGCCAGATGATATTCTACGATGAATATCGTGGTGTCTTTCCATATTTGTGCTTGGTCTGAATAGAACACTACGATTTCTTTCAATAGTTTTTGCACACTACGATCTCTACTTGCTCGTTTTGCAGACTCTACATTTCTGAAAGCACACTACGATCTCAGAGTTAGTTTCGGCAAACGTCTTGACCACTCAACGATTACTGGAGAGGCCCTTCAAGGCAAATCTATTACGATCATCTCAGCACTACGATCCTGCCTTAGCTTCTGCATTCTGTTGATCAGCTGGATAGACTACGATTCTCTTCAAGGCCTATCTATTTCTTTCTAGCCATAGATCAACCTAACATATTTGATCTCTTTATCTATACAAGTGAACATTTAAAGGTTAAGATCAACCTAACAATTTTGATCTATCACTAAGTCCTTGTACATATATTCCTCGAAGGACTTTACACATAATCATGAGCATTTACATTAAACATCAAATCACAATATACATTCTTCCAACATAATGAACTTTACCTCTTTCATGTGACGAATACTTTCGGGAAAGTACTTATCGTTGAACAGTTCTTGGAACTTCTCCCAAGACATCTTTAGTGCGGCAGGTTGAGTACGCTTTACAAATTCCCACCAGTAATCTGCCTCTGTACACAACATGAAGGTGGCGAAGGGAACCTTTTTCTCCTCAGAGCATCCCAAGACATCAAATATCTTGTTGATCTGCTTTATCCACGTCTCCACCTTAAGTGGTTTTGGCTCTCCAAAAAACTCCGGTGGTCCCAACTCCTTGAACTGTTTAGTGGTGACCGTTCGAGAGTTGCCAGTGTTTCCACCTGCATTTTGGACAGGAGCCGCTCTCGCCTGATGTTGCATGAATTGCATAAAGCCTCTGAACATTCCATCGTTCATCATTTGGTCAATGTTGTTGTTTGCATGAGGATTGTCGCCTTCCTGATGCACATTATCCACGATTATTGATGCGTGGAGACTCAGCGGTCTCCTGTGCTCCATTGCTATTCTCAACATTCTCGGATGTCATTTTCAAATACTGCCACAAAACAAGGGTTAATTGATATGCCACATATTATCCCTATACTCTGACCGACCAATTAAATAGCAATTAAACTTAGGTAGGTCATACTAGCGAAGAATTCCCGTCTCTCCTCCTAATCCTTGTCTCACATCTCTCACCGGGGATCATATCTCTAAGCTTTGATACCAACTGTGACGACCCCAAAATAGGTATACATCACCCATCTTGAGTCGTCAAATACATGGTACAAAATTCAAATACAACTTAATAATACAATTGTCTTGTAAAATACGACAAAACATAAATTGAGAGTTTTAATACAAATATTATCTTCTAGACAGTATTCAAACTCAGAGGGAGTCCTCAATACATTTATTATCACACTATTTAATAGAATAGTGAGGACTACTAATGTAAATATCTGGACTGTCACTCCATTCCCCGACTAATCCCTGCTACGTTCTCATTTCCTGAAGAGAACAATGAAAGCAAAAGGGTGAGCTCAACTAGCCCAAGAAGAAATATTATGACTAAGATAATGCGAGAATAAATTATCGTTAGCCTTCAACAGATGTTAAACCGATAAAATATAACAAACATCAAGTTTAAGCTCTGCAATGAATAAGAAATCCATTAGAAGAGTCAAGTAGAGAATAAAATCTACTATCTTCTATGATTTAAAAGGTTTTCATCACATTTATCAATCGAGACACGACTTAATAAATAATCCACATCATCCTCAGACCACGATGATGATATTCATTAGTATCACAACTAAAAATTATCCATGCACTACGGGCCAAGGATATTCGTGTTTTCATCAATGGTCATTATCATGCCAACAACTTTCCATCAATGCACTACGGGCCAATTAGGACTCTTACCACATCATTTGTAACATTACGGTCATGATTATACTGAATAATCCCTGGTCATAATCATACCAAGTCCATCTATGCACTAACGGGCCACATATGACTTTCAACGGAATATAAACATGAGGATGATGACAATGATATAGAATTCAATAAAATAAGTTCAAGAATAAATTTTTAAAGATTTATAATCTAATTTATCCAGAAATCAATAACGTCCAAATTGTCAACATGATACTGTTTTGTAGAGTAAATTTCAAGAATAATATTGTACCAAAAATAATTTGGACCGAAAACGAATCAATTTTTAACATGAATATTACCTCGGGAGAATAGTACTAGAGTTAATAGTACCCCGACATGAAAAAGTTAAAACTTATCAAGAATGCTCAGAATAATATTTCCATGAAAAGATACTTGATGAAGCGCAAATATCAAGGATATTCTATTAATTTCATGGAGTATAGAAGCCAAAATTTTAACAAAACGAGTATAGAATTCAAAATCTGAAACGAAATAATATTACTTACATACTACAAAGTATGGAAGAAAATATTATTTCAAGAGAATATTGAACAAAAATTACATCCCTTACCTTGAAAAGAAGAGTATTCCAACTGGTATAGTGGGGATATTCTTAAAGAAAACTTTCACTGTTTTCTACGCTCAAAGCTTTCTAAAACTCGAAATAAATACGCTCAATATTATAGAAGAAGAATTCTCTGATTCTGGTGTGATTTTTAATTCTAACTAAGCATCCTATTTATAGGAGAATAAAAGGGCACTGTTAACAAAATCACGGATTCAAACTGCAAGGTCACGGATTTCATACGCATATTCAGTGATTGAATTTTCCTAATAAAACAAACCAACAAAATATAATATATATATATATACACACTTATATAACACATGCTCATTTGAAAATCCTACCACACGTGATTATAAATTTTTGTCTTCCATGCCAACTTTTTCAAACCTATATATATAATACATAATAGTACACCATCTTGTGCCACCAAAAATCCTCCCCCACCTTTCATTAATTCTACCGTCCAAGACATTTCATATACACCAAAATCATATATATATAAATATATATATAATAACATCACAGACACACACTTATATATATATATATATACACTTATATAATAATACAGAACTAAGATAACTTTCTACCGACAGTTTTGAAAAATGAGTAAGTGGGGGTCCATATAATAAGCAAAATTTACATCACATACTTCATAAAAATCACCTCAATATTTTTAACAACATTTATCATCATTATTATAATTCGTGATATTTAACAACTGGTCGTTTCCGGAGGGAAAGAGTGGGCTTTCAATAAGAATTTCTCCCTATCATGCCTTGCAATTAGGTGACCAAACCTCTCCTTGACAGAACTTCTAAACATCGTCAATATTGCAAATAATAATATTAATAACTTTGTCGTCTCAATTATTGATTTACTAATATATAAAATATCGACAATAATTGAATCAAATAACGTGAGATACTATGCAGTAATTACTATAGCAATAATTGAACAAAACTAAGTGACTTCTCACGTAAGTATCAATAATCAATCAATAGTGTGCTACTATGCAACCACGCCAGACATCGCATACTTTAACACGGGTGTTTCAACAAATAAGCGGTAGAAACTTCCGTCGTTATTTTCATAAAAAGATATTTTTATCGTTTTCTCAATCCGACAATAATTCCGTTGTGGGGTCCACCAATGATTGTGCCATCGTACGAATATTCCCTGTTAAAACGAATATTCTCTGACCAATCGAATATAATATAACAACTTGCGTATTTGCAAAATTTATAAATATTGCCCACAACTATAACATTATATCAAATTCACTCCATAATATTCAAAAATGATATTTATAGAAAATTCATCTTTATTCATAAAAGTTGGGGTCTTACATATAACCTTTGAGCGTAGAATATATTCCTTCTTATCCAAGATTTTAACAGGTACCTCTTCATACGTTAAATCTTCCGCTATCTCGTCCAGTTCTAATTCAATAATGTGGTTCGAGTCGTCCACATATTTACGTAATATCGATACGTAAAAACCATTACGAACACGCGTCATACTTAGCGGTAAGGCGAGTCTATATGCAATAGTTCCTACTAGATCGAGGATTACAAATGGGCCAATGAATCGAGGATTGAGCTTTCCTCTCTTTCCAAATCTCGTAACTCCTTTCTATGGAGCAACACGTAACAACACATGATCTCTAATATTGAATTCCACGTCCTTTCGATGAAGATCAGCATAACTCTTTTGTCGATCTTGTGAGGTTTTTATACGTTGTCAGATCGTTTGAATCTTTTACGTAGTCATACATACCAACTCCAGTCCCAACAACGTTGCTTCACCCACCTCATCCTAGCATACTGGAGAACGACACTTTCTTCCATACAACGCCTCAAATGGAGCCATGCCAATACATGCTTGATAACTGTTGTTGTAGGAAAACTCCACCAATGGTAAGAACTTGTCCCAACTTCCCTTGCAGTCAAGTATACAGAGTCTTAATAGATCTTCAAGAGTTTGAATAGTCCACTACGACTGTCCGTCCGTTTGAGGATGATATGCCGAACTGAATCGTAAATTCGTGCCCATAGCATTTTGCAAACTAACCCAAAATCTTGAAGTGAATCTTGGGTCTTGATCAGAAATTATGGATACTGGCATACCATGCAATCTTACAATCTTGTTTATGTACATACGAGCAAGATGTTCAAGTGTATAAGTTTCTTGTATCGATAAGAACTGATCAGACTTGGTCAATCTATCAACAATGACCCAAATCGCATCTATGCCTTGAGAAACCTTGGGAAGACCAGTAACAAAATCCACGGTAATGTGCTCCCACTTCTATTTTGAAATTTTAAGTGGTTGCAATGGACCTTTTGGCACTTGATGCTCCTCCTTGACTCGTTGACAAGTTAGACACCTTGAGATAAACCTCGCTATCTCTCTCTTCATATTGCTCCACCAAAATGTATGTCGAAGATCAAGATACATTTTGGTACTCCTAGGATGGATTGCAAACGGTGTGTTGTGCGCCTCCATCATGATTTTATACTTCAAGTCAGAATCGTTAGGAACACAAAGTGTGGAGTTGACTCGAAGTATTCCTTCATCATCGATTTTTGCTTCCGGAATAGCACCTTCTTGTACTTTCTTCCTCATACGCATCAGCTCCAGGTCTGTAGCTTGAGCAGCTTTAACTTTACTGATTAAAGTCAGTTCTACTAGTATATTCGCCATCATCACATGGTTCCCTGAAGTCTTTAACTCTATTTCCATCCTTTTTAAGTTAGACAAAATGGGCCTTTACGTTGACAATATCGCACGTGTACCCGCATATGATCTTCTACTCAATGTGTCAGCTACTACGTTTGCTTTTCCAGGATGGTATTGAATGATATTATCGTAATCTTTTAACAGCTCAAGCCAACATTTTTGGTGCATGTTACGTTCGTTTTTGGTGAATAAATATTTGAGGGTTTTGTACTGGGTTCAAAGTCGATACAAAATTCGATTTCACGCTCTAGGGGTAGGCCATGAAGTTCTGTGGGGAATACATCAGGAAATTTATTAACGATAAAAATATTATTCCAAACTGTGACTCTCATCCAAGACTTGGATAGCATGTCTCATTGATACCTATCAACTTGCCATCGTTATTCACGGCTTCCCCTACGAAAAGTCTGGCTTCGGTTCATTCCAAGACATGGAAGTCACCAGCGAAAGGTTTGGGGCTCTTTACTTATGGCTTAATATGACAATGATTGACTTTAGTGGTTTGGTTACTTGAATTCGTATAACAAGTTGGTTAGGAAGGCTAACAACCTTACAAAAATAATCAATTTTAGCATGATGAATAGCTAACCAGTTGATTCCTAAAATCACATCAAGTGCAACTATTTTCAAAGAGATAAGATCGACAGGTAACGTGAAAGTGTCGATTTGAATCAACAAGATTTATAAATAGTGGAGGTAACGAAGGTTTCTCCTAACAGAGTTTCAATAGATAAGTCAAAATTTAATTTCTCAATAGTCAAGTTTAAATGTTGAACACAACTAAGTGAAATAAAAGAGTGGGTAGAACCGATATCTAACAAGGTATAGACTTCCTAAGAGTTTATGATTAACTTACCCGTGATAACTTCGTTCGGGTTTCTCGACAAACGCTTTCACTTAAACTACCGACTTTGACTTGTCTGGGACATCCTTTGGCATCAATATCCCAGCTGGACTTGACTTTCCTACATGACAAAATTGAGCTAGGTCACCTTCTCTTCCGTAATTAAAACACGCTTTGGGTTGTTGTGTACAGTTTGGATGGATGTGTCCCTCTTGTTCGCATTGGTAACATATGACCGGTGGTCGTTCTCCTTCCTTCGAAACGGGTGCTGGTGTCGATGTCTTTCCGTCTATGATTAACTTACCCGTGATAACTTCGTTCGGGTTTCTCGACAAACGCTTTCACTTAAACTACCGGCTTTGACTTGTCTGGGACATCCTTTGGCATACTATCCCAGCTGGACTTGACTTTCCTACACGACAAAATTGAGCTAGGTCACCTTCTCTTCCGTAATTGAAACACGCTTTGGGTTGTTGTGTACAGTTTGGATGGATGTGTCCCTCCTGTTCGTATTTGTAACATATGACCGGTGGTCGTTCTCCTTCCTTCGAAACGGGTGTCAGTGTCGATGTCTTTCCGTCATTGTTGAATCTTCTCTTCTTAAAGTTGTTCTCACTTAGTTCACCTTTCCTATTATCTTGGCCATGATTACAAATGAAGTGGTTGCCATTTCTTGCCTGATAATTTCCTCCACGATGGTTATCGTTATTCTGATGGTCGTTGCCACCAGTACGATTATTATCGTGTTGTTTGTCGTTGCCTTTTGGTTGAGCTACTCATTATCGCGCTCCACTAACTGAGCCCTATTCACAACATCCAAATATAAATAATGTTTATGAGAAATGAGGTATTAACGTATTTCGGGTTTCAAATCTCATAGAAACATTCGTGTCATTCGCTCCTCATTATCTACCAAATGGGATGCAAACCGGGATACCTCCGCAAACTTAGCCTCGTACTGCGATCATATTTTTTTGCTCTAGCCTGATGAATTCCACCTCCTTCATGTGATGAATACTTTCGGGAACATACTTGTCGTTGAACAATTCTTGAAACTTCTCCTAAAATATCTTGAGTGCGTCAGGCTAGGTACGTTTTACAGATTCTCAATAGTAATCTGCTTCTTCACGCAACATAAAAGGTGGCGAAGGAAACCTTTTGCTCCTTTGAGCATTCCAAGACATCAAATATCTTGGTGATCTGCTTAATCCACGTCTCTACCTTAAGTGGTTCTAGCTTTCCCAAAAACTCTAGCAGTCCCAGCTCCTTGAACTGCTTAGCGGTGACCATCTGTTAGTTGCCAGTGTTTACACTTGCATTTTGAACAAGAGTCTCTCTCGTTTGGTTTTGCATAAATTCTAGAAAGTTCATAAACATACCATCGTTCGTCATTTGGTCAGTGTTGTTGTTTACACGAGGATTATTTCCTTCCTGATGCACATTATCCTGGTTATTGATCGGTGGTGACTCAACGGTCTCATGTGCTTCATTGCTTATCTCAATATTTTTAGATGACATTCTCAAACACTTTCACAAAACAAGGGTTAATTGACATGCCGCATATTATCCCTATACTCTGATCGACCAATTAAATAACAAATAACTTAGGTAGGTCATACTAGCAAATGATTAACCCATCTCTCCCCTCCTAGTTCTAGTTTCACATCTCAGCCAAGGATCATATCCCTAAGCTTTGATACCAACTGTGACGCCCCGAAATAGGTATACATCACCCATTCTGAGTCGCCGGATACATGGTACAAAATACAACTACAACTTAATTATACAACTGTCGTGTAGAATACGACAAAACATAGCTGAGAGTTCTAACACGGATATCATCTCCTAGATAATATCCACACTCAAATTCAATCTCATTACAATTATTATCATACTATTTCACAGAATAGTGAGGACTACTAAAGAAACCATCTAGATTATCACTCCATTCCCCGACTAGTCCCAGCTATATTCTCATTTTCTGAAGAGAACAGTGAAAGTAAAGGGTGAGCTCAACTAGCCCAGTAAGAAATATTATGACTAAGATAATGAAGAATAAATTATCGTTAGCCTTCAATAGTGTTAAACTGATAATATAATAAACATTAAGTTTAACTGCAACGGAACAAGCAATCCATTAGATGAGTCAAGTAGAGAATGATATCTACTATCTTCTATGATTTAAAAAGTTTATCATCAATTTTATCGCTGAGACTCAGCTTAATAAATAATTCACATCATCAAATCATCCCTGCACTACGGCCAAGGATATTCATTAGTATCACGACCATAAATTATCCATGCACTACGGGCCAAGGATATTCGTGTTTTCACCAATGGTCATGATCATGCCAACCACTGTCCATCAATGCACTGCGAGCCAATGAGGACTTTTACCACATCATTTGTAACATTATGGTCATGATTATACCGAATAATCTCTGGTCATAATCATACCAAGTCCATCTATGCACTACGGCCACAGATGACTTTCATCATAATATAAGCATGAGGATGATGACAATGATATAAGAATTCAATTAAAAGAAAGCAAATGATAAATTTTTAAAGATTTATAATTTAATTTATCCAGAATTCAATAATGTTCAAATTGTCAACATGATACTGCTTTGTGGAGTAAAATTCAAGAATAATATTGTATCAAAAATGATTTGGACAGAAAAAAAAATCAATTTTTGTCGTGAATAGTACCCCGGGTGAATAATACCCCAGTGAATAGTACTCCATGAATAGTACTTCGGGAATAGTATTCTGTGAATAATACCCTATGAATAGTACTTCGTGAATAGTACCCTGTGACTAGTACTTTGTGAATAGTACCCCGGCATGAAAAGCTTAAAATTTAACAAGAATGTTCAGAAAAATATCCTTGTGAAACGATACTAGATGAAGCGCAAATTTCAAGGATATTCTATTAATTTCACGGAGTATAGAAGCAATACTTTAACAGAATGGGTGTAGAATTAGGAATATAAAACGAAATAATATTACTCACATACTACAGAGTATGGAATAAAATATTATTTCTTATGAATACTGAAAAAAATAATATCTCTTACGAATACGAAAGAAATAATACCCCTTACAACTGTGGAATGAAAATAATATTTCTACGGATACTGAACGAAGATAATATTCCTTACGAATGCAAAAAATAATTTCGTAAGCGAAGATGAAATAAATAATACCCATTACCTCAGAAGAAGACTGGATACTGGAATAGTGAAGTAGTAGACTTCTCTTCTTCTTCTCGCCTCATAGCTTCTCTCTATAATTGCTCTTGTGAGTCTTAGTGAATTGGTGAGAATGAAAGAAGAATGAGCTTCTATTTATAGGAAAATATAGTTTCGATAATTGCACGTTTTGGGGCTCAAAATATTACAGTATAATACCTTAATCTTTTCCTTCATTTTTAATTTAGTCCTGCAAGTATTATCAAACTTGCACCACCTCCCCTAATAGTACATGCATGTGAATCAACAGTACATTTATGTGAATCAATAGTTCTATACATGTGAAAAAATAGTTACAGTATAGTACCTTCATCTATACCTCCATTTTTAATTTAGTCATGCAAGTATTATCAATCTTGCACCACCTCCCCTAATAGTACATACATGTGAATCAATAGTACATACATGTGAACAAATAGTTATAAGCATGTGAATTAGTAGTAATTAATTGCTCATTTATTCGATTAATTACCTGATTGGTCAATATAACCTCCAGAAGTCAATTAGTATCGAAATAAATGTCAATTTCTACTAACACTAATAATCCCAACACAATGGAAATATCAATTTCATCTTTAATAAACATGAACTTATTCATCATTAATATTATAACTCACAGTATTTAACAACCAGATCATTCCCAGGAAAGAGGGGGCTTTCCGATAAGGATTTCTCCCTATTGGCGCGCAATTAGGTGACCAAACCTCTTTCCTCGAAAGAACTTTCTAGACATCATCAATATTGCAAATAATAATATGAATAACTTTGTCTTCTCAATTATTGATTTATAAATATTATGCAGATGATAATGTGACAATAATTGAATCAATAATATGAGAGATATTATGCAGCAATTACTGTAGCAATAATTGAGTATAACTGAGTGACTTCTCACGTAAGAATCAACAATCAATAGCGTGTGCTACTATGCAACCACACGTATTACTGTACTTTTACCACCGGGTAGTTCATTTGTTTAACGGTAAAACTTTCGTCGTTATTTTTATAAAAAAAATATTTCTGTCATTTTCTAACTACGACAATACTTCCGTTGTGGGGTCTACCAATGATTATGTCGTCGGACGAATATTCTCTGTTAAAACGAATATTCTCCGACCAATCTAATATTTTATAACCACTTGCTTACTTTGCAAAAAATTTCACATATCACCCTTCACTTTAATCTTTCATCAATTTAACCATTTACTAAATAGAATAATAATTATAAGAAAATTGAATACTTTCATTTCATAAAATTCGGGGTCTTACAACTTGAGCCCTTGTTGACACCTTGCTTGCTGCGCCATTTTCTCAATTCTCTTCTCTATATATACATAACACATTGCCAACACCTTAAAAAAATAGAGGCTGGATACAAAGGACTTGGAAGAGTTTTGGGGCTACTTGAAATGATATGTTTATATATTTGAGATTGACCCTTTAGAGGTAATGCAGAACCCACAATTGTAGGGGGGGTCAATGATATTGTTGGATGATAGTGTTTGCTCTCTGAGGAAATCGAGGTACATTACATTATATAGTATTTTTTGAACCTTGAAGCTTTGTTCACTATTTTATCCAATTTGATTATTTTACAATTAACGGTGTATTGGGATCTTGATTCTTGTCTTAAAAATATTCCAACAAACTGTTGTGATTGTTGGTTTTCTGGAGTTGGTAATTGGTTCCTCGCACCCGGAAATGCTTGTGAATTTTTGTTTCTTTAGTTGAATTTGTAGTACTGTTTGTCCAAGTCAACTGTTTAATACCTTTTTAGATAGTGGAATGCGGTCCATGGATTTGAGCATTTTATAGATGGAGAGTGGGGTTTGATGTGGAATTTTGGTATTGGAACCATCATAAGACATGCTGAGCTTTGATGAAAAAGAAGAGGTCTTCTTTGATACTGCAGGTTATTTGTTATCGGAAGAGTCATTCAGTTGCTTGAGTTTGCCCATTCATATTTGATAGGCTCTTTCTTACATGAAT
The DNA here is from genome assembly GCA_020205615.1 of Panax quinquefolius. Taxonomy (NCBI): domain Eukaryota; kingdom Viridiplantae; phylum Streptophyta; class Magnoliopsida; order Apiales; family Araliaceae; genus Panax; species Panax quinquefolius. Next base: position 66,162,214 of record CM035158.1, on the reverse strand, counting down.
TAGGTACACATCGCGCACGTGTAGCTAACATCTGTTGACGAATTTGTTTGTCAACATTTTATTGAATGCAGTTACCTAGTTGCAGATATTATGTCCCAAATTTAAGTGGATTTGTCTCTGTTAGGCTACATTGTCTCTGTTATCTTTCAGACGTTGTTGTTTCTGCGTTGTTTTGTATCGTTGGGCTGTTTGCATTTGCTTTTTTGATTTTGTTCTTTGGACTAGATTGTTGGCTTTGTGGACTGTCTTCTTCTTTGTCACCGTCAAGCAAACCTCTTGGTTTTGGGGCTCTGGTCCCCTTTGTATTTGCTCTTGGGTGCATGATGTATAGTCTTGCCTTGTACTTCTTTGTCAGATCATGCTTGATGTTTAGCCTTGTGCTTCGGTATACTTTTCTCATCATGTGGAATTCATCTATGATGGTTATGGTATATTTGGTTTGGGGCATGCCCCTCGAAATTTGTACATTTTCTCTTTTTTTTTTAATACAGTTTAAATTTAGCAAAAAACAAGTATGGCATTTATATGAACTTGAAATACTAAATTTAATAATAATAATAATAATAATAATAATAATAATAATAATAATAATAATAATAATAATAATAATAAATATGAAATCACTAATTTGAAAATTAATTATAATTTGCAATGAATTTTAGTTATTTATCAATTAATTTTTATTTACAAATTTATAATTTGTGAAGGATTTTACTTGAGAAATGGACATTAATGATGGATTACTTTCCTCACTAAAATCTTTTTAGTTAATTAGTTAGTCATCAATGAAGGATTATTTTCCTCACTAATTTGAAGATACATTCTCAATTTATAATTAGTGAAGGATAATTTTCTCTCATTAAATAAAGTTGTTCTTCATAATATATTATTTGTGAGAAAATAAAGTTATTCATTAATTTCAAATAGTCCTTAAAATATTATTTGTGAAGAAAATCAATCTTTCACTAAATAACAATATTCCATTACCAAATATAATTTGTAAATAAAAAAGTTATTCACAATATATCCTTCACAAAAAATATTTAGTTACTACTTAGCGAATGATACTCATTTACGAGGAGGTCTAATGCGAGCAATCGTGTGAAGGAAATATTTTTTCGCAATAAATCACTTGTGAGTGATATAGTATATCTTGTGAAATATTTGTCCTTCACTAGAGGCCATTTTTGATGTAGTGATTAGTGAGAATCGAAATCAGATACTTTTGATACCACATTATGTCGGGGACTTACGTTTATGGTTGAAGAGCTAAGATTGGTCGGTCAGCAGATCTAGATACCAGTCCACCTTTGACATCTTGAAATAGAAAGTGTTAACGCCAAGATCTTTCTCCACGTCCCAATCACCAAGATGCGTCCGATATCCTGCACAGTTCAACAAGTCAACACCAAAAGCAGCGACTACCGACCGGTCGGGGATAGCTCCGGCGTGAGAGTCAGTATCGGCGATCACAAGGTCAACAATGGAGAGAAAAATAATGTCTAATGTCTGAGAAAGAATAATAATAATATCATTGTGTGTGTAATGTTTTGTTACCTACCTCTTTTGTGATCTTAGCCCCATACGCACTCTAATCCCGGTTTACCGTGCCACCCATCACCTCCTGACACCTTTTCCCCACTCCCGGTCACTTCAGCCGAAAGTATATAGCATACTTCCTCACCTGCTACCACTCTTTTCCACCGCAGGTCATCTGAGTCCCATCCTCATTAATGCCATGCAGAAAGGTGGCAGACATAGTAGTCAACTATCGTTTGGCATAATGATTACCGATCAAAGTTGGGTTAAGTGACAATTTGTATAATGGGCCAATTCAATGACTAAGCCCAAATAATGGAAATGACCCAAATGACCGGATCCAACTGAAAGGACCCAATGAAATAATCAAATAACTGGGCCCAAACCATTCTTGGACCAACGGGACTAGCGTAACATGATCCAAGGAGGAGCCCATTAAGTCCGCCCAATAAGGAAAAGGATTATGGCTGACTCTTTGCTTATAGTCTTTTATTAAACAGGATGTTTAATGAAAGACTATAAACAAATATAGGCCCCCCGACATAACGTAATTATGATAAGTCACGAGAGGTCCAAAGTGAAACTCACCAAAGCCCAACAAAATCAATCCAAACTGATATCAGAAATAGAAATGGGAGGCCCAATAGACACAAGTCCACTCAGGTGAAGATATTTAGACCCAAAAACGGACGAAATCTCTTCCCATTCACCATCATTGCTGTGAATTAAATGTACCTCCCTCGATTACCGTGTAATCACAAGATAAAAGGTAAACTTTTCCAATTTTGACATTTTACCCGGCCATTTGAATTTCAAACTTTCAAACTTTCTTTTATCTCTCGAGCCCTCTTTGTATTTTCTCTCCAATCGTTAACAATGGCTTCTAAAGATTCTCGAGCAAGGTCATCCCCGCTAGTGAGTGACACCAATCCGCCTGTTCCTCCAAGCCCAAACTCTACCAAAAATGCTTCAAGTTGCGATCAGACCGCTGCAACTACTAAGAAGAAACCAATAATGAAATCTTCTCCTAGTCCTTCCGCATTTTACAGGAATAAAGAATAGTACCTCCATGCCAACACTCCCTCGAAAGTTAAAGAGATTGACTTGGAGAGGCTTCGAACTCGTTGCCACATTCCGGATACCCATTTGGTGAGAGCTCCCAGGTCTGGGGAATGGATGTACCAACGCCCCGAAGGATGGATGGCTGTTACGACGACCATCCTGGAGAAAGGGATCCGATTCCCCCTTCACGCTGTCATAGTAACTTTATTAGGGTTCCTGGGTGTTGGTTTCGCCCAACTAATGCCGAACTCTTATATTCACATTTTAGCATTCATAGCTTTATGCCACGAACTTGGTGTCGAACCTGCGCTCGACTTCTTCTTTACTTTATACAAGGTCGGCCAGTCCAGAGAGAAAGGATTTAAGACTATAAGCAAGCATTCTTCAAAACCAGGAGAGAGGTTAGAGAGACGCTAATTAGTGAATACTCCTTCAAGCAACAAAGGATGGCATGAAAGATGGTTTTTCGTCAAAGGACCCGAAATCATTTCTTTACCGGACTGGGCCACTAATGAAAAGATTTCTACGGACTTCGGAGACGTCTTAGAAGAACGTGAGGCCGAGATGATAGAGCTTTTGGACAATTTCCCGAGGGAGGAATGGAACTATAGACTTCTTTCCAATCAAACGTGGTTGTACGACCACAAACGTAAGTACAAATTCATTTTATGAATATTTGAAAATTTTGGGATATGGATTCTGATGTAGAACTGTTAATCTTCTGTAGTAACTTTGATCAAACCGTCGCCTTCAGAGATGAAAGACTTAGAGGATTTGTTAGCTGGAAAATCGGTAGAAGCCACCGTCGATTCTTCACAACATGAAGTCCCATCCGAAGACAATGCAGTCGAAAAATCTGCAGATGTCGATGCTGAACCTTCACAACCGGAAGCCTCCTCCAAATTCAACCCACCTACTGAAGCACCAGCTGATGAACCTCCAACCCATGCACCCATAGATGATTTAACCCCTTCTCTCGGAAAGAGTCCTCCAACTTCGATTTAAAGAAAAGAGCCATCCGAAGGCCTCGACTAATTTCCATCCCGTCAGATTCTGAAGCTCTTTCTGAATCTGAACCAACTGTTGATCCGACACCACCAGATATCGATCCAACACCACCAACCGCCGACCTAATACCGCCTTGTTGTTGATCCAACACCACCAGATGCCAATCCGGTATTAGTTCGAACAAGTTTATTAGATCTACCTGCAAATGATCGTAGGAGACTTCTTCGAATCAAAAAGTTGAGAACCAAAGTCATTCCCTTAACTCCCGATGAGCTTAGAATAACTTCTTCAACTGTTCATCCTCCAACAAACCCTGTGGAGATTTTAACTGTAAATGAAGAAGAAAGAACTGAACCTGCTGCAGTACCATCTCGAAAGAGAAAACAACCATCCGACAGCCACCCCAGTTCACCGCCTGTAACTCTACCAGTTCGAGATCCTACCCCAGCTCAATCTTCTTCCCCCGAAAATATCTATATGGATCTCTCTTCCATTCACGACCAACCGATGCCTTCCCCCCCCCCCAAGGCCCTCATCACAGAAATTCCATGATGAGGCCCATTGGGCGGCAAACTTTCATGGCCTCAGATAACGTTAACTTTCCTTCGGCTCTTTGATGCCTTCGTCGGGAAAATGATGATCACCGATTTGATAATCATACGAACGGGAATTTTCTTGATGAAGGCATGAGTTATCTGGCAAAGGTAAGTGAGGGTTTTATCAGTTAAACATTTTTACTTGCCTAAATATTTGAAATTATTAGGATCTTGACATCGAATATATGCAGCAAACGCAGATCTTTGAGCGTTCGCCCTGTGCATATAAACGCCGAGTCCGATGAGGAGACTCTGAGGAGGGAGAACAATATGTTAAAGGCTACATTGGCTCGAGAGAGAGAGGAACGTGAATCTGTTCTTTATGCCAATAAAAGTCTTCAGAGGGAATTGGCCCAAACCAAGGAGGATATGAAGGAAACTTATGACGTGCTGAGCTCGGTCAGAGAAGAACTGAAGACGACAAAAGCCAGCGAACAAAAATTAGCTATCATGAATGTCCGTTTTGTTGCAGAGACCGAAGCTTTGAAGACTACCAAAGAGGGGCTTGATGTAGCCAATCAAAACTTATCAACACAACTCAGCAAAGTTCAGACGAAGGCTCGGTCTGCTAGGAAAGTCCATAAGGCCAAGCGTCGTAAGCTTCGTGGCAAGATAAAGGTATTTCAAGAACGGGACCCTCCCCTGACCGAAGAATTGGTCAAGCAGATTATCGTACATCTGACGAGCTAGGCGCAGAAATTCTGAAAGTATATTATGAAGGGTACGAAGATTGCCGAAGTCGGGGCAAGGAAAAGCTAGTGGCGACCCAACTGGATCCGTCCTTGCTAGACTCCAGAGATGAAGCTGTTGTTTGAAGATAATTTTACTTTCTTTAATTTATAGGACTGTGTAAAAAGTTCCTGATTTTGTAATCAGATTAAATATTAATGAAATGTGGTTTCATTCCTTATGACTTCGGTGCATTTACTTTACGCTTGATACTTCAATATTAATTCAACTGGAAAGATGCACAAACTCTTTCATGGACTCAACTCGAACGAGGTGTGAGACAGATCTGCTTCATTGGGAATTTGTTTACCCCAAAAGGCCTAACAAAACCAAAAGATGACATTTGTTTACCACGAAGGGCCTGACGAAGTCTAAAGAACGACAGTTGTCTACCACGAAGGGCCTGACAAGGTCTGAAGGATGACACTTGCCTACCACGAAGGGCGACAAGGTCTAAGTGTCGATAACAATTACCTACCACGCGGCTCCGATAACGCGTCTTAAGGATGACACTTGCCTACCACAAAGGGCTCGACAAGGTCTAAGTGTCGACAATTCACTTACCACGCAGGGGCGATAACGTCTTAAGGATGACACTTGCCTACCACGAAGGGCTCGATAAAGGTCTAAGTGTCGACAATTGCCTACCATGAAGGGTTCGACAACGTCTTAAGGATGACACTTGCCTACCACGAAGGGCCTGACAAGGTCTAAGTGTCAACAATTGCCTACCACGAAGGGCCTGACAACGTCTTAAGGATGACACTTGCTGTGACGCCCCCAAAATTAGGTATACGTCACCCATCTTGGGTCACCACTTACATGGTACATAAATTCAAATACAACTTACTAATATAATTGTCGTGTACAATACGACATAAAGCGTGAGTTTGAATACAAATATTGTCTACTAGATATTATACAAACTCAAAATGAGTCCTCATTACAACTATTATCACACTATTTCACGAATAGTGAGGACTACTAATGCTATCCTCTCGGACCATAACTCCGTTCCCGACTCGTCCCGACTATGTTCTCATTTCCTAAAAAGAACACGGTGAAAGAAAAGGTGAGCTCAACTAGCCCGAAGAAGAAATATTATGACTAAGATAATGCGAATAAATTATCATTAGCCTTGAAAGATGTTAAACCGATAAAATACAATAGACAACTAGTTTAAGCTATATTGAACATGCAATCCATTAAAAGAGTCAAGTAGAAAATAAAGTCTACTATCTTTTAGGTTTTAAAAGGTTTTCATAAATTTTATCACTAAGACTAAGTTTAATGAATAAACCACAATATCTAATCATTCTCGTACTACGATTCGAGGATTTTCATCAAATTATCAATGGTCATGACTATACCGAATCACCCCTGGTCATAATCATACCAAAACTATCCATCATCGCATTACAGCCCTTTGAGGACTTTTATCACATCATTTATAACAAGCCATGATTATACCGAATGATCCTCGGTCATAATCATACTAAGTTCATCTATGCACGTAAGCCAAAGATAACATAATATAACATGAGGATGATGACAATGACCTAATAATTCAATAAAACAAGTTCAAGAATTATTTTATCCAGGAATTAGTAAAGTCCAAATTATCAACAAGATACTGTTTTGTAGAGTAAAATTCAAGAATGATCCGAAGAATGTTTCCATGAAAAGATACTGGATGAAACGCAAATATCAAGAATATTCTACTAATTTCATAGAGTATAGAAGTTAAAGTTTTAACCAACTGGGTATAATAAAGAATGGAATAACAAAGGAAATCACCGTGCATGCGGTACTTCCATGACGAGTTATTCAATGAGAATAATAATAACGGAACCGGTCGGTGAAATTCACACAAGCGAGGATGATCCAAATGTAATAATAAATCTTTGAATAATAATAAACAATGGAACCAGTCCGGTAAAAACACGCATGAGGATATTCCAATGAGAATAATAAATGCGGAATAATAAACAATGGAACTGTGTGGGTGTAAAAACACACAAACAGGATATTCCAGCGAGAATAATAAAGAATGGAATAATGAGAAGAAGATCACCAAGTATAGGGGATTCAGCGTATACTGAGTTATTCCAATGAATAAATAAGAATGGAATAATATAAGGATTTCACCAAGTATAGGGTACGCCGCAGCATACAAAAGTTATGTATAGGGTATGCCACTTTTTACGAGTTATTCCAACAGAATAATAATGAATGGAATAACAGAAGTTCTCTTCATGAATAAGAAAGAATAACACCCCTTACGGGTACAACAAATAATACCCCTTACCGTAAAAGACACTGGATATCAAAGTAGTGAAGTACCAGAATACTCTTCTTCTTTCTCTCTATAGATTTTTTTTTCTATAGCTTCTCTATATAATTTCTCTCTCTAAAGTTTCAGTGAATTCGTAAGAAAATAATGAAGGAATGAGCTTCTATTTATAGAAAAATAGAATGCATAGTAATTAATCCATGAACGGTCCAGATTGATTTACTTTAATCTGACGGTCCATATTTAAAGCAAAATCTTTTAAATAAAATATAATATATTCTATTTATATAAAAACATTTTACTATGCAAACACTATGCAACACTATGCAAATCACTATACAAAACACTATGCAACACTATGCATAATAAAATATAATATATTCTATTTATAGAATAACTTTAATAAAGTATACATTTTATATAAAAGATGTTTACATTTTATTACGTTAATAATCTGAATAAAATAAAACGTCATTATCATTATAATAATTCATATTATTAATCGACAATAATGGAATCAAACTGAGTGACTTCTCACATAAGCATCGATAATCAATACTGGTGTGCTACTATGCAACCACACGTATTCTTACATACTTTTACTACCGAGAGTAGTTCAACGAAAGATCAATCAGTAAAACTTCCGCCGTTATTTCAATAAAATATTTTTGTCGTTTTCTCAATCCAAACAATAATTACATTGTGAGGTCCACCAATGATTGGTAGTTATGCGAATATTCCTGCTAAACCGAATATTCCCCACCAATCGAATATAATATAACCACTTACATACTTTGCAAAATTTATAAATACTACCCACAACTATAATATTATCTCAAATTCACACCATAATATTAAAAATTATTTTGACAAAATTTAAATCTTTATTGATAAAATCAGGGTCTCACAATCTCCCTCCTTATGGAATTTCGTCCTCGAAATTAGAGTGCGATGCACTGGTATGATAAAGAGGTGAGGATACCTTGAATACATTTATCGTTGAAAACATTAAATTCATCTTTGCAATCCCAGGCCAAAGATATTCATTAACATTTCATCTTTTGCACTACAGCCAAAGATATACAATTTATAAAACCAATAATCTTTGAGACGCATTAATAGTATCACGACCACGAATTATCCATGCACCTCTCGGCAAGGATATTCGTGTTTTCAATACTGATCATGATTATACCGAATAATCTGTGGTCATAATCATACCAAGTCTATCAATGCACTACTACCAAAGATGACTTTTACCACATCCATGAATTAATATTTCATTCTTTGAGACTCATTTCAATAATTAATCCATATCATCGAATCATCCCGCACTACAAAAGCCAAGGATATTCATTAGTATCACGACCACGAATTATCCATGCACTACTACCAAAGATAATCGTGTATTCATTAGTATCACGACCACAAATTATCCATGCACTACGTGCAAAGATAATCGTGTATTCATTAGTATCACGACCACAAATTATCCATGCACTACGTGCAAAGATAATCGTGTATTCATTAGTATCACGATCACAAATTATCTATGCACTACGCCAAAGATAATCGTGTATTCATTAGTATCACGACCACAAATTATCCATGCACACTACGTGCAAAGATAATCGTGTATTCATTAGTATCACGACCACAAATTATCCATGCACTACGTGCAAAGATAATCGTGTATTCATTAGTATCACGACCACAAATTATCCATGTACTACTACCAAAGATAATCGTGTTTTCAATTACGGTTATGATTATACCCTAACAATCCTCGGTCATAATCATACCAAGTCCATCTATGCACTACAAGCCACGAGATGACTTTCAACATAATATAAGCATGAGGATAATGATATAAAGAATCAATCAAATGAGATAAAGGATAAATATTAAACATTTATAATATAATTTATCCGAGATTCAAGAATATCCCCATGTTATCAATCACTTAATAATCTCATAATCTAATATCATTAATATTATAACAATATTTTAATCACTTCTTAAATTTATAAATAATTTATTTCAATTGTTTACGCTTTACCATATAATGCATTTAATCATTCAAAATGCCATACTCATAAGATATCATCACCAATGATCAAATCCTCATCAAAAAATATGCATATACTCTATATAGGATTCTCTAGCCATAAAATCCTATTTTCAACTTTGTTACTTCACATAACATATTTAACTCATATGTTCATAACTAAACTATTTTCATGAAAAATACCAAATCAGTCCCAAAAATATTTCTTTTCTGGGATTTAGCATAATATAGTCCCATAATGAAAACATATTTTTCTCGGAATTTTTAAAATTCATTTACTATTTTTCAAAAATTAATTTCTAATTAATTCCTTAAGAAATTAGCTACCTCAAGTTTAACTCCAAAAAATCCCAAATCTTGGCATGACCTTACACATGTTAATGTGAGCCTCCGGTTTAAATTTCATGGTCATCGGATTTATAGAACTCTGGTTATAGCGTTTTTCGTCGGAAAAACCTAAATATTGAAATAGTCATAACTTGCTCATTTTAAGTCAGAATGAGCTCATTTTTGGACAGGAGGTACTTTATACCATATACCTTCATGTCCCAAAAGTCCAGAATTTTTCTCATAATTTAAGTGGCCGAAACAGCCCCTCTAAAATCATGGCAGTGACTTTTTTTGGTTTTTGCAGCTTTGCACTCCTTTGCTAAAATCAGTCCACACAAAAATCTACAACACCTTTTCCAGTAATTCCACTTGGATTAGTTAGGTAACTCATAGATCTAACTTTAGGACTTGACCACACTCAAAAATTCAAAATATAATAGGAGATATGGTCAATTGAATTTCATGTTACGTTTTTCACAAAATTTGATTTTCAACTCTTTGTGATTTCTAAGAAACTTTCATGTTTTCTCATAATAACCAACATAACTCATTATAACACTTACTAATACCACGTATACCCATGATTTTCATTAGTCCAATGCTTTTATTATGTCTTTCATCATAATCCACGTAAACTGTTCATTTTAGTTGAAGAAATATTTGAGGGTTTAAGAAATGGGTTTTATACTGGGGTCAATATGAAATTCGATTTCACGCACTAAGTAGGCTAAGAAGTCTTCAAGAATACGCCAGGAAATTTATTAATAATAGAAATATCATTCAAAACTGTGACTCTCATCCAAGACTTGGATAGTACGTCACATTGATACCAACTGTGACTTCTATCCCTTAACCTAGATAGCACCTCACAATGATACCTATAAACTTGCCATCTTCATTCACGATGTCGCCTCTGTAAAGTCCGGGCTTTGGTGCATTCCACACAAGGAAGTCAACAACGAAAGGTTCGGGGCTCTTTACTTATGGCTTGATATGACAATAATTGACTTTAGTAGTTTGGTTACTTGAATTCGCACAACAAGTTGGTTATGAATATAAAAGCTAACAACCTTACGAAAAGCATGATGAGTAGTTAACCAATTGATTCTTAAAATCACATCAAAGGCAAGTATTTTCAAAAAGATAAGATCGACAGGTAACGTGAAAGTGTTTATTTGAATCAAACAAGATTAGAAATAGTAGCGGTAACGAAGGCTCCTACTAACGAAGTTTCAACCAATAAGTCAAAGTCTAACTTCTCCGGAGTCAAATTTAAACGTTGAACGCAAGAAAGAGAGATAAAATAATGGGTAGAACCGGTATCTTATAAGGTATAGACTTCACAATTTATAATTAACTAACCCGTGCTAAATCGTTCGGTTTACTCGCTTTTTGAGAAGTCATGAAAAATGCACTTCCTAAAACCAACGACTTTGTTTTGTCCATATCCACCTTTGGTGCCACCGTCCCAGCTAGACTTGACTTTGGTGCACAACAAAATTGGGCTAAATGACCTTCTCTTCTTGCAATTTCCACTTCTATTATCTTTGCCATGATTACCACCGAAGTGGTTACCATTATTGGCATGATAATTTCCCCCACGATGGTTATCATTATTCTGATAGCCGTTGCCACCAGTATGATTATTATCGTGTTGTTGGTCGTTACCTTTTGTTTGAGCTGAATCAACACTCTCATGTGCTTCATTGCTTATCTCAGCATTTTCAGATGCCATTCTCAAACACTGTCACAAAACAAGGGTTAATTAACATATCACATATTATCCCTATACTACGTCCACCAATTAAATACCAAATAAATTTAGGTAGGTCATACTAGCGAAGGAATTCCCGTCTCTCCTCCTAGTTCTTATCTCACATCTCATTAGGGATCATATCCTAAGCTCGATCTTAACCGTGGCGCCCCCAAAATTAGGTATCGTCGCCACCCATCTTGGGTCGCCACTTACATGGTACATAAATTCAAATACAACTTACTAATATAATTATCGTACAATACGACATAAAGCGTGAGTTTGAATACAAATATTGTCTACTAGATATTATACAAACTCAAAAGGAGTCCTCATTACAACTATTATCACACTATTTCACGAGAATAGTGAGGACTACTAATGCTATCCTGCGGACCATTACTCGTTCCCCGACTCGTCCCATATGTTCTCATTTCAAGAGAACGGTGAAAGAAAAGGTGAGCTCAACTAGCCCCAAGAAGAAATATTATGACTAAGATAATGCGAGAATAAATTATCATTAGCCTTCAACAGTGTTAAAGCGATAAAATACAATAGACAACCGGTTTAAGCTACTTGAATGAACATGCAATCCATTAAAAGAGTCAAGTAGAAAATAAAGTCTACTATCTTTTAGGTTTTAAAAGGTTTTCATAAATTTTTATCACTAAGACTCAGTTTAATGAATAAACCACAATATCTAATCATCCATGTACCACGGTCAAGGATTTTCATCAAATTATCAATGGTCATGACTATACCGAATCACCCCTAGTCATAATCATACCAAAAACTATCCATCAACGCGCATTAAAGCCCATCGAGGACTTTTATCACATCATTTATAACAAGCCGTGATTATACCGAATGATCCCTGGTCATAATCATACTAAGTTCATCTATGCACGTAAGCCAAAGATAACATAATATAACATGAGGATGATGACAATGACATAATAATTCAATAAAACAAGTTCAAGAATTATTTTATCCAGGAATTAGTAACGTCCAAATTATCAACAAGATACTGTTTTGTAGAGTAAAATTCAAGAATGATCAGAAGAATGTTTCCATGAAAAGATCTTTGGATGAACATGAAATATCAAGAATATTCTACTAATTTCATGGAGTATAGAAGTCAAAGTTTTAACCAATTTGGGTATAATAAAGAATGGAATAACAAAGGAAATCACCATGCATGCGGTGCCGCGATAGACGGTTATTCCAGCAGAATAATAATAACGGAACGGTCGGGTGAAATTCACTGCAAGCAGGATAATCCAAATGAATAATAAATCTTTGAATAATAATAAACAATGGAACCGGTCCGGTGTAAAACACATGATGAGGATATTCCAAATGAATAATAAATGCGGAATAATAAACAATGGAACCGGTCGTTGTAAAACATGATGAGGATATTCCAACGAGAATAATAAAGAATGGAATAATGAAGAAGATCACCAAGTATAGGGGATTAAGCGTATCTGAGTTATTCCAATGAGAATAAATAAGAATGGAATAATATAAGGATTTCACCAAGTATAGGGTATCTGGCTTTATATACTGAGTTATGTATAGGGTATGCCACTTTTACAAAAGTTATTCAGCAATGAATAATAATGAATGGAATAATGAAGTTCTCTTCATGAATAAGAAAGAATAACACCCCTTACAGATACAACAAATAATACCCCCTTAGTAGTAAAAGACCTTTGGATATCAAAGTAGTGAAGTACCGAGAATACTCTTCTTCTTTCTCTCTATAGATTTTTTTTTCTATAGCTTCTCTATATAATTTTCTCTCTAAAGTTTCAAATTGAATTAAGTAAGAAAATAATGAAGGAATGAGCTTTATTTATAGAAAAATAGAATGCATAGTAATTAATCCATGAAGCGGTCCAGATTGATTTACTTTAATCGACGGTCCATATTTAAAGCAAAATCTTTTAAATAAAATATAATATATTCTATTTATATAAAACATTTTACTATGCAAACTTTATGCAACACTATGCAAATCACTATCTGAAAAACACTATGCAACACTATGCATAATAAAATATAATATATTCTATTTATAGAATAACTTTAATAAAGTATTACATTTTATATAAAAGATGTTTACATTTTATTACGTTAATAATCTGAATAAAACAAAAGCGTCATTATCATTATAATAATTCATATTATTAATAAATGATAATGGAATCAAAGTGAGTGACTTCTCACATAAGCATCGATAATCAATACCGTGGTGCTTCTTGCAACCACACGTATTCTTGTATTTTTTACTACCTAGTAGTTCAACGAAGATCAACCAGTAAAACTTCCGTACCGTTATTTCAATTAAATATTTTTGTCGTTTTCTCAATCCAACAATAATTACATTATTAGGGTCCACCAATGATTGGTAGTTATGCGAATATTCCCGCTAAACCGAATATTCCTGAGCCAATCGAATATAATATAACCACTTGCATACTTTGCAAAATTTATAAATATTACCCACAACTATAATATTATCTCAAATTCACACCATAATATTAAAAATTATTTCGACAAAATTTAAATCTTTATTGATAAAATCTGGGGCCTGACTAGGTCTAAGTGTCGACAATTGCACTACGCGAGGCTCGACAACGTCTTAAGGATGACACTTTGCCTACCACGAAGGGCACGACAAGGTCTAAGTGACCACCGCCAAGAGGCTACCATCGAACGGCCAATGAGTCCTCCCGAACCTCCTAACACCGAGGTGGCATTTCGTTGTGCTTGTCAGACTATGGATGAGCTACCAAGTCCCTCATGAATGTTTTAAACTTGATCCCATGGTGGCGTCTGTTAACTTTGATCCTTAGGCAATGGACCCGGTCGACTACCCATGAGGCAAAGAAGAGGTATAGGAGATAAAATCGAATATAGCTTTTTGGTGGTCGATGTGAGATCGAACCATTTAGTCGACATAAAGATCCACATGAACCCTTGAATAACATCTGCGAGTTCAAGCGGCACCCAAAATTCCTCAATAGTGGGAGATGGGTCCAAAGTGGAATACCACCGCAAACAACGCCCACCACAATTCGATTACGTCAAGAAACCTAACGCAGCGGTTTTGTCGGACTCTTCAGATTCTCCATAACGATCATCATCTTATTTCTTCATCCCTAAGGACACGGCTTACATAGCAAACCGGGTGCTGCTTACCCCCAACTTCTCGCACCAAAACTGCTCCCACTGTCAACGAACTAGTTGCCAGATACAAATAATATATCTCGGCAGGATCGGGCTTCACCAACAAAGGTACCGAATAAAGATAGGTTGTTTATTCCCTGGAAGGCGTCTTCATAGCCCGAAGTCCACTGGAACGCCTTAGCATTCTTCGGCCCTTTCCACGTACCAAAGATTGGCAAACATCTTTCTGCCGATTTGGACAGAGACCTTCTCAAAGTCTCTTCCGAGTAGTCTTGTCTTTTCCATTCGAACCTACAGCTTTAGATGGGCCTCTCCGAAGACGAGTATCCACAGGGCGGTGTGCCCTCGGTGGATTCTCAGGAGTGCGGCTTCTGGGTCTGCTTTGACCATAATCCCGAAGACCAATAGGGCGGAATACTCTTCTTTGGCCAATCAGAAAAATGGCTGTTGGGTCTTCATCTACTCTGTTTTGACCATAATCCCGAAGACCAATAGGGCGGAATACCCTTCTTCGGCCAATCAGGAAGATGGTTGTTGGGTCTTCATCTACTCTGCTTCGACCATAATCCCGAAGACCAATAGGGCGGAATACCCTTCTTCGGCCAATCAGGAAAATGGCTATTGGGTCTTCATACTACTCGCCGACCACAATCAAGAAGACCAATAGGCGGAATACCCTTCTTGACCAATCAGGAAGATGGCTGTTGGGTTTTCATCTACTCTGCTTCGACCATAATCCAGAAGACCAATAGGCGGAATACCTTCTTCTTACCAATCGGGAAAATGGTCATTGGGTCTTCATCTACTCGCTCGACCACAACAACGAAGACCAATAGGCGGAATACCTTCTTCTTGACCAATCGGGAAGATGGGCATTGGGTCTTCATCTACTCGCTTCGACCATAATCCCGAAGACCAATAGGTGGAATACCCTTCTTGACCAATCGAAAAAATGGTTGTTGGGTCTTCATCTACTCGCTTCGACCATGGTCAGGTCTTCTCTCGGCAGCAAAAATCAATCTTCTTCTAGCATCACCTTGGGTTCTCGAACGAGAACCCCGTAAACTCGCTTATAAGTTATACCGATGAGCATTCTTTGAAGGACCCAATCAATCCTTGACATATTTCGTTGTGTAGACGAAGTCATAGTCACCAGCTATCCTTTAGAAGTAACTATTCTACTCTTCTTCACCATGGATTCTGACGTAGAGCAGCTACAATTTGTGATTGAAAAATACTCAGGACACTAGAACTCACCCCTCCTTCTAGCGCCAATGTTAACGCCAAGATCTTTCTCCACATCCCAATCACCAAGACGCGTCCGATATCCTACACAGTTCAACAAGTCAACACCAAAAGCTTGACGGTCTGACCGTCGGGGGATAGCTCCGGTGTGAGAGTCAGTATCGGCGATCACAAGGTCAACAATGGAGAGAAAAATAATGTCTAATGTCTGAGAAAGAATAATAATAATATCATTGTGTGTGTAATGTTTTGTTACCTACCTCTTTTGTTATCTTAGCCCCATACGCACTCCAATCCCGGTTTACCGTGCCACCCATCACCTCCTGACACCTTTTCCCCACTCCCGGTCACTTCAGCCGAAAGTATGTAGCATACTTCCTCACCTGCTACCACTCTTTTCCACCGCAGGTCATCTGAGTCCCATCCTCATTAATGCCATGCAGAAAGGTGGCAGACATAGTAGTCAACTATCGCTTGGCATAATGATTACCGGTCAAAGTTGGGTTAAGTGACAATTTGTATAATGGGCCAATTCAATGACTAAGCCCAAATAATGGAAATGACCAAACGACCGGATCCAAATTGAAAGGACCCAATGAAATAATCAAATAACCTACCAAACCATTCTTGGACCAACCAAGACTAGCGTAACATGATCCAAGGGAGGAGCCCATTAAGTATGGCCCAATAAGGAAAAGGATTATGGCCCAACAGAAAGCTTTGATTTATTCAGTCCTATCCTGGGGGGTCGACCGAGTTCGAGAGTAAACGGGTATCAGGGCCTTTGATGAAAACCCAGTAGGCATGCCATTCTTTGTTGTTGGACGGGGTCTTCATCTACATGTGTTAGCCTGATTTTCTGTTTAGTTGGCGGTACCCTGGTTCCTTTGATTAACATAGGAAGGAATAAATCTAGAGACGGTTCGACTCCGCACTCATGGTAGAAGGTGATAAAGTAGATGAGATGGATGTACGAGTTCGACACTGGTTATGCAAACTCAATCCCCATAAAACATAAAACATATGAAATAAATTCATGAAAAGGGAACAATACCCCATACTTCAGCGCGTATATGGGAACGACAACCCATTCTCCCTTCGGGCACCAGTACATCTTTTCAGAGAGGTTGGTCGGACAGAGTTCATACACATCTGGTATCTGGTATTTCTATCGGAGGTGGGGTAACATGCGGTTTGTCACGGAGGATCGGGTGTTGATGTGAGAGTAGGCTTTTTTGGATTGATACTATTCTTGAATCCTCATCTTTGTGATTTCAGCCTCGCCTAAAACGGGGGATGGAGTACCTTCGGTTGATGGGGAAGGAGTGACCGGAATGGAGGAGGTGATTGCAACAGGGGGGGGGGGGGGGTGAGGGGGGTTGGTTTGCAGCGGTGGTGGGTTTTGCTTCTGGGGTGATGTTTGTGGCTGGTATGGCTACTGTGGGTTGGGCGGTGGAGGCGATTGCAACAAAGGGTTGGTTATCAGAAGAAGTAGGTTGAGTAGGATGGTCGTCATATATGGTTGAATAATGGGTACGGTTGTTTGATGTGATGTAGTCGGAGAAGATTGTCGTACAGTGGCAAGGGGGCAGTAATGCTTGAGCTCTTTGAGGAAATTTAATTTGAATATGTGGATGGAAAGTGGCGATTAGTATTCTTGGGGGAAAGGACTTATGGGGTGACAGACCAGCTGAGCGCATTTTCCTATCTATGGCGGAATGATGGTAGTGGTGTGTCCCGGTTTGTCACGTGGAGATACGGGGTGTTGGGTTGGCTTCAGTAATAGTAGTAGCAGTAATGTATTAATTGTTGGCTAATTTTGTACTCTCTTAAACTTATAATAAGAGAGTGAGAAGCAATGTTGGAGTGTGGTTTGATAGGTCTGGGAGATTCGATGAGACCCATGTCACGTGGTCTACTGTCCAAATTAACTTATGACTTCCACATCCTATATGACTTCCTATTTCTGAGGAAGTAAAATCATATTCAGTTATAAGAAATATTTACATAGGACTCCTATTTCTACTCGGGGCCGGGCATAGTCAATTGAGGCGGTGTGGTTAGACTATAAAGACACGGCCATAATTCAGTTTCGGGTAAACATTGACACTTTGTATGTTGTACGTACTGAAACAATTAAATACCTCCATTGTTGACGTTGTTGACATGTATTTATTCTCACACCAGAGCTATCTTCGACGGTACAAATCGTCAAACTTTTTGGTGTGGTCGTTTGTTCATTATGCAGGTTTAAGTTCGTAATTCGATGATTCAGTGAGCGGACAGATTTTTACGTCAATAGTTAGAATTCAAACCCTTAGTGATGAACTCATTTTCTATTGGATGGTTTGGAGGTTACCATTCTGATTAAGGAAATAAACTTACTAGAGCCTTCTTTGTACACGCATGCGTGATCAGTATTTGTGGCTAGAAAGTGAGTGGACAAAATCAATTTGAAGAAGTAATACAACTAGCAAGCTAGTATACATTTTGCACAAGTTAGTTGAATTGCGTCTGAAGTTGTTAATTAATAGACAAATTGAACTTGAATTAGTCAAGTTGGTAACAAGTAGCTTGCACGGTGGTGCTCATCATGTTAAGGAAATAAGTCGGCAAATCCATCTATAAATAAGACTCAACCTTTTGTAATATAAGTGTGTGTGCAATCCGAGAGAGTGAAGAAATTAAAAGAGCAGTAGCTCGGTTTTGAGAGAGACCAAAAAATAGCAGTAGCTATTGAGAGAGAGAGTTGAGTCGGGTGTTGTAATACCATCAGTGAAGAGAGAAAATATTTTATAATTTGCATACTTTTGTAATCAAACTTATAATATTAATTAAATGTTGTGTGATTTATATATTTGTGAGTTTATACACTTGCCCTCATTTACTCATAGGTCCCAATCAAAGCTTTAAAATGATAAAGTGATGTTTTCTCTTTAGCTGAGAAACTACCGCAAGGTTTGGATAACAAATTATTAGTTTCCTTCATTGATAACTTAAAGCTGCTTTAAATAAACAAAGCTATGTACAAGAAACCCAAAATAAAAGGAAAAATGGTAACTAACAATTAGAATTTAAACACAAATAAAAACAAAACATACCACGTATGTGTGCATAACTAACGGAATAAAAGTAGCATAACAAACATAAATAAAAGTGACGAAATCTTCGCAGCAAGTAACCCAGTCCTGCAAGTGGTTCACCCCAACTTAACCTTCTCATTCTTCACGTGCCCATAAGAAGCTCATCTCCGCATGCATGTTACATGCAACAAACTTTTCACGTCCTACTTCATCCCGCATATTTGGGATATGGCCTAATTAAGGGGTCTTGCTAACCGTTGTGGCTTATCAATACCTCCCCCATCAAACGGATCCTTGTCCTCAAGGTCCAGATTCGGAAACATCTCATGGAGCTTGGTTGTTGTTTCTTCAGGGTCATTGTCACACAAGAGAGTGTCGCTGCCATCGTAACCTTCCAGCATGAGTATCTGTGGACCTTGACATTTGTGCCCTGCAGTAAATCGCTCATTACAATTAAAACATAAGTTTTGGGCTCCCCTCCACTACATTTCCTCCCAAGTGAGTCGTCGGACAGGATTGGCAGGGTTTGGTGGTTCTACTCGGTTGACAGGGGGAAGGACTAGAGGAGTTCGCATCGTTGGTGAAGAGCTGACAAACCCCCTTTGTCTGGTAAGTTGATCATCTTTCATCCGTGCTAAGCCGATGGCTTCCTTTAAGGTTTGAGGCTTGAACATTCGAATACCATCTGAAATGTCATTTTTTAATCCTCCCATAAATGTTCCCACAAGCGCTCTCTGCGTCCAACGACGTACGTGATTGCACAAGCACTCAAATTCTCGCTGATAATCACACAATGAACCATCATGTCGTATTCTTAAAAGGGGCTTCATCAAAATGTTCGCAGTCCAAAGGCCCAAAACGAGCCCAGATTTCGTCTTCAAAATTTGTCCACGAGAGAGCTCGTCCTTCTTCTTGGAATGTCCTACGGATCCATTGCCACCACTGGTTGGCCTCTCCTTCCACGTGGTAAGAGACTAAGGATAGTGTCTGTGCTTCGGAGGTATTTTAGAATTAAAAAAAGTAGTTCACACAATTAAACGACTCCGTCTGATCATCCCCTGAAAATCGAGGAAATTCAAGTTTTGCTGTTTTGGAAGAAACTACCAGCCGTTCTCCGTTGTTACCTTCTCAGTGATGGTTGCCTTCCTGATGATGGTTTTCGGGGTTGGGGTTCTCCTATTTTGTGAGCAAGAATTCGGAGAGGCAGTTGAGAGTTTTTTCCGCTTGCTGCACCTGTCAGTCGTGTTGAGCTCCATCCGGCGTAGTCCCTTCTCCAACTGCTCAATTCGTTTATTATTGGTTGACATAGCTCTTATACCAATGATAGGTCCTGATCAAAGCTTCAAAATGAGAAGTGATGTTTTCTCTTCGGGTGAGAAAGTACCGCAAGGTATGGATAACAAATGATTACTTTCCTTCATTGATAACTTACAACTGCTTTAAATAAGCAAAGCTATGTACAAGAAACCCGAAATAAAAGGAAAGCTGGTAACTAACAATTGGAACTTAAACACAAATAAAAACAAAACATACGACGTATGTGAACACGAAGCATAACTAACGGAATAAAAGTAGCATAACAAACGTAAATAAAAGTGAAAAAATCTTTGCAGCAAGTAACTCAGTGATGCAGGAGGTTCTGAGATTGAATAGGCTGAACTGTCGGAAAACATGTTGATGGCCTTAGAATATCATGAGTTGGATGATCGTCGCAGACGAGGAGTCATTAATGCCTTCGACTTCGGACTAGAGGATTAGCTTTAGGAGATTAGACGTCTTCACACTCATGGCGTCTTGACTTCGGGAGTTCGACTGTAAGACCCAACCTTTTATGAATAAAGATTTAATTTTCTCAAAATATTATTTTGAATAATAAGGTGTGGATTTGATATAATGTTATAGTTGTGGGTAATATTTATAAATTTTGCAAAGTAAGCAAGTTGTCATAAAATATTCGTTTGATCAGAGAATATTCATACGACGACACAATCATTGGTGGACCCCACAACAGAATTACTGTCGAATATAGAAAGCAACAGAAATAACATTTTTATAAAAATAACAACAAAACTTTTACCGTTAACTGTTGAAATACCCGGTGATAAAAGTACAGTAATACGCGTGGTTGCACAATAGCACACGGTATTGTAAAGTATCTCTTATTATTGATTCTTACGTGAGAAGTCACTCAGTTCATTAATTTAATAATCGTCACATTAGTTGTTGCATAGTGTGAGCCCACGTACAAATTAGGGTTCACATACGACCTAAAGAATTGAATGACAAACAGAAAAGTTAGAAATAAATGTGCGAGACCCGAGAGAAGCCTCCACGTGTCCCGAGGTAGAAGACTCAAGGAGGCGACTCATTTTAAGAATTGATTGAGGGATTGGATTGGTGGCTAGAAGGGCAGGACGATCTGAGCATTACTCTGATGACCAAGAGTAAATTTGAAATTTTCCCGATGACATGTGCCTAGCACATGACCACTCTCCAAAAAACCCTATAAATATCCCTTACACTCCACTGGGAAAGGGGATTTCTCTTCAGACTAAGAACTTGGACCTTTTGGAAGACTAGGAGACTTGGAAATTCTCTCTCAACCCGAAGACTCAAGAAGGCTCTCTGAATCCTTGCTACCCTAACAAGGTTCTCGGATTCTAAGAGTTCTATCACGTGTCGTTGGAGTATCACTCGCCTGTTCTTCTCCCCTCTTCAATCAATCAATCAATTCCGTACTTTTCATGAATTTCTCTCCTCCTCAGCCAACACGAAACCCTAACTCTAGCAAGGTATAATTTCCTTGCCCACATTTCTTTGGCGACTCTACTGGGGAGGTGTAGAATTCGTGAAAGGTATGCCCACATCTCGAAGTGGGAGAACTACAAGAAGAGCTACTTCACCAACAAATAGCATTACCTCACCGGATCCAGTTCCAAAGCAAGCAACTCAAGCTTTCCGAGGTGCAAATTTGGATTTCGATCAACCCATCCTTGAAGACGCCTCAGAAGGAAGTTCAACATCTCCATACATGGCTGATCGACAACAAACCAACGCAGGAAAACAAGGCGAGGATGCAAGCAGAGAGCAGACGAATGATGTGCAACTGGAGATGCTAAAGGCATTGAAGGAAGCACGGGAAGGACAAGGGATGATGATGGTCATGATGCTAGAGATGAAGAGGAAGCAAGATGAAATGGGGAATTTTTGCCAACAGTTGATGCAGATTCCCGCTTTCAAGGACATGTTCCCAGACAATTCACAGGGAGAACAGGCAGGAGTGGAGGACAACAACAACGATAACAACAATAAGGAGAATCAGACTTCACCTCCATTGACGGAGAATCAGTCTGTTTCAATCATCCACTTAGAACCTCAGAACAGTGGCGACGTGCCACGACCCAGACTGGAAGTCAGCCAACCTCAAAGAAACATCATTCCAACCACTATCCCCGCATTTTCACAAGTGCAGATACCAACCATCCCAAGCCTCGTCCAACGAACCAACCCACAAGTACGACTAATACAGAATTTACATGATGCTAGTGTACATCAACCAATTTCTGTACCATACGCACGTCCAATGCCTCCATACATCACAACACCACAGAGAGTCCATACCACGAGCCAATATGTGACAAAGGATGATATGATCGATGTGATCAATCAACTTCACAGGCACACATCCCGACCTTCGGAGTTATACTTTACTCCACCCTACCCAGCACATATTCGGAAACAAATTTATGCGGCAGGGTATATCGAGCATCCCCCGCAATTTCCAAAATACAATGGGGAGAAAGGAAATGTCAGGGAACACATTGTCAGGTTCGTGGAGTCGATGTCTCCATGGTTAGGATATGATGAAATGAACAATCATTATTTGTTGATGAGGGAATTCAACAAGACTTTGATGGATAATGCCTTCAGTTGGTACTACAACTTAGAGAAGGGATCAGTCCACGATTGGGATGATCTAAAATTGTAATTTTTTAAGAAATTTTTCTATATGCAGAAACAGGTAACCATTGTAGAGCTCATGCGATTCAAGCAGAAGCCAAACGAGGAGTTGTCAGATTACGTGGATAGGTTTAGGGCTCAAACACAGAAGTGTGCAGAGCTAATTGAAAAAAAGAACTTGGTTAGCATATGCAACAATGGTGTTTTAGACGCCTTCAAGCCCCACCTCATTACCAAGGCTTGTGATTCATTTGCGACCCTCTCAGCTTTTGCACAAGACTTGGGAGGAATCATGACATTTCCCACCAGCCATGCGATGGTTATATGGAATAGTAAGAGGACAACAACTGTGGCTTTAGTGGATTCTCAGTCAAAACCACAAGGGAGCAAGAGGGAGAAGAATGAGAAATTTAAGCGAAGCAGAGAAAAGCATGGGGACTAGTATACCAGAATGCCAGTTTCAGAGGCTATCACTGTTAGGTTTGTAATATTCATGTGCGCAATCAAATTGCAAAAATAATGCGGAAGCGTGTAAAAATCAGAGTTTAAAAAATTTACAAACCATATACCCGGATCACCCTTTATGCATAATTATTAATTAAACGAAAAGATAAAGAATAAAATCATACCCTTGAAGATCGAGCTTCCTCAGGTACAAGTTCACCTCCAAATCCTTTCGCGTTCAACTTGAATCCACCGGGTTTGGTTCCTTCCTTTGATCAACGTTAGCCACCCATATGTTGGGCTCTAGAGGTGATCCACCGAGGAAAATAAAGATTCAAGAAGAAGGGTATTGGCTCAACCCTAGTTTTCTATCTCTATAGAAAAGGCGTACTCTCCAAAAAAATTGGAATTATGTCGTATGTTGTAAAAGTCAACAACCCCTCACCCATATATAAGACTCCTCTTATTTATAGATGTGGGCAACCCACCTTAACAATTAAGGAATTGGGTTTTATTTAATTAATTAAATTATTTTAATTAATTAAGCTCCCTAATCTTATTAGGGATAATTAATTAAACTCCTTTAACTAATTTTCCTTCCTAATCCAATTAGGAATAAATGAAGTACTTATATTAAATTAATTCCTAAACTCTTTTAGAAATTAAAATAATAATAATTGTAATAATATTAATAAGACTCCTCTTATTAATTTATATTTAATATTTTTAAAATATTAAATAATAAATATTAAGCTATTTAATTTATTCTATCACCATAGATTAAATTAAATATACTTAATATATTATTACGATTATGCCATTAACTTCTTAAATAATTATTCTTCCTTTTATGGTGTGACCCTTTAGGTTCTCCATATTAATAGGTTGTGAATAAATCAATTAGAACAATTCTAATCTTATTTAAATAAATAAATTAAACAATTAATTTATTTAAATAAATAATATTTATTCTACAATAGGATAAGCCTCCCCTAGCAATTAACGACTTTCTAGATAATATAGATTTCAACATTAATCATAAAAAAGAACCTTTGAGTAAATAGTTACCGTGACAATTCAATCCTTCCACCATACAATGTCCCAATTAAATATAAGACATGGAATTATTGTCAAGTCTTATTTTATTTAATTATATGTATTTCGATCCTTAAATGCACAACTCAAATAATACAAATTAGAAACTCCTTTCTAATTTCATTACGCCTTGGCCGAGGACTACTTTGGGTTGTCATTTATCAAATCACATAGGACATTTCTCTTCTTTTATTAAGTGGTAGATTCTTTATTGATCATACATTATCTCCATGTACAACTTATTATACCCAAGCATACCCTTTGATATACCCTAAGGGTCTTAAGGAATAAGTCAAAGTATAACTCATCATACACAAGATACTTATGATGATCTCAAGTCCAAGGATCACCAGATTACTATCACTACAGGAATTCCTATTGACAAGCAAATAAAACTCCATTAGGTATTCCTTAGCGAGCCACGTTCAGTGAACTTATTCTCTAATAAGCACCTACATACTTGCTTTAGTGTCTCCACATAAATGATCATGAGATCAATCATCCTCATCCAATGAAAGCAAGCAACGTATGTACCAATTTATCCGGATTCACTAATCCCTAATTTAGTAATCCGATGATTGGGAACTATTTTAGTTTTAAGCTTTCTAAGAATTTAGATCTCATTAGAATGATTATCATCATTATTCTAAAAGCATTGCTTAAAACTATAGGTTTATCACATATTATATAAAACGACATCATGTAGATAATTAAAAGCCTTTAATAAATTAATACTTTTTATTAATAAATGAATAAGATTGTTACAAAGTATATGCTTTATCATCAAACATGATTGGCTTGTGTGCATACTACTTTCAATCTCCCACTTGCACTAAAAGCCAATCGCCATTGTATCTTATACTCTTCTTCTCTACAAGTGACGATTATCCTGTTTGTTGGATAAGCTTTAGTTAATGGATATGTAATGTTGTTCTTGAGAGTCCACTATCTCTATAGTGATTTCCCATCTTTCAATGATTCTAATAATCAAATGAAAGTGCCACAACACATGTTTAGATCCAAGATGAGACTTAGGAACTATTCCTAGTTACGTAATGAACTTTTAATCCAAACAATCAATTTGCGACTTCATTTATAGCTATATACTTTGTCTTTATCACTAAACCAAACAACTCTTTCTTTGTTTGGAACCTTTCTAATTCAACGCACACCTTTGTTCAAGATAACGCTTTACCTTAAAGTGGATTTTACGTCATCTTGGTCTTTCTCGAAAAACTTGAGTCATTAAGCCCTCTAGTTTTAATTAAGACCCACCATGAATATGATCACATCCTTAGTCTTGGGTTAAGAACTTTAAAATGTTTTCTTTGTCTTTAAAGTGATCTTCTCCAGAATATGACCGATCAACATTAGGTCTTGTATATTTCATTGCATACATGATAGTCACTCATGCGATCTCTCTTTTCAGGAGTCTGTGGGGACTATAAAGAGAGATACACTTCATAGCTCATCAACATGAGACATCTCTTGGAGTTTGCCATGCTAAGCGACTTTAGCATCAAATGAATATCGTTCCTTGGGTTAAGTCGAGCATCCTCTTAAATCTATCTATATAGATTTATATCCCCAATTAAGATATTCTTCCCAAACCATTCATGGAGGAATGTTTGAACAACTTTATCATTCTTGATTGTAGCATTGGTATGTCATTCCTTAGTAGTAGTATATCAATATATAATACTAGAAATGTCATTAACGCTCCCACAAATTGACCCTTTTGTACACACTAGAATTCTTACCTCATCGTATGTAACTCTGGACCATCATCTTCTATGATCGTACCTCATCATCATCATCCATGATGAATCCATACCTCCTAGGTATCTTCAATACTATTCGGACTTACGATTGGTTGTGGTACAATAAAGTTATCTCTCTGAGTTCCTCTTATTTGACTTATAGTGTTTTATGGTTCTTGAACTCTTCAAGATCTATTATCCTCCCACTAGCCCTTCAATGATAAACACCTTTATCTTAGAAGGCGTGTGTTTCATAACAAACACCTTTTGCTAAGTAGGATTATAGAACATATACCTAAACTTACTTTAGGATGTCCCACAAATTGTACTTGTCAAATCTTGTCCCAAGCTTATCCTTTGAAACCTTTTCACATAAGTTGGACAACCCCTTATCTTAACATACTTAAGATTAGGAATCCTCCCATCCATAACTTTTATGGAGTCTTGGGGCTAGATTTTTAGGTTACCTTTTTTGAATAGATATGCGGCCATTTCTAGGACATGACCCTAGAAGGATCTTTGGAATGTCGGTAAAATCATTATGGATCGCACCATGTTCAAATAGGTACAATTTTTCCTTTCGGATACATCAATCAATTATTATGTATCGAGAGGCGTCCATTATGAGAAAACCATTTGAGATGATCTAGAAACTTATTGCACAAGTATTCCTTCCTTGATCCGATCAAAGAATCCTAATACTTTGCCAATTTGTTTCACTTTTGAATTCTTTGAACCTTTCAAATAATTCACACTTGTATTTTCAACAAATACACACATTCAACTCTTTGAATGATCATCTCCTTTTCTTATACTAATTTGTTCAATATGCAAAATTATTTTCATGTAAGTCAGTATACAAAATTTATTAAGTAATATTTCAGTTCTATACAAAACATTATTATTATAAATAGAACAACAATTGTTCTTAATTATAATACCAAAGATTTCATTGTCCAACAATAAAATGGAAATAATATTTTTATCAAGAACTGGAATACAATAACAACTTATTGACTTAATAGATTTGCCCATAGGCATTGCTAAACTATAAGTTTCTATGGCTAATATGGCAACCTTGCTACATTTCCCGCACAAAGGATTACTTATATTTGTTTAGCTTTCTACTTCTGCTTGGTCCCTTCATAAATCTATATTTATGATAACCAAAGTCGGTATCCAATACCCAAGTAGAACCTTAGCTTAAAGAAAAATTATTTTAAATCATGAACAAATTTGTATTTATGGCAAGAAACTTCACTAAGCTTCTTTGGTTAACCTTTGCAAGATGCTTCTCATGATTCTTTTCGGTGTCGGGCTTATTGCAGTGGAAGCAAACTCTTTTGCTATCCGTATCAGTTTTGTTCTTATTATCCTTTATTTTTGCCTTTCTATTTACCTTCTTTGAATCATTCTTCTTTTCAGAAGATCCTTTGGCCCCTACCAGTAAGACATGGTCTTTCTTGGTTGGAAAGTGACTCTCATCATTTTTCAACATGTTAAACAAACCAGCGAGGCTGATATCTAGCTTGTTCATATAAAAAATTCACAACAATTGTGAAAGGAGTACGGGAGTGAGTGCAAGATCAAATCTTGGCTATCAACTCTCTATCCATGACAAAACCAGTTGTCCTAATTGATCAATCAAATTGATTATGTTAAGAACTTTTTTATGCATACTATAGTGTCATTGGCCATTCTAGATCGGAAGAGCTCCTTAGATATCTCGATATCTATCGGTCCTACATTCCTCACCATCAACTACTTGATGTGCGGGAATATAGTAGGAGCGTCCATAGTTTCATCTTGTATTTGAAGTTCGTTACTCGTGGATGCGAGCATGATGCATTGAGCCAATGTGCATCATCTTGCCACTTTCTAAAAGTAGCAATGTCTTCCTCTCGAAGCATTATGCGCAACCATTCTTTGAGGATAGGTGTATTAAGGACATAAGATAGCTTTTCGTTATGAGAACTATTCTCAAATTCCTTAACCAATCCGCTTTTAATCTGGTCCAGTTAAATAACATCTAATATGTTTTTCAGCGATGATAGTAATTAAGACATTGTAAAATTTTGTAAATGAATTTGTAATTAACAACATTTTAACATACATTCTTTTATTAATTACCAAAATAAATTAGGTCTTGTTTTAAATTGGTATCTCTCACTATTTTCTTCAAACTATATTACCTCACTTATATAGTTAAAGAAAATCTAATTAAAGATTTGCTAGTGAAAATAAGGATCCTATTTCAAATGTATATAGCCTTGTGGTGACACAACAAACTATATATAAATAAATAGGTGAACAACTTTTGTCAATTACATCAACTATGCAACTCCTTTTTTTTTGCCTCTTAGATTATTTTGATCAAGTGGTGGCACATCAAGAATCAAAATTATCCAAGTTAAGTCGACCTAGCACTCCATATATTCAAAAAGAAAAATATCATCCTTGTGGTGACACAACAAAACAATATTGTTCAATTTTCTTTATAAGCATCAAATGTGATAAATTAACATCTTAAATACTTAATACTTGCCTTGTGGTGACACAACAAACTCATATTAAATATTTAATACTCTATTAATTTTATCATGCTAGAAATGACGTTCGATATTCCAAATATCTTTGAACGCTTAGGACTTAATATAAAAATATGAGGGGTTTGTTATTAATTTGTCTCATCTTGTTTAGCGCGCACACACACACACACACACACACACACACATATATATATATATATATATATAATACGCGTCATATTAATGAACATGCGAAGCATGTTTGCATAATATATAATATATATAGTATAAGCATGCACATATAGAATACTATATTCTACCGGATTGATTATGGACTTTTTTTTTTCTAGTTTGGTTCACTAGAGCCACAAAGTGAACAAAAGGTCAAACCCTAGGGGTGCTGAGAAATAATATTTAAATATAACTATTACATTTAAACTTGGGCTCCATTACAAAACGGGTCTTCAAGCGCTCCTTGCTCCTTGATCTCCAATTTTTTAAAATTAATTCTAACTATTCCTATTACAAAACTATTTAAAATAAATAGAAACCTTGATCGTGATCGAGGGAAGTACATAGGAGGAGATAGAATTTACATTAGAAAAAATTAGAGAAGGCGAATCTGCAGTGAGACCCCATTTAATAAAACTCATACATTCATGCATCCAACTAAAATAAAATCCAATCACGTTTGGTCGATAGTCCATAATCAATCCCATTTATTATCATACACATCACCATATGTATCAATAAATAACATTCATCTCATGAATAATAAACATTTAATATATATATTAATATCATTTAGTGGGCAAATTTACTTAGTATAAAATCTAATTTTGAATCAAAATAAACTCCTTTATTTTAATCCAAATTTAAATCAAAATAAAACTATTTTATTTTAATTTATCAAATTTGAATAAAACAAACTATTTTATTTTAATCAAAATCTTTAATCAAAATAAACTCCTTTATTTTAATTAATTATGGAATCAATTCCATGTAAAAAAAAAAAATCTTTAATTAAAGGAAACACGGATATTCTTTCCTATTCACAAATAAACTCCTTTATTTTGAATAATATGAAATCTTATTTCATATCTAAATAAACTCCTTTATTTAAGGAAATTAGGATTCTCTTTCACATTCACAAATAAACTCTTTTATTTTGAATAATATGAAATCTTATTTCATATCTAAATAAACTCATTTATTTAAGGAAACATATAATCCAATTTCAACTCCAATTAGTTATCATGGAATCCAATTCCAACTCTAATTAGTTATTTGTAAGACCCCAACTTATTATTAATGAAATTTAATTTTCTCTATTTATTATTTTGAAATAGTAAGGGTTGATTTGATTAATGTGGATAGTTAGGGGTAAAATCATAAATATTTCAAAATAAGCAAGTGGTTATAAAATATTCATTGTTGTCGGGGAATATTCGTTTGGTCGTGGAATATTAAATCTTTGTCGGGGAATATTAAATGCGATGGTAGCGACGACCGTGTGTGGGCCCCATAATGAAAAGCGATTGGATGAAGAAAGCGACAAATATAAGTTGTTTAAAAATAACGGCGTAGTTATTACAGATTATCTTTGTTAAAATACTAAATTGGTTAAAACACGATAGCATTGCGGTATTGCACGATTATTGATTCTTACGTGAAGGCACTACTCGATAATGGTTCTGATAATTCTTTATTCGATATTTTATTGATTTTTAATAATTCTTTGCGTTGATATTTTATATTCTTTGTTGTTTGATAATTGTCATTACGGATTATTTTTCATTATCGAAGCAATAATTCATATTATCTGAATAATATTATTAGATAACATTATTGGCGATGTCTAGAAAGTTACATCTAAGGAGAGGTTTGGTCACCTAATTGCGGCGCTTGATAAGGAGAAATTCTTATTGGAAAGCCCCTCTTTCACAGGAAGGCGCACGGTTGTCGATATTGTGATTACTGTAATATTATTTGTGAATAATTAATTATTGATTCATATGATGAGGAAAATATTGATTTTATGTGGATATAGATGGAGAAAAATTTTAATGTGACAATTGTTGAAAATTGAAATTTTATCTTTTACGATAAAATAATTCATTTAAATATATTATTATATTTTAATAATATAATAATGGTGATATTTTTACAACGAATGTGGGATATATGAGTATCTGAGGAGGAAGAGTATTTTTGTTGCAATAAATGTTTAAAACATGTTAAACATGTCGGTGGACCCCATTTATTGGTGAAATTTGATTATAGCTTTTGTAAAATCGCTTCGTTTGTGGATTTGGTCAATTTTTGTTTGGAATTTGGAAAAACTTTCTTACGCAAAGTTGTAGAGAATTGAATTTCCTATAAAAAACGCGAGATTAATTTTTACGATAAAAGGGCTATTTATTATGAATTATTGAAGTTCGAAGCTCAAAATAATTGATTTTGGAAGTTTAAAATATTTTAAATAATAGAAAAACGTTTTTTTATTTGTTTGGTGATTTATTTGTTGTCAAGCATGGCTGAATTCAGATGGATATAAGTGTGCGTAGGAAATTATATATAATATATTATTATATTATATTAAATTTTACGCTTTGGTGTTCTAGCGATTTCTATAAATAGGGTCTTAGGTTAGAATTGAAAATCACACTGAGCTGAAGTTTTCTCTCTCTATATTATCGGCGTATTCTTGTGAGTATTTTGAGTATACTTTGAGTATTGTTATATCGGTGCAAGTTTCCTTCATAGCTTTATATCCAAATTATTCGATTTAGAAGTCTTAATCTTTCGAGGTAAGGGATGTTATTTTTTCGTAATGATATTATTTCTTCAATATCATTATCTTTGAAATATTGATTGGAACTTTTTATCAAATTTGGAACTTTTTGGTGTGGGAGTTACTATTCATGAGTTACTATTCACGAGTTACTATTCATGAGTTCTTATTCAAGGATTTATTACGATTTTACTATTCGAAGCGTGAAGATGTTTTTGTGGAATTTCTATCTTTTGGTGTCGGAGTTACTATTCACGATATCGGCCTTTATTCACGTATCTGACCTTTATTCACGAACTAATGAAAAAAAAATTTTTCTCTTTTGTCCAAAATATCTATTACGGATACTAGCTTTGATTGTATCCATGTTTTGATCATTCTTGAATTTTACACCACTATGATTATTTTTGAGGTATTTTTTGGACATGGATAAAACAAAATACGAATCCTTAATCCTTAATCCTTGTCATTTTGTTTCCTTTGGATTCGTTTCTTTAAAAATATTTTTCATCATCCTCGGTCTTAAATGATGATATTATTGAATATCTTTGGCTGTAGTGCAAAGATGAATGATTTCTGAAGAATATCTTTGGCCGTAGTCTGAAGATGAGCAGTGTTTAGATGAACATGATCGGTGATGAATATCTTTGGCTGTGTAGTGCAAAGATGAATATTTGATTCGAGATATATATATTGATTGATGTTCTGAGGGGATAAAAGATGAGCGATGAACTTTTAAATTCATACATAGAAGATAGTAGTTTGCATTCTCTACTTAACTCTTCTAATGAATTATTATTTCAGCTGCGAATATTGATTTAAAATTTGTTGTCTATTGTATTCTATTAGATTTTTCCTATTGAAGACTAACGATAATTTGTTGTATATTATCTTAGTCGTAATATTCTTTCTTGGGCTAGTTGAGCTCACCTTTTTCTTTTTGTTCCATTTTTTCTTCGGGGAGGCGAGAATATAGCGAGTGCAGTCGGGGTATGGAATGAAGGTTCTAGAGAGAGTTGTTTAGTAGTCCTCACCATTTTTGTAAAATAATGTATCAATAAATGTGATGAGGATTTATTTGAGTATAGATATTATCAGAAGATAATATTTGTATTAAACTCACGATTTCTTGTTGTAATAATAAAGTTGTAGTTGTTTACATACCATGTATTGACAACTTTCGAGAATGGGTGATGTATACCTATTTTGGGGCGTCGCGGTTGGTATCGAGCTTAGGGATATGATCTCTGGCGGAGATCGGGGAATAGAACTAGGAGGGAGAGGCGAGTAAATCCTTAGCTAGTGTGTCCTACCTAAGCTTATTTGTTAGTTGGTCGGTATATAAGGATATTATGTGATATATTGATTTCCTTAATTAACCCTTGTTTTATAATGGTATTTGAGAATGTCATTGAGAATATTAACAATGGAAATGAGGCCAGTGGAGAGCGCTTTGTACTCACCAGCGAGGAGAGCGATACCTTGGTGGCAATGTTCCTCTGTGAACAACACCTTGGCGAGAGATGATGAGCGAGGGGATGTTTAGAAGCTTTTTGCGGTTCATGCAAAATCGAGACGAGGAGACTCGTGTTCAAAATCTGAGGAGGAAATGATAGCAATTCACGGGTTATCTGACCAAGCGAGTTCAAAAAGTTGGGACCACGAATTTAAGGAAAGCGGATCCGATCATGGCGGAAACATGGGTCAAAGCAAATTACCAAGATATTCGATGTCTTGGGATGCGGAGAGAACGAAGGTTCCATTTCGCCACCTTTATGTTAAAGTGGTGAAGGCGGACTCTTGGTGGGAGATGCGTGAAGCGTACCCATCGGCCGCTTTTCGGCATGTCTTGGGGAGCGTTTGAAACTATTTAATGACAAATACTTTCACGAAAGTGTTTAACGTCGTATGAAGGAAGTGGAGTTTATTAGATTAGAAGCAAAACAACATGGCGGTGTCTCGATGCGAGGCAAAGTTTGCGAGTTATCGAGTTTGCACCTCATTTGGTGGAGAATGAGGAGCATTATGTGGCGGATGTTTCTTAGAGGTTTGAAACGCGCATCGTCGATATCTCATTTCTCATAAATTTTCTCTCTATTAGGATGTTGTAAGCAGGGCTCAATTATTAGAAGCGAGATACTTGAGTATAGGTTGTTGAGGGACCCTAACGAGGATCGTACGGAGATAGCGATCAGCAGAATAATGATAACCGGCGGAGAAAAAAGCAGAGACGGACAAAAATGGTAACCACTCTGGTGGTAATCATAGCCGTGAAAATAGAAGAAGCGAGTCGGGAGGAGATTTTAAAAAAGGAGATTTAACAATGACCATATGAAGGCAGCGGTCTTGCGTGACAAGCTGGTTCTAAGGAGGAAAACGACCACCGGTCGTATCTTACTAAATGCGGAAAAGAGGACATATCGGTCAAGCTGCCCACAGCAGTTCAAGGTATGCTATAATTGTGGAAAGGAAGGACATATCGCTCGAGATTATGCGATGGCGAAACCTAGTTCAGTGGGACGGTGACTCGAAAAACTCGAGAAAAGTCGAAAGTCAGCGATTAGGAAGAAGCGTTTGTTGTGGTTTGGTCATAATCGAGGAACCCAAGCGAGGTGATCACGGGTAAGCTATTTATAAATTCTTGCGAAGTTTATACCTTACTTGATCTGGTGCTACCCATTCATTTATCTCTCTGCATGTGCTCAGCGTTTAAACTTGACTCGGAGAAATTAGACTTTGACCTATCTGTGGAAACTCAGTTAGGAGAAACTTTCATCACATCCTTTGTTTATAAATCTTGTTTGATTCAAGTTGGCACCATCACCTTACTGTTGACCTTATCTCTTTAAAGATACTTGCTTTTGATGTGATTTTAGGGATTGATTGGTTAACTACTCATCATGCCAAAATTGATTGTTTTTCGTAAGGTTGTTAGTTTTCATATTTCTAACTTGACTTTGTTATGCAATTCAAACAACTAAACCATTAAAATCAATCACTTCATCATATCTAATCATAAAGCTATTCGTTTATTGAAAAAGCGGATGTCAAGCTTTCTTAGCCCATGTTATGGATTTGAATAAAGACACGTCAAATTTGAATAATATTCTGTTGTTTATTGACTTTCTGGCGTATTTCTGAAGAACTTTCGGTCTACCCCGAGCGTGAAGTTGAATTCTTTATTGATCTTGAACTTTGGTACAAAGCCCATTTCTAAAACCCATATCGAATGGCTCTATTGAACTTGAGGAGTTAAAGGTCAACTACGAGGAATTGTTGGACATCGGTTTCATTCGTCTAGTACATCTCCTTGGGGTGCTCTGTTTTATTTGTAAAGAAAAAGGCGGGAGTATGCGACTTTGTATTGACTATCGGGAATTGAACCATGTCACCATCGAGAATAGGTATCCTCTACCTCGTATTATTGATGACTTGTTTGACCGGTTGCAAGGGCACAATTCTTTTCAAAAATCGATCTTCGATTACGGATATCATCATTTGAAGATTAGGCGAGGATATTCAAAGCGCCTTTAGAGAACTCGATGCGGGCATTATGAATTCTTAGTCGTGTCTTTCGGATGACTAATGCTCTCTATGACTTTCATGGATATGATGAGCAAGAGTATTCAAGGAATATTTGGATCGATTTGTTGTTGTCTTTATTGATGACATCCTTATATATTCAAAAGTCGTGAAGATCATGAGCACCATTTGAAAATTTGGTACTCGAAACCCGTGAAAACAAACTATATGCCAAATTGAAGAAATGCGAGTTACGGCGAGGAAGTAGCATTTCTTGGGCGCGTGGTGTCAAAACATGGAGTATCTGTGGATCCGTGAAGATTGAAGCAATACAAAGTTGGGAACAGCCAAAGTCGGTGGTTGAAATCACGTAGCTTTTTGGGCTTATTTGGTTATTATCGGAGATTCGTGGAAGGGTTTTCTCGAATCGCTACTCCATTAACTTCACTAACTTCGGAAGGATACAAAATTCGTTTGGAGCGAAGAATGCGAGAAGAGTTTCAAGAGCTTAAGAGGAGACTTATTTGATTTTTGTTCTAACAATACCATCTGGTTTGGATGGATTTGTTATCTCTGATGATGCTTGAGGCAAAGGGTTAGGATGTGTTCTCATGCAGCGTGGGAAAGTCATAGCCTATGCCTCGCGACAACTTAAAAGAGTATGAGAAGAATTATCCTACTCATGATCTAGAGTTAGCGGCGTGATCGTTTTCGCGCTAAAGATATGGAGGCACTATCTATATGGGGAGAAAGTGGAGATATATTAGGACCATAAAAAGCCTTAAATATTTCTTCACTCAAAAAAGAACTCAACATCTTGGCGGTGACGTTGGCTCGAGCTATTGAAGACTACGACCACACTATTGATACCATCACGGAAAAGCGAGCGTGGTGGTGGACGCGTTGAGTAGAAGATCATATCACGGGAGCGAGTGCGATGATGTCAAGTATCGCATAGAGCCGACTTTAATAGAAAAAGTTAAGGTTGCTCAAGCCACCAGGCAGGAGGTGATCGTATGAAGAAAGAAAGTACAAGAAGGAGCTATTAGGGCGAGAATTGATGAAGAAGGAATACTTGAGTCCACTCTAGACTTTGTGTTCCTAACGACTACGATTTGAAGTACAAGATTATGATGGAGGCACTGATACACC
Organism: Panax quinquefolius; assembly: GCA_020205615.1. NCBI lineage: Eukaryota > Viridiplantae > Streptophyta > Magnoliopsida > Apiales > Araliaceae > Panax > Panax quinquefolius. Next base: position 66,126,058 of record CM035158.1, on the reverse strand, counting down.
ATTTGCAATCAATCCATCTGGAAGTACTAAAATGTATCGTGATCTTTGACATACATTTTGGTGGAACAATATGAAGAGAGAGATTGCAAAGTTTATCTCGATGTGTTTAACTTGTCAGCGTGTAAAGGCGGAGCATCTAGTACCTAAGGGTCCGTTGCAACCACTTGAGATTTCGAAATGGAAGTGGGAACACATTACCATGGATTTCGATTACGGGTCTTCTCTACGGTTTCTCAAGGCATCGATGCTATTTGGGTTATTGTTGATAGATTAACCAAGTGCGCTCATTTCTTGCCGATCGGAGACTTATTCCTTGAGCGTCTTGCTAGTATATGCGTGAATGAGATTGTGAGGTTGCATGGCATGCTGTATCCATAGTTTGGATCGTGACCCAAGATTCACTTCAAGATTTTGGGTTAGCTTGCAAAAAGCTATGAGCGCAGTTTACGATTGATTGGCATACCATCCTCAAGCAGACGGACAATCGGAAGGACTATTCAAACTCTTGAAGATTTATTAAGACTATGTGTCCTAGACTTCAAGAGGCGGTTAGGATAAGTATTTACCATTGGTGGAATTCTCCTACAACAACGAGTTATCGAGGCAAGTATAGGTGTGGCTCCATTGAAGCATTATATGGGCCGAAAATGTCGTTCTCGATATGTTGGGATGAGGTGGGTGAAGCAACATTGTTGGGACCCGAGTTAATACGTATGACTACTAGAAAAGATTCAAATGATTGACAAGCGTATACAAAGCGGCACAAGATCGACAAAAGAGTTATGCGGATCTTCATCTTGAAAGGGCGTGGAATTTAGTGTAGGGGATCATGTATTATTTGCGAGTTGCTCCATGGAAGGGAGTTACAAGATTTGGGAAGAGAGGAAAGCTCGATCCACGATTTATTGGTCCATTTCAAATTCTTGACCGAAGTAGGAAATGTAGCCTATAGACTTGCGTTACCTCAAAGTATGTCTCGTGTTCATAATGTGTTTCACATATCGTACCGTAAATATGTGAAAGACCGAACCACGTTATAGAGTTAGAAGCCAGGACGAAATAGCAGAAGACTTAGCGTATGAGGAGGTACTGTCAAGATCTTGGATAGGAAGGAGCATGTCCCTACTGTATGAAAGGTCATACCACAAGTTAAAGTTTTGTGGAGGAATCATCTTTATAGAGAAATGACACAGGAATTGGAAGCGGAAATGAAAGCGAGGTATCCTCACCTTTTGAAACACCGAGTCGCGTCGTCGATTTCGAGGGCGAAATTTCATAAGGAGGGAGGTTGTAAGACCCCAACTTATTATTAATGAAATTTAATTTTCTCTATTTATTATTTTGAAATAGTAAGGGTTGATTTGATTAATGTGGATAGTTAGGGGTAAAATCATAAATATTTCAAAATAAGCAAGTGGTTATAAAATATTCATTGTTGTCGGGGAATATTCGTTTGGTCGTGGAATATTAAATGTCTTTGTCGGGGAATATTAATGCAATGACAGTATGACCATGTGTGGGCCCCATGTGGAAGCGATTGGATGAAGAAAGCAGCAAATATAAGTTGTTTTAAAATACTTGGCGTAGTTATTCTGAATTAATCTTTGTTAAAATACTACGGTGGTTAAAACGTGCTTTGCGGTATTGCATCAATTATTGATTCTTACGTGAAGGCACTACTCGATAATGGTTCTGATAATTCTTATTCGATTATATTTTATTGATTTAATAATTCTTTGCGTTGATATTTTATATTCTTTGTTGTTTGATAATTGTCATTACGATATTTTTCATTATCGAAGCAATAATTCATATTATCTGAATAATATTATTAGATAACATTATTGGCAATGTCTAGAAAGTTACATCTAAGGAGAGGTTTGGTCACCTAATAATTGCGCCCGATGAAGAGAAATTCTTATTGGAAAGCCCCTCTTTCACAGGAGCGCACTGGTTGTCGATATTGTGATTACGTAATATTATTTGTGAATAATTAATTATTGATTCATATGATGAGGAAAATATTGATTTTATGTGGATATAGATGGAGAAAATTTTAATGTGACAATTGTTGAAAATTAAAATTTTATCTTTTACGATAAAATAATTCTTTTAAATATATTATTATATTTTAATAATATAATAATGGTGATATTTTACAGCGAATGTGGGATATATGAGTATCTGAGGAGGAAGAGTATTTTTGTTGCAATAAATGTTTAAAACATGTTAAACATATCGATTGGACCCCATTTATTGATTGAAATTTGATTATAACTTTGTAAAATCGCTTGGTTTGTGGATTTGGTCAATTTTTGTTTGGAATTTGGAAAAACTTTCTTACTGCAAAGTTGTAGAGAATTGAATTTCCTATAAAAACTCATGAGATTCGAATTTTACGATAAAAGGGCTATTTATTATGAATTATTGAAGTTCAAAGCTCAAAATAATTGATTTTTGGAAGTTTAAAATATTTTAAATAATAAAAACGTTTTTTGATTTGTTTGGTAGACTTATTTATTTTGTCAAGCATGGCTGAATTCAGATCATAGATTGTGTGCGTAGGAAATTTATATATATATATATTAATATTATATTAAATTTTACTAACTTTGGTGTTCTAAGCGATTTCTATAAATAGGGTCTTAGGTTAGAATTGAAAATCACACTAGAAGCTGAAGTTTTTCTCTCTATATTATCGGCGTATTCTTGTGAGTATTTTGAGTATACTTTGAGTATTGTTATCTGATTGCAAGTTCAAGTCATGACTTTATATATCCGGTATTCGATTAGAAATCTTAATCTTTTCGAGGTAAGGGATGTTATTTTTTCTCAAATGATATTATTTCTTCAATATCATTATCTTTGAAATATTGATCTGAACTTTTTATCAAATTTGGAACTTTTTCATATCGGGGTTACTATTCATGAGTTAATATTCACGAGTTACTATTCATGAGTTACTATTCATGATTCTTATTCACGAGTACTATTCACGAAGCGTGAAAGTTTTTTGTGGAATTTCTATCTTTTGGTGTCGAGATTCTTATTCGATATCTGCACTATTCACGATATCTACACTATTCTAATGAAAAATGAAATTTCTTCTTTTGTCAAAATATCTAATACGGATACTAGCTTTGATTGTATCCATGTTTTGATCATTCTTGAATTTTACACCACTATGATTATTTTTGAGGTATTTTTGGACATGGATAAAACAAAATACGAATCCTTAATCTTTAATCCTTGTCATTTTGTTTCCTTTGGATTCGTTTCTTTAAAAATATTTTTCATCATCCTCGGTCTTAAATGATGATATTATTGAATATCTTTGGCTTTTGTAGTGCGAAGATGAATGATTCTGAAGAATATCTTTGGTAGTAGTGCAAAGATGAGCAGTGTTTAGATGAACATGATCGGTGATGAATATCTTTGGCTGTAGTGCAAAGATGAATATTTGATTCGGATGTATATTGATTGATGTTCTGAGGATAAAAGATGAGCGATGAACTTTTAAATTCATACATAGAAGATAGTAGTTTGCATTCTCTACTTAACTCTTCTAATGAATTATTATTTCCTGCTGCGAATATTGATTTAAAATTTGTTGTCTATTGTATTCTATTAGATTTTTTCCTGTTGAAGACTAACGATAATTTGTTGTATATTATCTTAGTCATAATATTATTCTTTCTTGGGCTAGTTGAGCTCACCCTTTTTCCTTTTGTTCCATTTTTTTCGGGGAGGCGAGAATATAAGCGAGTGAGTGGGGTATGGAATGAAGGTTCTAGAGAGTTGTTTAGTAGTCCTCACCATTTTTGTAAAATAATGTATCAATAAATGTGATGAGGATTTATTTGAGTATAGATATTGTCTAGAAGATAATATTTGTATTTAAACTCACAGTTTTACTGTTGTAATAATAAAGTTGTAGTTGTTTCTGTACCATGTATTGACAATTCAGAATGGGTGATGTATACCTATTTTGGGGGCGTCACAATATTAACATGCAGACTTCATGTCACGGAAGTAACCATATAAAAACAAAAAGTTGGCCACGAAAATTCCTGTAACACTCACGTGAATCATTTAAAAAAAAATGAACTTTGCAGGACACTCACGTGAATCACTGATTTCCGTTTTTTTTTGTTTAAATTTTATATAATAAAATTATGCCCAATTAAATTGTTCTAAACACATATCAATATACATATCAAATTAAACAATTAATAATTCGCATAAAGGTTTGGCTCTGATGCCACTGTTAGGTTTGTAATATTCATATCTTGTGATCAAATTGCAAAAATAATGCTAAGCGTGTAAAATCGAGAGTTTAAAAATTTAAAAACCATATAACCGGATCACCCTTTTGCATAATTATTAATTAAGCGAAAAGATAAAGAATAAAATCATACCCTTGAAGATCGAGCTTCCTCAGTACAAGTTCACCTCCAAATCCTTTTAACTTGAATCCACCAGGGTTTGGTTCCTTCCTTAGATCGGCGTTAGCCACCCATATGTTTGGCCTCAGAGGTGATCCACCAGGAAAAATAAAGATTCAAGAAGAAGGGGTATTGGCTCAACCCTAGTTTTCTATCTCTATAGAAAAGGCGTACTCTTCAATAAATTAGAATTATGTCGTATGTTATAAAAGTCAACAACCCCATCACCCATAATAAGACTCCTCTTATTTATAGATGTGGGCAACCCACCTTAACAATTAAGGAATTGGGTTTTATTTAATTAATTAAATTCTTTTAATTAATTAAGCTCCCTAATCTTATTAGGGATAATTAATTAAACTCCTTTAACTAATTTTCCTTCCTAATCCAATTAGGAATAAATGAGAGTACTTATATTAAATTAATTTCTAAACTCTTTTAGAAATTAAAATAATAATAATTGTAATAATATTAATAAGACTCCTCTTATTAATTTATATTTAATATTTCTAAAATATTAAATAATAAATATTAAGCTATTTAATTTATTCTATCACCATAGATTAAATTAAATATACTTAACTATATTATTACGATTATGCCATTAACTTCTTAAATAATTATTCTTCCTTTTATGGTGTGACCCTTTAGGTTCTCCATATTAAATGGTACGTGAATAAATCAATTAGAACAATTCTAATCTTATTTAAATAAATAAATTAAACAATTAATTTATTTAAATAAATAATATTTATTCTGATATAGGATAAGCCTCCCTAGTGATTAACGACTTTCCGGATAATATATATTTTAACATTAATCATAAAAAGAACCTTTGAGTAAATAGTTACAAATACAATTCAATCCTTCCACCATCTGATGTCCCGATTAAATATAAGACATGGAATTCTTTGTCAAGTCTTATTTTATTTAATTATATGTATTTCGATCCTTAAATGCACAACTCAAATAATGCAAATTAGAAACTCCTTTCTAATTTCATTACGCCTTGCCAAGGACTTTGGGTTGTCATTTATCAAATCACATAGGACATTTCTCTTCTTTTATTAGAAGTGGTAGATTCTTTATTGATCATACATTATCTCCATGTACAACTTATTATACCCAAGCATACCCTTTGATATACCCTAAGGGTCTTAAGGAATAAGTCAAAGTATAACTCATCATACACAAGAATACTATGATGATCTCAAGTCCAAGGATCACTTGTACTACTATCACTACTGAGAATTCCTATTGACAGCAAATAAAACTCCATTAGGTATTCCTTAGCGAGCCACGTTCGATGAACTTATTCTCTAATAAGCACCTACATACTTGCTTTAGTGTCTCCACACAAATGATCATGAGATCAATCATCCTCATCCGATGAGCAAGCAACGTATGTACCAATATATCCGTATTCACTAATCCCCAATTTAGTAATCCAATGATTGGGAACTATTTTAGTTTTAAGCTTTCTAAGAATTTAGATCTCATTAGAATGATCATCATCATTATTCTAAAAGCATTGCTTAAAACTATGGGTTTATCACATATTATAAAAGCGACATCATGTAGATAATTAAAAGCCTTTAATAAATTAATACTTTTTATTAATAAATGAATAAGATTGTTACAAAGTATATGCTTTATCATCAAACATGATTGGCTTGTGTGCATACTACTTTCAATCACATGCAGCGAGAAGGCATTCAGGGGCCTATATGAACAATGGGTTAAGCACGGAGTGGTGAAGCTTCCAAGTCCCCGGTTAGTCATAACGGAAGAGATGAAAAGAAGGCCGGATTTCTTTGTATACCAGCAATATGCAGGATATTCCACTATGAACTGTTATAGTCTGCGGAGGATATACCATGAGAAGCTGGCGGCCGGGGAGATTGAACTAGGAGAAAAAATGTGCAATATTATCACCCATAGTGTAGTCCCGAAAGTCAAGAATCCAAATACTGGCTCTACCATCGAAAAAACTCTGAACTACAAATGAATTAAAAATCCACCCAAGATGGTGGTCAACAAAAAATAGTGGTTTAAGTCTTCAGGAGTATCCCTTGCCAAGTAATTGGATGACCAAGGGAGGAGGCACAAGAATTGACAAATTAAAAAAAAATTCCACCCAAGATGGTGGTCCACTCTAAATGCTGGTCAAGTCCTCGTAGACTGCACTTGCCAAGAAATTGGACGACCTGAGTGATGAGACACCCAATTCCAAGTCCTCGTAGACTGCACTTGCCAAGAAATTGGATGACCCAAGTGACGAGGCACCCAATTTCAAGTCCTCGTAGACCGTACTAGCCAAGAAATTGGATGACCCAAGTGACGAGGCACCCTAGTGTTACGCTTTATCATTAAAAGTAAATGAGGCACCTGACTATAAGTCCTCAAACCAGAAAAGTTATACTTTCAACTTCAAAAGTAATCGAGGTTCCTGACTATAAGTCCTCATAAGTTATACTTCCACCTTCAAAAGTAATCGAGGCACCTGACTAACAGCCCTCGAAAGTTACACTTTTAACTTCAAAAGTGATTGAGGCACTTGAGTATAAGCCCTCAACCCCAAAAGTTACACTTTATCTCTAAAAGTGGCGAACGTTACGCTTTCTTTGATAAAAGCAAGATTTATTATATGAAACGTTATGCTTTTTGTTAAAAGCAATCTAATTATCAATGAATTGACAAACTTTCACTTATACTTGAATGTTTTCCTGATTTCTTAAAAAAGAAGAAGTATAAATTCAAGTGTTGGTTTGTAGAAAATATATATACATGTTTGTTTTAACAAAATTCATATTTACTAGTTTATAATACCTATTGTTGTCTTGGAATATTAATTTGGACAACTTAAGATCTACTTTTAAATATTGAGTTTTAAGGAATCGTTCAAATTAAAGGCAATCAATAAGGATAAAAGAAACTACAATTTGATTAATGAAATATACGCACATGAATTTTCTGATTTTCTGATACAGAAAATAGAAAAAAAAACTACGAAAGTTCATGATTTAAAGGCCATGACATGTTGAACTAAAGAGAGGGGAATAGCTAAAGCCTCCAAGTCGACAATGGTGGAGCCTCGAGCCTTTGTATTTGAGGCTATCAGACCTTCAAGGTCTACAATTTATCTATGGCATCTTGAAGCTCTGAAATCTCTACATAAAGTAAGTCATTCTCATGGAGACGTGAAGTGACTTCCGAACGAAGTGCAACTACATGATTATTGAAAATAAAGAGATCCAACCTAGCATGGAAGGGAGACATGTCCAAGGAGAGTTAGGAGATACCTAGATATCCTTAAAGAGCTCCTCTAGGGCACGCCCTCCTAGGGTTTGCTCCCCTAGAGGTTCCCTCTCCTAGGACTTTTGTTTTTGAGGCTTGCAAAACATCAAGCTTCAAGAAGTGTAGACTTCAACACTTGAAACATTTTGCACGATCATCCCACCAAAGGCGTGACTCACGTGTAGGGGGCAAATGATTACTAGTAGATGGCATAGACATCCTCCAGATTAGGGGTATTGAATTCCACCAAGCAGTGACGAATGTGGATGTAGAGGAGCACCAAAGTGAAATCAACATGGTATGAACATCATGGTTCTGTTTGTGGGGAAAGTCCCTACATAGTTAAATGCAATGAAGAATGTCAGCCCTCTCTTTTGTATATCCACATAATCACATTCTCAAGTGTCTTGTTGGTCCAATGCTGCCATCCCTGAAGGCGGCCAGATGAATCAGACAAGAAGCGAATGGGATTGAAAGGGTACTCGTGTTCCTGTATACATATGTGGGGAATGCGATCGGAATGGGGAAAGTCATACCAATATTTGCAAACCTCTACATATAGAAACAAGTCTTCTCTGATAAGTCGTGTCTGGACGGTTATAAGCCTGAACTTTCTCCTGAATGACGTCGGAAGGACCAAAAGAGGGGAGCCCTTTTCCAATCACTGAGGAATGGGGCCTCCTTGGCAGTTTCTGGGTCTGCAGAATGTTCAATGGAGACCGAGGGCCTGCAAGCAAGAAGAATTCAGCAAAAGGGCTCTAAAGAGCAAGGAAATGATGGCAAGGAAAGCATTTGAACTTGAGTGTTTATCATAGCAAAGAAAGAAGTCTGAGATTTAACCTTAAAAGCACCTGAAAGAAGAAGTAAAAAAGAGCACGAACATTAGAAGCTATTCAAATAAAAAAAGGTAAAGGAAAAACGAAAAATGTGAAGGAGGAGGCCACTAGGTTTGGTCACCCTAGGGTTTGACCCCTTGGGTTTAGCCACCTAGGGAGCTCTTCCCCTCTTATATTTAAGTTCTCCTTGCTCATTGAATCAACTGCTTGGGATAAATGCTACTTCGCTGTGAAAAACAAAAGTTGTGGTCTTCTTTAAGAATATTCAGAGAAAAAGTCAAGATCTTGTTAAGGTGAAATGACCTTTTCTTTAAGAATATCCGAGCCAAGATCCTTGTTAAGGTGAAGTGGCTTGAAATATATGTTTTCTCGTTGCGGTGTTGCTTTTTTCTTCATGAATATCCGAGCCAAGATCCTTATTAAGGTGAAATAGCTCAGAATATATACTTCCTCCTTGTGGTGTTGATTTTTCTTTTAGAATATCCGAGTCAAAATCCTTGTTAAGGTGAAATGGCCCGGAATAGATGCTTCCTCGTTGCGGCGTTGCCTCTTTTTCTTTGAGAATATCTGACCCAAGATCCTTGTTAAGGTGAAATGGCCCGGAATGGATGCTTCCTCGCTGTGATGTTGCCCTTTGTTTGAGAATATCCGAGCCAAGATCCTTATTAAGGTGAAATGGCCCGTAATGGATGCTTCCTCATTGTGGTGTTGTCTTTTCTTTCAGACTTTCCGAGCCAAGATCCTTATGATGGTGAAATGGCCCAGAATAGATGTTTTTACATTGCGGTGTTGTGGTCCAAAAAAGAAATACTACAATCACCTGAAACAAAAAAAAAAGAGAAATAGAGGAAACAAGTCAAGAGAAATCCAAAAGAAAGCATGCAAGTAAGAAAATTAAAAAGCGAAGACGAGAAGAAGGAATGGAACCCCAAGGGTTCGGGTCTGCATAGGGTTCGGCCCTATAGGGTCCAACCCCTAGGGCTCGACTCTATAGAGAGGAATCCTCCTTGTTACCTCTCGCTCGGATTGAAGAAAGTCTCTTTGATGTTCCCATGTTGCAGTGTTGCCTATCCGAGCCAAAATCTAGTTAAGGTAAGATGGCCAAAAAAAAAGAAGGTAAACTACAATTACCTGAAAATAAAAAATAATAATAAAAGAAATAATCAAATTGAATTCAAACGTGAAGAAGTTATACGAAAAAAAAAAATTAATCAAAAAATTCTAAAAGTTGTCATCCCTAGGGTTCGGCCTCTCTAGGTTCTGCGGTTCTGCCCATGGAGGGAGAGTCTTCCTAAATTATAATAATAGTCAATGTAGAGTAAAACAATAAACACCCCCCCTAGTCTTAAAGTAGGAAAGTAGGAATCAAATTTTTACTAAATTAATATATATATATATATATATATATATATATATATATATATTGACCCACCGAACAATAATCAAAGAATAAATCAACCAAAAACAAACGATTATGACAAAAGTCATGCACATGCTTAAGAATAAATCCAACCCTTTATGTTGGTTTATATTATACTTACTATGATGTAGGCGCATAGCCCATTCACGAGACCCGAAGCGCCTTCTTCTTTTTCTCAGAATGATATGACGGCAATGCCTTAATTCTTTGATCTGTATGGTAATAATATATAAAAGATAGGGTAAGTCTTGATTATTCTTTTTATAAAAGTCAAGCAAATACGTAAATATAAGAAATTAACAAATTAATGTATAAAATATTACTTGATTCCTTAATCTTGTAAAGTCAAGCAGGAGGTTTCCGTGTCTTTACTCCAAGCTTCTAACATGCAATTAAAGAAAAAAATAATAGTCCATAAAAAAAAAAAAGCTTTCCAAAAAAGTAAACTAGAAAAATTAAATAATATAACATTTAAGAAAAAAACATATTAAGTTCATATAAAACATATATATATATATATATATATATATATATATTTGATATGAAGTTTTCGGATTTAATTTGATTTACTGTGATTTAGTTTTCAAAAAATTAAGGAAACAAAGATTGTGCAAAGTTTGGAAAGATTTGATAAAAGATGCCAAAGATATCTTTGGAAGAGCTCCCCTAGGAGTTACCTTTCCTAAGATTTTTTCGTTTTCAAGACTGACAAAATCAAACTAAGCGGATTGTTCAGAAATTTGAAACAGGACTCAAAGACTCGAAGTAATTTGCACGATCACCACTCCAAAGGTGTGACTCATGTGCAGGGGGCAAATGCGAGCCCACGTATAAATTAGGGTTCACATACGACCTAAAGAATTGAATGACAAACAGAAAAGTCAGAAATAAATGTGCGAGACCCGAGAGAAGCATCCACGTGTTCCGAGGCAGAAGACTCGTGGAGGCAACTCATTTTGGGAATTGATTGAGGGATTGGATTGGTGGCTAGAAGGGCAGGACGATCTGAGCATTACTCTGATGACTAAGGGTAAATTTGAAATTTCCCCGAGGACATGTGCCTAGCACATGACCACTCTCCAAAAAATCTTATAAATATCCCTTACACTCCATTGGGAAAGGGGACTTCTCTTTAGACTAAGAACTTGGACCTTTTGGAAGACTAGGAGACTTGGAAATTCCCTCTCAACCCGAAGACTCAAGAAGGCTCTCTGAATCATTGCTACCCTAACAAGGTTCTCGGATTCTAAGAGTTCTGTCACGTGTCGTTAGAGTAATCGCTCACCTGTTCTTCTTTCTTCTTCAATCAATCAATCAATTCTGTACTTTTCGTGAATTTCTCTCCTCCTCAGCCAACACGAAACCCTAACTCTAGCAAGGTACGATTTCCTTGCCCACACATAGTATCTCATATTATTGATTCAATTATTGTCACAGTATCATCTGTATAATATTTTATATTATTAAATTAATAATTGAGACGACAAAGTTATTCATATTATTATTTGCATTATTAACAATGTCTAGAAAGTTCTGTCGAGAAAAGGGGTTAGGTCATCTAATTGTGCGCCAAAAAGGAGAAGTCCTTATAAGAAAGTCCCTTCTTTCCTGGGAATGATCTGGTTGTTAATATTGCGAGTTATAATATTAATGATGATTAAATGTTGAAAGATTAAAAATGTGTTTAGTGAAGTCATGTGATTTGTGATAAATTTTTATGAAGTAATTGTTGTAAGTTTGGCTTATTACATGGACCCCCACTTTTACTCAATTTTCAAAATCGCCGGTAGAAAGTTATCTCAGTTTTTGTTTTATTATTATTATAATAGTAATAAAACAGAAAACTTTTTATATAAAATAAAATACTTTTTATATTATATATAAAATTATTCATTTTATTAGATTATAAATATAATATAATATATTTTATATAAAGTTTTCGCTTTATTAGAATATTTTATTGCATAATAATGAATAGTAAAAATCAAAATATTCGTCGAATTCTATTCATCCGTGATTAAATAGTTCCATGCCATTCTCCTATAAATAGGATGCTTAGTTTAGAAATGAAAATCACACCAAAATCAGAGAATTCTTCTTCTATAATATTGAGTGTATTTCTTTTGAGTTTAAGGAAGCTTTAAATGTAGAAAACAGTACAAGTTTTCTTCAAGAATATCTCCGCTATACCAGTCGAAATTACTCTCCTACTAAGGTAAGGAATATTATTTTCATTCAATATTCGTAAGAAATAATATTTTCTTCCATTCTCTGTAGTATGTAAATAATATTTTTTTATTTTATATTCCTAATTCTACACTCATTTTGATAAGTATTGTTTCTATACTCCTTGAAATTAGTAGAATATCCTTGAATTTTGCGCTTCATCTAGTATCGTTTCACTGAAACATTTTTCTGAACTTTCTTATTAAATTTTAAGCTTTTCATGCTGGAGTACTATTCATGGGTACTTTTCATACATACGACACTATTTATACATATGGTACTATTCATACATACGGTACTATTCACGAGATACTATTCACTAAGTACTATTCACGGGGTACTATTCATGACAAAAATTGATTTCTTTTATGTCCAAATTATTTTTGATACATGAATATTATTCTTGAATTTTACTCCACAAAGCAGTTATCATGTTGACAATTTGGATATTCTTAAACTCTGGATAAATTGAATTATAAATCTTTAAAATTTATCATTGATCTCACTTAATTGAAATCTCATATCATTGTCATCATCCTCATGCTTATATTGTGATGAAAGTCATCTTTGGCCTGTAGTGCATAGATGGACTGTTGATTGGTATGATTATGATCAGGAATTATGTATCGGTATAATCATGATCTATAATGTTACTAATGATTTGGTAAAAGTCTTCTTTTGCCCATAGTGCATTGATGGACTGTTGTTTTACATGATCATGACCACTAGTGATAATAATGAATAACCTTGGCCCATAGTGCATGGATAATTCGTGGATGTGATACTAACGAATATCCTTGGCCCGTAGTGCATGGATAATTCAGTGATGTGGATTATTTATTGAATTTTGTTGCAGAGATAAAATATTGATGATGAACTTTTAAATCATAGAAGATAGTAGACATCATGCTCTACTTGACTCTTCTAATGGATTGCTTGTTCCGCTGCAGTTAAACTTATTTTCTATTATATTCTATCAGTTTTTATACTATTGAAGACTAAGGATAATTTATTCTATATTATCTTAGTCATAATATTCTTTATTGGGCTAGTTGAGCTCACTATTTTCTTTCATTGTCCTCTTCAGGAAATGAGAATATAGCTGGGACTCGTCGGGGAATGGAGTGATGGTCCAAGATGGTGGCTATAGTAGTCATCACCATTCTATAAAATAGTGTGATAATAATTTTAATGAGGACTTCATTTGAGTTTGAATATTTTCTACAAAACAATATTCGTGTTAAAACTCTTAGCTTATGTTTTGTCGTATTCTGAACGATAATTAATAATTGTGTAAATTAAGTTTGTATTTAAATTATGTACCATGTATTTGACGATTCAGAATAGGTTGTGTACACTTATTTTGGGGGCGTCACAGTTGGTATCAAAGCTTAGGGATATGATCCCTGATGGATATCTGAGGCTACAACTATGAGAGGAAAGACGAATAAATCATTCGCTAGTATGTCCTACCTAAGCTTATTTGTTATTTAATTGGTCGGTCAGAGTATAGGGATAATATGTTGTATGTCAATTAACCCTTGTTTTGTGGCAATGTTTGAAAATGGCATACGAAAATTTTGAGATAAGCAATGGAGCACATGAGACCATTGAGTCACCGCCAATCAATAACCAGGATAATGTGCATCAGGAAGACAATAATCCTCATGCAAACAACAACACCAACCAAATGATGAACGATGGGATGTTCAGAAGCTTTATACAATTCATGCAACACCAAACGAGAGAGATTCCTGTTTAAAATGCAGGTGGAATCAATGGCAACTCACGGCTGGTCACCACTAAGCAATTCAAGGAGCTGGGACCACTGGAGTTTTTGGGAAAGCAAGAGCCACTTAAGGCAGAGACGTGGATTAAGTAGATCACCAAGATATTTGATGTCTTGGGATGCTCCGAGGAGAAAAAGGTTCCCTTTGCCACCTTCATGTTGTGAGGAGAGGCAGATTACTGGTGGGAATCTGTAAAACGTACTCATCTTTTCGCACTAAAGATGTCTTGGGAAAAGTTCATAGAATTGTTCAACGATAAGTACTTTCCTGAAAGTATTCGTCACATGAAGGAGGTAGAATTCATCAAGTTGTAGTAAAACAATATGACTGTATCGCAATACTAGGCTAAGTTTGTTGAGTTATCCTAGTTTGCATCCCATTTTATAGATAATAAGGAGGGTATGACACGAATGTTTTTGCGAGGTTTGAAACCCGAAATACGTCAATACCTCATTTCTCACAAACTTTTCTTGTATTCTGATGTTGTGAATAGGACTCAGTTATTGGAGCGCGATAATGAGTTAGCTTAACCAAAAGATAGCAGCCGAAAAAATGATAATACCAGTGGTAGCAGTCATCGAAGCGGTGACAACAAACGTGGAGGAAATCATTATGCCAGAAATGGTAACCACTTTGGTGGTAATCCCGACCAAGATAATAGAAGAAATGAGTCAAGTGGAAATTTCAAAAAGATAAGGTTCAACAATGATGGAAAGATAGCAGCACCAGCACTCATTTTTAAGGAAGGAGAACGACCACCGGTCGTATACTACAAATGCGGAGAGGAGGGACACATCAGTCCAAACTATACGCAGCAACCCAAAGCGTGTTTCAATTGCAGAAGAGAAGGTCACCTAGCTCAATTTTGTCGTGTAATGAAGTCAAGTCCAGCTGGGATGGTGACACCAAAGGTTGTCCCAGAAAAGTCAAAGTCGGTAGTTTAAGGGAGAGTGTTTATCGTGACCTCCCAAAAAGTGGGAAACCCGAACAAAGTTATCACGGGTAAGCTAATCATAAATTCTTGCGAAGTCTATACCTTATTTGATGCCGGTTCTACCCATTCTTTTATTTCACCTACTTGCGCTCAACATTTAAATTTGACTCCAGAGAAATTAGACTTTGACTTATCTGTTGAAACTCTGTTGGGAGAAACCTTCATTACATCCACTGTTTATAAATCTTGTTTGATTCAAATTGGCACCCTCACGTTACCTGTCAATCTTATCTCTTTGAAAATACTTGCATTTGATGTGATTTTAGGGATTGATTAGTTAACTACTCATCATGCTAAAATTGATTATTTTCGTAAGGTTGTTAGCTATCACATTCCTAACCAACCTATTATGCGAATTCAAACAACCAAACCACTAAACTCAATCATTGTCATATCAAGCCATAAAGCCATTCGTTTACTGAAAAATGGATGTCAAGCTTTCTTAGCCCATGTCACGGATTTAAACAAAAATACATCAGATTTAAATGATATTTTTATTGTTAATAAATTTCCTGACATATTCCCCGAAGAACTTCCTTGCCTACCCCAGAGCGTGAAATCGAATTTTGTATTGACCTTGAACCCGGTAAAAAATACATTTCCAAAACCCCATATCGAATGGATCCTATTGAACTTCAGGAGTTAAAAACTCAACTGAAGGAATTGTTAGACATCGATTTTATTCATCCTAGTACGTCTCCTTTGGGTGCTCCTATTTTATTCGTAAAGAAGAAAGTTGGGGGTATGCGAATTTGCATTGATTATCGAAAGTTGAATCATGTCACCATCAAAAATAGGTACCTGTTTGTAACGCCCCCAAAATAGGTCTAGATAACCCATTCTGAGTCGCCAAGTACATGGTATATAATTTAAATACAAACTTCATTAATACAATATGACAAACGTAAATTGAGAGTTTTAACATGAATATTGTCTCATAGGCAATATCCAAACTCAAATGGAGTCTTCATTACAATTAGTATCACACTATTTTATAAAATAGTGAGGACTATAATAGCCACCATCTTGGACCATCACTCCATTCCCCGACTAGTCCCAGTTATATTCTCATTTCCTAAAGAGAATAATGAAAGAAAATGGTGAGCTCAACTAGCCCAGTAAAGAATATTATGACTAAGATAATGTAGAATAAATTATCCTTAGCCTTCAACATTGTAAAACTGATAGAATACAATAAACAACAAGTTTAACTGCATCGGAACAAACAATCCATTAGAAGAGTTAAGTAGAACATGATGTCTACTATCTTCTATCATTTAAAAGTTCATCATCAATATTTTATCTCTGTAACACATCTCAATAAATAATCCACATCACCGAATTATCCATGCACTACGGGTCAAGGATATTCGTTAGTATCACATCCACGAATTATTCATGCACTACGAGCCAATGAGGACTTTTACCATATCATTTGTAACATTACAGAACATGATTATACCGATGCATAATTCCTGGTCATAATCATACCAATTAATAGTCCATCTATGCACTACGGGCCAAAGATGACTTCCATCACAATATAAGTATGAGGATGATGACAATGATATAAGAATTCAATTAAGTGAGATCAAGGATAAATTTTAAAGATTTATAATTTAATTTATCCAAAGTTTAAGAATGTCCAAATTGTCAACATGATAACTGCTTTGTGGAGTAAAATTAAAGAATAATATTCATGTATCCAAAATAATTTCGATAGAAAAGAAATCAATTTTTGTCGTGAATAGTACCCCGGTTGAATAGTACCCCATGAATAGTACCGTACGTATGAATAGTACCGTTTATATGAATAGTGCTGTATATATGAATAGCACCCATGAATAGACCTCTGACATAAAAAGATTAAAATTTAACAAGAATGTCCAAAAAAATATTTCAGTGAAACGATACTGGATGAAGCGCAAATTTCAAGGATATTCTACTAATTTGAAGGAGTATAGAAGCAATACTTATTAAAATAAGTATAGAATTAGGAATATGAAACGAAATAATATTACTTACATATTACAGAGTATGGAAGAAAATATTATTTCTTACGAATATTGAACAAAAATAATATCCCCTACCTTAAAAAGAGAGTACTTCTGACTGGTATATCGGGGATATTCTTGAAGATAACTTGTACTATTTTCTACACTCAAAGCTTCCTTAGATTCAAAAGAAATACGCTCAATATTATAGAAGAAGAATTCTCTGATTTTGGTGTAATTTTCATTTTTAAACTAAGCATCCTATTTATAGGAGAATGACATGGTACTATTTGAAAAGAAGAATCATAGACTGCACAGAATGAATTCACGAGCGAATTTGTTCGGCTGAAACTTTGAAAATTTTAATTTTACTATGTTGTACTATGCAACACCATGCAAACACTATGCAGTACTATGCAACACTATGTAATATAATAAAATATAATATATTCTATTTTATATAAAATGTTTTCTGTTTTATTACTATATTATAATAATAATAAAAACAAAACTTATTATTGATTCTTACGTGAAAAGTCACTCAATTTATTTAATAATTGCCACAATAGTTGCTGCATAGTATCTCATATTATTGATTTAATTATTGTCACAGTATTATCTGCACAATATTTTATATTATTAAATCAATAATTGAGACGACAAAGTTATTCATATTATTATTTGCATTATTGACAATGTCTAGAAAGTTATGTCGAGGAAATGGCATCTAATTGCGCGCCAATATTGAGAAGTCCTTATAGGAAAGTCCCCTCTTTCCTGTGAATGATCTGGTTGTTAATATTGTGTGTTATAATATTAATGATGAATAAATGTTGAAAGATTAAAAATGTGTTTAGTGAAGTCAAGTGATTTGTGATAAATAGAGGGTTTTTTTTATATGAAGTATTTGTTGTAAGCTTGGCTTATTACATGGACCCCCACTTACTCATTTTTCAAAATTGTCAGTAGAAAATTATCTCAATTTTTGTTTTATTATTATTATTATTATAGTAATAAAACAGAAAACTTTTTATATAAAAAATGAATATTTTTATATTATATATAAAGTTATTCATTTTATTAGATTATAAATAGAATATAATATATTTTATATAAAATTTTCGTTTTATTAGAATATTTTATTGCATAATAATGAATAGTAAAAATCAAAATTTTCGCCAAATTTTTCCCGTGATTTCGTTCGAAATTTTACTGTTCATCTGTGATTAAATAGTTCTCTACCATTCTTGTAAGAACCCAACTTTCGTGAATAAAAATTAATTTTTCTTGAAATATATTTTTGAATATTATGGTGCGGATTTGACATAAGGTTATAGTTGTGGGTAATATTTATAAATTTTGTAAAGTAAATAAGTTGTTATAAAATATTCGATTAGTCGGGGAATATTCATTTTAACAGGAAATATTCGTATGACGGCACAATCATTGGTGGACCCCACAATGGATTTTTGTTGGAGTTAGAAAATGACAGAAATAACTTTTTATAAAAATAACAGCGAAAGTTTTACCGTTAACTGTTAAAATACCCAGTGATAAAAGTACTGTAATATACGTGGTTGCATAGTAGCATACGGTATTTGATGCTTACGTGAGAAGTCACTCAGTTATACTCAATTATTGCTACAGTAATTGCTGCATAGTATCTCACATTATTGATTCTATTATTGTCACCGTATCTGTTGACTTGTTAATATTCTAACCTTATTGTTTTGATGATGACTTGATATTTTGTACTAATTTATTTATTATGAAATTTCAGGAAGTTGATGAAAGGATCATTGTTGAAAGACTTTGAAGACTTGTGTCCTAAGAAAATTATGTAAGGTCATTGCAAATATTCGATTTTTCAATATAAGGCTCTAGGAAATTTTATTTGTGCATTAAAAATGATTAATATTTTGTGCATGCTTAGAGTATTTTTAATACTATGCTAACTGTTTTTAATACCCGATTCTTAGTGGTTAGTATTTATATTTACATGCTAAATCCTTGAAAATAGCTATCAGGAAGGTGAAGGATTTATTGTAGAAATATTGCCACCTCTTTTGATGCATGTGTAAGTTGATGTAGGAAACTTAAAAGTTGCTTTAAGTTTGTGGCAGTTAAGAATTATGATTATTATCAAGAGTCATGATTGCATAAGCCTCGGGACTCTCATATTTTGTTTATCCTGATTTGTTGGCTTAAGATAGACTTTGCATAATTTACGTAACTAACATTTCTATATTGCTATGATATCTTTCCTATTGCTTATACTTCGGAAGTGATATATATATTAGATGTGCAATGAGATAAGAAGCAATAGACTTTAACAGCCATATTTACAATAGGAAGTGGAAAATTCTATACATAAAATATGACTTACAAAAATCTGTTTCTTACTGGATCAACTTTAAAAGAGTCCTACAAATATTTGTTACAACTGAAGATATCTTGAATTATTTATCTATATAGTTCTAACGAGAATATTTTGTCAACGTAAATATTTTTTTTTGCAACGACACTTTATAAGTAACGGTAATAATTGGGCTATAAAAAGAGAACTGAGGTAACAGTGTTACACACAAAACTTGAATTAATCCATGCACTCATATACTTGAAAAGCTATTCTATTATTCTTGGTGCAAATTCTCAGCTGTTGTGCAATTAATATTCAGATTATTTCTCAGCTAATTTTCGTGAGCTTCATATTCGTGATATTTTTTTTACTACTTGATCATTGCATTCATTAGTTGGACCTTGCATTTTTAAATTGCTTGTTTTCTTTGATCATTAGACCTCTATATTTGTAATCTTATATTTTTAGACTAAGTGTTGTCTAAAGGAATTTAATCCAGGTGGATTAAGGTTTGTTTACAAACAGGTTCAAGGAAGCATAGATGCTTAAGGAGTTCATTGGTGCACAAGGAGAAAGAATGCTCAAGTGAATTATTGTAATTCAAATTTGATAGAATCTATTTTGTAACAAGGGTTATTTTAAAGAAATAAAAGTGAGTATCCAATACTAGTTGGTATTGGACGTGGACTAGGCTATTATTATAGAGGGTAACAGCTGAACCACGTAAAAAATCTTGGTGTTGATTTTATTACTATCTTTACTTTAATTACTCACAAAAGCTAGTTAATTATTTTAATAATTAAAATTTAAATATTTGCATTATCTTTAGATAATTCGTTAACACCAAGTATTTTCTTTGAGTTATAAATTCAGCAGGAAATTTTCTTAAAAAACAAACATTAAATTTGGTAGGCCATATTAATTCAGCAAGTTGTATTCATCAATATAGTAGGCTGAATTTAGTAGATTGATTTAAAGTTTAAAAATTGGTCATAGATTGCTTCCACACTTATTCAACCCCCCTTCTAAGTGTGCCTTATCTGAATTTTATTTGGTATCAGAACTTGGCTCTACTTATCTTGGTCTTAAAGGTGACTTGTAGGGAATGATTCTGACATGGCACAGTTCAGGAAATTTCGAATGAGGATCTACCTTAAAAGAGATACTTGGGAATGGTGGGTTATGGAGAATAGACAGGTTATTCCAAGAAAAGATGACAATACTCCAAAGACTTTGCTAGAAATGGACTCAACTGAAACTTTCACGGTTTCATATGATTCAAGGGTTATGAACACACTACTTAGTGGCATGGTATAGTCCGAGATTAACAAAGTTTCCTCATGCAACACAGCTAAGAAAATTTGGTACACTCTAGTGGTGAGCCATGAAGGAACATCCAAGGTTCGAGAAGTCAAACTAAGCATGCTCATGCACGATTATGAAATGTTCAAACTCGAGAAAGATGAAACCATAAAGATGGATCAAGCAATGTTCCTTGTTCTTCTGAACTCTTTAAAGCTACTTGACAAATCCATTCCACAAAGTGAGATTAATCGTAAGTTACTTTGGGCTATGCCCAAGAGGTTTGCTTCTAAAATTACTACTCTTTAAGATTCCTCTACTATTTCTACTATGGATACACTAACTCTTTTTGGTGAACTTGAGGAATATGATCATCAGTTAAAGATTTATGATGATGAGGAGGAAACTCCTCGAAGAAAGGTTTTAGCTCTTAATGCAGGAAATGAAGAAGAGTTTGATGATGATTCAGATGAAGAGATAGCCATGATGTCAAGGAGACTCAAAGGACTACTACAAAGGAAGAATAAATGAAAAATACCTTCAACTCAAATAAAGCCAGAGGAAAGCAAATCGAGGAGACATGTTTTGAATGCAGAAGTCCAGGCCACTTCAAGAAGGACTGCTTTCAAGTAAAGAACAAAGGAAAAACAGGCTTTATAACGACCCCAAAATTTATACAATTTAATTCTCGACTTCGGTCGTTAATAATACATTCAACCTCTAATTTTACATCATTAAACGATAATACAACCATTGAAATTTGCAGAATAATTAAAATTTTCTATTACAAACTATTCTCGTTACCAAAACCTTCAACCTTTACATCTAAATATCTCAGAATCATTTTAATACTAAAATAGTTTACATCGCAAAATGTTATTACAATTCAACATTTATACATTATTCGGAACCTTAGACATGGTTCAAATAATAATAACTAAGCAAAAGTATATAATTCTTCAAGTATCACATCTGACTCATATCTTTCAAGTAAGACATAACTTTACCTTGAATCTTGAACATGCAAAAGTGGTTATTTGCAAGGTTGAGCTCGATGACCCAACAAAATCTAACAGATTTCATGCATCACGTAGTACATAATAACATGCTCAACATATATCTCATAATCATCGGACTAACATAACATACATGCTACAATTCATATAACAATTATAAAGATTGAGTTATTTACTCAATCAGCATGCTTTAGTCAAACAACGTAGTCATAAATTGACTTTAACATTTCATACATTCAAAATATATATAACACATCATGCTCTTTGCAATAAAGATTTAAAACAATCAAATTCACATAGCAAATAAGAACTGAAAGACTTGCCATGAAAGTTGTTTACCAATAACAATTTAACAGCTTACAGTTATCGGTACTTTACGTGCCCTACATAATTATATAATTATTCACAATAACTATTAGTCACATAGCAATGAATAGTAGTTGTAATGTAAACTTTACTCTACGTCTCATAGCCCTTCCTATCATAAATACACAATGTTCAATTTAATTGTGTTAACTTTCAACTTATATCTCATTGTATTTCATATTCAAAGTTCATTTAAGTGCTTAAGTCTTGCTAGGACTACTTATTGGTTTTATATTAAATCCATTCCATATCATATAATATTCAGTTCAATTAAATTGAAACACTTTTTAAGTTCATTAACACTTGGCACGATGTTTCGACGTTCATTCGTCACACGCCCGATTCGTTTCTCATGTGTGTGCTTAGTATGCTTATACAACTTATCTAATACATCATTTATTAATGTTAATCATCTTTATATTTACTAATACTCATGTTTTATAACTTAGGACAACATCTTTTATCATCAGGAGCACTACATTTGCATATGTGCATTCCCAACGCCCTCCGATTGGCTCCAAATACACAACAGTCCTAAAGATGACCATTTTGACCCTTCATAACGATTTCAAATTGAAAACCTTAAAGAATAATCGTTATAGACCTATTCGTCCTCTTTCTGAATCATCTTGAATCACCTCAATCGGAGTTTTTATGAAAACGTTATGGCCATTTTACTACAGAAGGTCAAAAGCTGTCAGGCCAGACCACTTTTCGGTATTTAGAAGTGAGAGGCGGTTGTCTTTGGGGTGTGAATTCCAGCATGGGTGCGCAAATTCCAATACCGGGGTATGATGTTTTGGGCCATTTTGGTCTTTGAGGCTAAAATTTGATTTAGAAGTATGAAATTTGAAGCTACTGGGCGTGAAACTTTCTTGTTGAGGCTCAATTACGAACACCCCAAAACAAAACACAGAACAAAGCTATGTCTTAATTTCTAACACCAATTAACATGTATAACTACACGTAAATTACAGATAAACGTTAAAAATCATCCATATACCAATTACCAACAATTGAACAACGATTTTAGAAAACTTAATTCTTTGAAACATGTTTTAAAACAAAACTCCATTACTGACAGTTGATAAACACAGTGAACACTGTAAATCCTATTGACAACCAATCTGATTACTTTAAACTATGTTTCTTTGAATTTCTTACCCAATTATCATCTACAAGGTTCAATTTCACAATTTCACAATTAGCATATACAATTTTGATATTTCTACCAACCACGTTCAAACATGAATATTTACTGTAAATCCAATTCCTTTTTCTTTAACACGTAATTAGCATAAAATCTTATATACATGTTAAACATACAATCATATATTTATATATGCTAGTATAATAATTACAAGAACATGATTTACAAGAATTTTATAAAAACTTTATACATAGTGAAAAAGAAGAACACAGAGACATATTATAACGTAAAACATATATTGGTATCTAATATTAAGGTCATAGAAATACCTTTTTGTTGTTAAGAAATTCTTGTTAATCACTGGAAATAGTTTAAAGAATTCAGCTCTTGTTGCTTCTCTATCTCAAACTATCTCAAAATCTCCGAACCTTTCTTTTTCTCAAAACTCTCTCTAGCTTTTCTTTCTTTTCTCAATTTAGCGAGATAACTTTCAAAGCGTAAAGCGATATAACCAAGCCGATTAACGGTATCGTATAATAAAATAAAACCAACGTATAATTTTAAAGCTTATAAAAAAGCGGCGCTCCACTTATTACACTAATAAGTTATCGAGTTACCCATATATATATATATTATATATATTTTATTTATTTAATTATTATTATAAAATTTAAAATCAAAAAAGAAATCCAAAAGCCATAAGGCTTTGTTTGGTAAAAAAACCCTTTAAAATTTAAAGATTTAATATATTTAAGCCTTATTTGGAAAAACTAAATTAAATTCCTTTAATTTATTTTAATAAACCATTTATAATATAGTTTATGGTCACACTTAATTTACTAAATTAAATTACAACATTATAATAATCCATTTAATTATTATAAACTCTCTAACTTAATTATTAAATTACATTAGAATATTATCTCATAACAATTAATTTCTTTAACCCATTAATTATTTATTAAACAAATAATTAACCAAATCAAATCAAATCAAATTAAACAAATATTTATTTAACAACAAATAAATATTAATTCAATAATAAATACATCCATTAAATATTTATATAATTGATAAATATTTATAATTATAATTAAAATTACGGATTGTTACATTAATCACATCGTAATAAAATTTCAATTATTAAATTCTTATTTTAATAACTTATGAAAATTTGGGTTGTCACATCCTTCCCTCCTTATAAGGTTTAGTCCTCGGAATCAATGAAACCTCCCTTACTCGGTTTTCACCAAATCTCTTTTCAAAAAATTTATCGTTGAATATCTTCAACACATTACCTTAATATAGATTTTATATTTCCTACTACGTTCATTACTTCAACAAATTCTAGGTTTTATTTCATAACTTTCACTTGAACTCAATTATATCTTGAGTATTATATACTCTTTAACCCATTCATTTCCTTTTCTAAGGATCGTTATCATAAACACTCGGGATATTACATTCACCCTTTCTTCAAAGAATTGTGTCCTCGAAATTTTATCTATTAATCTTTATTCATTCAATTTATTAAAATAGATTTTACGTTAATACTTTATTTATTCATTAGGTTCTACAACCAAATTCTTTCTCTAAGTATCTTTCTAAGATCATCATATTCCTCACCTCTTCCTCTTCTAAGAGTTTCACATTTCTGTTCTTTCTGGAGTTTCAATTCTTCCTTGAAATTATTATGTTTTGCTTAATTTTCTCATCCTTTCCACTTTCACCTTTTAGAATAATAAGAATCTTCAACAATTTCTCAATAATTGGGAAGCAATATGAATAACAGGAATTACAAAGAATCCAAATCATGCTGAGGGGTCATAAGACCGTGAACTCTATTCTCGATTTACTAGTGCTTCAACTCAATCCTTCACACTACAAACAAACCAGTGTTTATCAATCACAAAGTGAAAACACCCTCACGCGTACACTAGGTGGCCGACCTATTGTACCACTACGTTAGTATAGCGTAGTGTTTTGTAACGACTATATGTGTTACGCTTGGAACCATTGTCCCCGAAAACATGTCCCCTTATAGGGTTGTTCACCTCAGCTCTGAATCCGCACAAAAACAATTTGGTTTGACATAACTTTTCAATAAACGCTTGAATTTTATGAACATCTTTCAATATTCATCGAGCTGAATCAAATAACATAGACTTCTACAATAATTCAGACATCAATCGAAATATACATATATATATATATATTCTCATATCTTAAAGAAATCTCAAATATCTTTTTATGGCTTAAAGAAATTGCAAAATCCTTTTATTCTGATTGGTTTGAGGATTCCGTCATTTGTGATTTTATCATACTACATCATACCATATTGGGCTAATGATCCTTAGATCACATCCAACACTAAGTAATACTGTATTGATGACTCCATCATTTTTATCATCTCTGCACCAGGTTACATAATGCATTGATGATATAAAAAAATACATTTTGATATATTTCAAATAATTTTTGTCTAGCCGAAGCAATTAGCATAGACATATGAATAACGGTATTATTTTTTTTAAAACTCATTGGTTTCATCATTTTATCCAATGTTTTTCAAGAAAATAGAAGTGCAACATCAGCACGAAGTCAATAAATTTCTAAAGTCTAGCATAGCTAGTAGATTTAGAATATCCAGGTATCCATCAACTTCAATTATTACTTCATTACTTCATTACTTAACCATTCTATCAATCTTCAACCATCAATGATCTCTATACTATAACCGTTTTCTACCCAAAAATAGTTCATCAAACTTACCGCACATTGGAAGTTCAGGAACTGGCCACAATAATATGAGTTTAAGAACTTATCCTAGTCAGACCATAGGCGTCCATTCGCTGAGGGGTTCAAAACATACCATATTATTATGAGTTATGAACTTACCAAATGCATTAGTTTTAAGAATCACACCTAATCCTAATAATATCTGACTAATCTTAATAGTTTTTAGCTATCAAATATACATATGAGAAAAGAATCACCTTTTCACCACACATACATTGATAGTGCGACACTGACATTCCAATGATTATCAATGTAATAAACTGAGTACAAGCACAAAACCCTCGCCCATACAAAGGTTTGTACAACTCAGCCATCACACGAGTCCTCAATTGAAATCCCACATAACTCTACCTTACTCTTAATAACTTACCGTTAACTTACTCAATACAAATTCCTCGTATCACATTATCTATAACTCCTCGTGAGTTTATCTCGTACTATATTATAGTACATTATCTCCATAGCATCAAGCTATAATTATTCGAACATTACAAACCATCTTTCTTTTATAACTTAAATAGATCACGTCGTGATCTTATTCTATAATCATCTCCCTTAAAATTCTTTTCTTAACTCGTGATCATTTTGTTTTACGATCCTCTTTCTTTCCTTTTTCATCATTTACGATTTCGTTTATGCTTTTAATCTTCTAGATTTTATGTATTCATCATTATTCGTTATCTTGGCTATTAGAGTTAGGGTAACTCCCATTTCTTATCTTTATATCTCTTCAAGATTCTTCTTTGAATTTTCTTGTTTATATAACAATTCTTTCTATAAGAATTTCTAACTTCATTTACATTGCTCAATAATTCATTCGAGTTCCACATTTTCCTCATACGTATCCATTTCCTATACTTAGTACATATCGAGTCTCTAACAGTTTCAATATGGTACGCTGAGTGGTTTCCCACAAACAACCAATAAACTAGGTTCCGAGTTGCTAGTTCGTATATACCTCAAGCTACATGAAGGAATCGTTTAGCCCAGATACCATACATCAACTATTAAAGAGTATAATTGTACCATACTTAAATATAACTTTTATTCTTAACTTCTTTATCATTCTCTTCTTATAGATATTGCCTATTTATTATCACCTTACATTCTTATTATTGGAGTTGGGTAACCCCACATTCATATTCCTTATAACTTTGCGAGATTCTTCTTTGAATCCTTTCACGCATGTTTTAATCCCTTCTTTATAAATTTCTTAAATTACTTCTTATTGTTCAAACTCTATTTGAGCGTATTCGATTCATTATCTTCACCTTCTCTTCTCTAAGGTTATAGCCTAAGGTACTCTTACCTAAGGTTTCTAACCTATCGACTTTGATACCAAGCTTATAACGACCCCAAAATTTATACAATTTAATTCTCGACTTGATTCGTTAATAATACATTCAACCTCTAATTTTACATCATTAAACGATAATACAACCGATGAAATTTGCAGAATAATTAAAATTTTCTATTACAAACTATTCTCGTTCCCAAAACCTTCGACCTTTATATCTAAATATCTCAGAATCATTTTAATACTACAATAGTTTATATCGCAAAACGTTATTACAATTCAACATTTATACATTATTCGGAACCTTAGACATGGTTCAAATAATAATAACTCAGCAAAAGTATACAATTCATCAAGTATCACATCTGACTCATGTCTTTCAAGTAAGACATAACTTTACCTTGAATCTTGAACCTGCAAAAGTGGTTATTTTCAAGGTTGAGCTCGACAGCCCAGCAAAATCTAACAGTTTTCATGCATCACGTTGCACATAATAACATTCTCAACATATATCTCATAAACATCGGACTAACATAACATACATGCTATAATTTATATAACATTTATAAAGATTGAGTTCCTTACTCAATCAGCATGCTTTAGTCAAACAACGTAATCATAAATTGACTTTAACATTTCATACATTCAATATATATATAACACATCATGCTCTTTGCAATAAAGATTTAAAACAATCAAATTCACATAGCAAATAGGAACTGAAAGACTTGCCATGATCGTTGTTTACCAATAACAATTTAACAGCTTACAGTTATCGGTACTTCACGTGCCCTACACAATTATATAATCATTCACATTAACTATTAGTCACATAGTAATGCATAGTAGTTGTAATGTAAACTTTACTCTACGTCTCATAACCCTTCCTATCATAAGTACACATTGTTCAATTTGATTGTGTTAACTTTCAACTTATATCTCACTATATTTCATATTCAAAGTTCATTTAAGTGCTTAAGTCTTGTTAGGACTACTTATTGGTTTTATATTAAATCCATTCCATATCTTATAATATTCATTTCAATTAAATTGAAACAATTTTTAAGTTCATTAACACTTGGCACGACGTTTTGACGTTCATTCGTCACATACCAGATTTGTCTCTCATGTGTGTGCTTAGTATGCTTATAAAACTTATCTAATACATCATTTATTAATGTTAAGCATCATTATATTTACTAATACTCATGTTTTATAACTTATTACAATATCTTTTATCGTCAGGAGCACTACATTTGCATATGTGCATTCCCGACGCCCTCCGATTGGCTCCAAATACAAAACAGTCCTAAAAATGGCCATTTTGACCCTTCATAACGATTTCAAATTGAACACCTTAAAGAATAAAAGTTATAGGCCTATTCGTTCACTTTGCGAATCATCTTTAATCACCTCAATCGGAGTTCGTATGAAAATGTTATGGCCATTTTACTACAGAAAGTCAAAACTGTCCGACCCATACCACTTTTCGGTTATTTGGGCGCGAGACAGTCAGTCTTTGGGGCATCTTCGATCTTGGGGGCGAAGTTTTAGGCCATTTTTTTTGAGGCTGAAAATTGAGGAGGCGTGAAACTTGGCACTAAGGCTCCAAATTACAAAACACCCCAAAACAAAACACAGAACAAAGCTCTGTCTTAATTTCTAACACCAATTAACAGGTATAAATTTACGTAAATTACACATAAACGTTAACAATCATCCATATACCAATTACCAACAATTGAACAACGATTTTAGAAAACCTAATTCTTTGAAACATGTTTTAAAACAAAACTCCATTACTGACAGTTGATAAACACAGTGAACATTGTAAATCCTACTGACAACCAATCTGATTACTTTAAACTATGTTTCTCTGAATTTCTTACCCAATTATCATCTACAAGGTTCAATTTCAAACTTTCACAATTAGCATATACAATTTTGATATTTCTACTAACCACGTTCAAACATGAATATTTACTGTAAATCCAATTCCTTTTTCTTTAACATGTAATTAGCATAAAATCTTATATACATGTTAAACATACAATCATATATTCATATATGCTAGTATAATAATTACAAAAACATGGTTTACAAGAATTTTGTAAAAACTTTATACATAGTGAAAAAGAACACAGAGACATATTATAATGTAAAACATATATTAGTATCTAATATTAAGGTCATAGACATACCTTTTTGTTGTTAAGAAATTCTTGTTAATCATTGGAAATAGTTTGAAGAATTCAGCTCTTGTTGCTTCTCTCTCTCAGACTCTCTCAAAATCTCTGAACCTTTCTTTTTCTCAAAACTCTCTCTAGCTTTTCTTTTCTTTTCTCAATTTAGCGAGATAACTTTCAAAGCGTAAAGCGATAACCAAGCCAATTAATAGTATCGTATAATAAAATAAAACCAACGTACAATTTTAAAACATTATAAAAACTAACGCTCCACTTATTACACTAATAAGTTATCAGTTACCCAATATATATATATATATATAAATTATTTATATTTTATTTATTTAATTAATATTATAAAATTCAAAATTCAAAAGAATTCCAAAAGTCATAAGACTTTGTTTTGGCAAAAACCGTTTAAAATTTAAAGACTTAATATATTTAAGCCTTGTTTGGCAAAAACTAAATTAAACTCCTTTAATTTATTTTAATAAACCATTTATAATATAGTTTATGGTCACACTTAATTTACTAAATTAAATTACAACATTATAATAATCCATTTAATTATTATAAACTCTCTAAACTTAATTATTAAATTACATTAGATTATTATCTCATAACAAATAATTTCCTTAACCCATTAATTATTTATTAAATAATTAATCAAATCAAATCAAATTAAACAAATATTTATTTTACAACAAACAAATATTTATTCAACAATAAACACACCCATTAAATATTTATATAATTCAATAAATATTTATAATTACAATTAAAATTCTGGATTGGTACATTAATCACATCGTAATAAGAATTTCAATTATTAAATTCTTATTTTAATAACTTACGAAAATTTGGGTTGTCACAGGCTTCAAGGATAATAAAAGAAATAAGGCACTTGTCACTTGGAGTGATAAAGAGGAGTCCGAAGTTGAGGTCGATGCCAAGGATGAAATAGCTCAAGTATGCTTCATGGGAATAGAAGGTGAATCAAACGAGGTATCTAGTTTTGAGTTTAATTCTTTGAAACAAGAAAATGATAAATTAAAAGAAAAGAATGAATACTTGAAAGACTTGGTAAATACGTTAATGAGTGAGGAAGACTCTTTAATAGATGAAAAGAAAGATATTGAAAAGGAATCTACATGTAAAGAAGAAAATGTTTTGATTGCTAAAATTGATTATTTAGTTAATTATAACAAAATACTATTCAATAAGGTAAATTTTTTGAATAAGGAATTAAAAAAATTGACTAATGAACTAAAAATGTGAGATGTGTGTATTGATACATTTAATGATAAATCTCTTGTTAAAACCTTTCCTAATAATGAACTTCAAAAAGAAATAGATTCACTAAAATTATCTTTTGCTAAATTCGTTCAAGGTGAAGAAAATTTAAATGTCATATTGGGTAAACAAAGACCTAGTTTTGAAAGACAAGGAATTGGTTATACGTCTATGCATAAAAAGGGAGATATGAAAATGCTAAAATCAAAATCACGTTTTAGATTAAATTATTGTTCTCCTTTTACAATGTGTAGAAATTATGGTATTAAAGGTCACTTGGACATAAATTGTTTTAAGAAAAATAAGATTAAAAAGGTATGGGTTAAAAAGAATGATTTGAGTGCAACTAACATTAAAGGACCCAAAAAGATGTGGGTACCAAAAGGATGAATTATCTTTTCTTGACAGGTATGTCTCAAGGCAAGGGTTTCGTCTCAAAAATGGATTTTTGATAGTGGATGCTCTCGTCACATGAATGGTGACAAATCAAAGTTTGTGGAGCTAAAAGTCAAGAAGAAAAATGGTACATTTATATTTGGAGATAATCGAACCTGCGAAATAATCGGAAAAGGTAAAATAGGAAATGGTAAGGTCAATATTGACAATATACATCTTGTTAGTGGACTTGAATTTAATCTTGTTAGTATCAATCAATTAATGGATAATGGTCATCAAGTTAGTTTTGAAAAAGAAAAATGCACTATTTCTCATGGTACTAACAATATTACTCTACTTGCACAAAGAGAAGGAAATATATATACTATTGATTTTGAGCAACATGATGAAGAACTATGTCTTGCATCCGTACAAGATGAGGCTAATTTATGGAATAAAAGGATGGAACATGTTCACATGGATTTAATCAAGAAATTATCTTCAAAGAATCTTGTCAAAGGGTTGCCAAAAATAAAGTTTGAAAAGAAGGGAATATGTGTTCCTTGTCAACTCGGGAAACAAGTAAGAACATCATTTACAACAAAGATCATGGTATCAACTTCTTCTCCTTTACAACTACTTCATCATGACCTATTTGAACCGGAAAGACATGCTAGTATAAATGGTAAGTTTTATGCATTTATAATAATAGATGATTTCTCTAGATATACATGGGTACTATTTTTGAGAACTAAAGATAAAGCATTTAAAGAATTTAAGAAATTGATAAGAAATTTGGAAATAAAATATAGTCTCAAACTTGTAAAGATAAGAAGTGATCATGGTACTGAATTTCAAAAAGACTTTATAATATTTTGTGATAAAAAAGGAATTAGTCATAAATTTTCAGCCCCAAGAATCCCTCAACAAAATGCAGTAGTGGAAAGAAAGAATAGAACATTACAAGAAACAGCTAGAATTTTGTTACAAGAAAGTAAACTTACTAAAAAGTTATGGGCCGAAGCTGTAAGCACCTCTTGCTATGTTTTGAATAGAGTACTTATTCGTCCAATCATTTTGAAGACTCCTTATGAACTCTTAAATAACAGGATTGTGACGCCCCCAAAATAGGTATACATCACCCATCTGGAGTCGCCAAATACATGGTACAAAATTCAAATACAACTTAATTATACAAAAGTCGTGTAAAATACGACAAAACATAATCTAAGAGTTTCAATAAGAATATTGTCATCTAGACAATATCCACACTTAATGGAGTCCTCATTACATTAATTGTCACACTATTTTATAGAATAGTGAGGACTACTAAAACAACCATCTGGACCGTCAATCCGTTCCCCGACTCGTCCCAGCTATATTCTCATTTCCTAAAGAGAACAATGAAAGAAAGGGTGAGCTCAACTAGCGCAGTAAGAAATATTATGACTAAGATAATGCAGAATAAATTATCCTTAGCCTTCAATAGTATAAAAACTAATAGAATATAATAGACAACAAGTTTTAGATCAACAACTGCAGCGGAATAAGAAATCCATTAGAAGATTCAAGTAGAGCATAAAATCTATTATCTTCTATGATTTAAAAAGTTTTTCATCAACTTTATCACTGTAACTCAGCTTAATAAATAAAATCAAATCATCCCTGCATCACGGCCAAGGATATTTATGTAATCATCAATGGTCATGATTATACCGAATAATCCCTGGTCATAATCATACCAAAACTTTCCATCAATGAACTACAGGCCAATGAGGACGTTCATCACATCATTCGTCACATTACGGTCATGATTATACCGAATAATCCCTGGTCATAATCATACCAAGTCCATCTATGCACGTAAGCCAAAGATGACTTTCATTACAATATAAGCATGAGGATGATGACAATGACATAATAATTCAATAAAACAAGTTCAAGGATAAATTTTAAAGATTTATAATTTAATTTATCTAGAAATCAATAACGCCCAAATTGTCGACATGATCTTTGCTTTGTGGAGTAAAATTCAAGAATGCTCAGAAGAATATTTCCATGAAAAGATACTGGATGAAGCGCAAATATCTAGGATATTCTACTAATTTCATAGAGTATAGAAGCCAAAACTTTAACCAACTGAGTATACCAGAATATATGAAACTACAACTGAATTTTTGCCCGCCATGCGGTAATCCATGTAGACAGATCATTTCCACAATTTAATAAGGAATGAATACGAAAGATCATTCACCATGCATGCGGTAATCCACATAGACAAGTTATTCCAACAGAATAATATAAAATGGAATAACAGAAGAATTCACCATACATGCGGTAGTCCGTGTAGACAGGTTATTCCAATAGAATAATAAAGAATGGAATAACAAAAGAATTCACCTGGCATGCGATAGACCGCACAGATAGGTTATTCCAACAGAATAATAAAGAATAGAATAACAGAAGAATTCACCAGGCATGCGATAGACCACATAGATAGGTTATTCCAATAGAATAATAAAGAATGGTATAACAACCCTTACGAATATTGAAAGAAATAACTCTCTTCATGAATATGAAAGAAATAATACCCCTTACCTTAGAAGAAAACTGGATACTAGAATAGTGAGGTAGCAGACTTCTCTTCTTCTTTCTCTCTATAATTTCTCTCTATAATAATTGCTCTTGTGAGACTTAGTGAATTGGTGAGAAATGAAGGAAGAATGAGCTTCTATTTATAGAAAAATATAGTTTCAATAATTGCACATTTTGGGGCTCAAAATATTATAGTATAATACCTCCCTCTTTTTCTTTATTTTTAATTTAGTCCTGCAAGTATTATCAAACTTGCACCACCTCCCCTAATAGTAAATCATGTGAATTAATAGTTCATTCATGTGACTCAATAGTATAATCATGTGAAAAAACTAATTACAGTATAGTACCTTCAACTATACCTCCATTTTTAATTTAGTCATGCAAGTATTATCAATCTTGCACCAACTCCCCTAATAGTAAATCATGTGAATCAATAGTAGACACATGTGAACACATAGTTATAAGCATGTGAATTAATAGCAATTAATTGCCCATTTATCCGGTTAATTACCCGATTGGTCAATATAACCTCCAGACATCAATTATTGTCGAAATAAATGTCGATTTTCACTAATACTAATAATTCCAACACAATGGAACTATCAATTTCATCTTTAATCAACACGAACTTATTCATCATTAATATTATAATTAACAATATTTAAAAACCAGGTCGTTCCCAGGAAATATGGGGCTTTTCGATAAGGATTTCTCCTTATTAGCGCGCAATTAGGTGACCAAACCTCTCCTTGACAGAACTTCTAGACATTGTCAATATTGCAAATTATAATATGAATAACTTTGTCATCTCAATTATTGATTTAATAATATATATTATGCATATGATACTGTGACAATAATTGAATCAATAATATGAGAGATATGATGCAGTAATTACTGTAGTAATAATTGAGTATAACTGAGTGACTTCTCATGTAAGCATCAATAATCAATACTGAGTGTTACTATTAACCGCAGCATTCTTTGTACTTTTACTCTAGGGTAGTTCAACGGTTTTAACGTGCAGTAACACTTACGCGTAGTTATTTTTATAAAAGATAATTACGTCATTTTCTAACTACGACAATACTTTTGTTGTGGGGTCCACCAATGATTGTGCCGTCATACGAATATTCCCTGTTAAAACGAATATTCCCCAACCAATCGAATATTATATAACCACTTGCTTACTTTGCAAAATTTGTAAATATTACCCACAACTATAACATTATATCAAATTCACACAATAATATTCAAAAATATATTTCGAGAAAATTGTTCTATATTCATAAAAGTTGGGGTCTTACAACCTCCCCTTCTTATGAAATTTTGTCCTCGAAATTAGGGTACGTACCTGGTACATCAAAGATGAGAGGATATCTTGACTTCATCTCAGATTCTAACTCCCAGGTCATTTCTTCCACATCATGGTTTCTCCACAAACTTTGACTTGAGGTATAACCTTGGAGCGTAGAATATGATCCTTCTTATCCAAGATTTTAACAGGTACCTCTTCATATGTTAAATCTTCCTCTATCTTATTTGGTTCTAATTCAATAATGTGGTTCGGGTCTTTCACATATTTACGTAACATAGATATGTGAAAAATGTTATGAACACGAGACATACTTGGCGGTAAGGCGAGTCTATAGGCCACAGTTCCTACTCGGTCTAGGATTAAAAATGGGCCAATGAATCGAGGATTGAGCTTTCCTCTCTTTCCAAATCTCGTAACTCCTTTCCATGGAGCAACACGTAACAACACATGATCTCCAATATTGAATTCCACGTTTTTTCAATGAAGATCAGCATAACCCTTTTGTCGATCTTGTGAGGTTTTTATACGTTGTCGGATCATTTGAATCTTTTCCGTAGTCATACGTACCAACTCCGGTCCTAATAACATTGCTTCACCCACCTCATCCCAGCATACTGGAAAATGACACTTTCTGTGACGCCCCCAAAATAGGTATACATCACCCATCTTGAGTCGCCAAATATATGGTACAAAATTCAAATACAACTTAATAATACAACTGTTGTGTAAAATACTACAAAACGTAAACTGAGAGTTTTAATAAGAATATTGTCATCTAGATAATATCCACACTCAAAAGAGTCCTCATTACATTTATTTTCACACTATTTAATAGAATAGTGAGGACTACTAATACTATCTTCTGGACAGTCACTCCGTTCCCCGACTAGTCCCAGCTACGTTCTCATTTCTTGAAGAGAAACGGTGAAAGAAAGGTGAGCTCAACTAGCCCGAAGAAGAAATATTATGACTAAGATAATGCGAGAATAAATTATCATTAGCCTTCAACAATGTTAAAGCGATAAAATATAACAAACATCAAGTTTAAGCTGCGGTGAAAACAAGCAATCCATTAAAAGAGTCATGTAGAGAATAAAATCTACTATCTTTTATGATTTAAAAGGTTTTTCATCACTTTTATCGCTGAGACTCAGCTTAATAAATAATCCACATCATCCCTACACTATGGCCAAAGATATTCACTAGTATCAGAACCACAAATTATCCATTCACTACAACCAAGGATATTCGTGTATTCATCAATGGTCATGATCATGCCATCAACTGTCCATCAATGCACTATGGGCCAATGAGGACTTTTACCACATCATAATCATACCAAGTCCATCTATGCACAATAGGCCACAGATGACTTTCAACATAATATAAGCATGAGGATGATGACAATGATATAAGAATTCAATAAAACAAGTTCAAGAATTAATATATCCAGAATTCAATAACGTCCAAATTGTCAACGTGATACTGCTTTGTAGAGTAAAATTCAAGAATACTCAGAAAATATTTCCATGAAAAGATACTGGATGAAGCACAAATATCAAGGATATTCCACTAATTTCATGGAGTATAGAAGTTAAAACTTTAACCAACTGAATATAATAAAGAATGGAATAACAAAAGAAATCACCAGGCATGTGATAATCGCTTGAGATGAGTTATTTCAACAGAATAATAAATAACGGAACCGGAATTAGTAAAAAGCATGCAGACGAGGATATTCCAATAGAATAATAAAAGCGAAACCGTGTCCGGCGTAAAATGCATGCAGACGAGGATATTCCAATGAGAATAATAAATAATGGAATAACGAGGAAGAATTTCACCAAGTATAGGGTAGCAGCAGCGTATCTGAGTTATTCAATGAGAATAATAAATAATGGAATAACAGAAGAATTTCACCAAGTATAGGGTAGACCGCGTATACAGGTTATTCCAACAGAATAATAAATAATGGAATAACAGAAGAATTTCACCAAGTATGCGGTACTTCGCATAGACATGTTATTCCAACATAATAATAAAGAATGGAATAATAGAAGTTCTCTTCATGAAGGTAAAAGAAAGAAATAATACCCCTTACCGTAAAAAGAAACTGGATACTGGAGTAGTGACGTAGCAGAATATTTCTCTTCTTTCTCTCTATAGTTTCTCTCTCTAGAGTTTTATTGAATTCGTAAGAAATAATAAAGGAATGAAATTCTATTTATAGAAGAATGGATTGAATAGTAACTAATTCATGAATGGTTCAGATTGATTTACTTTTAAACGGACGGTCCAGATTGATTTACTATTAAATATTCTAATAAAACAAAATCTTTTAAATAAAATATAATATTATATATATATATATATATATTATATATATAACATTAGTCACGGGTTATGAACCCCGTGAACTATCCTTGCCAAACATTCAAACTTATTACATATATATAAATATAATAATCATAATAATTGTACTCCCTGCCAACTTGTAAACCCAAATCACACACACACACACACACACACACACACACACACATATATATATATATATATATATATATATATATATAATAGCACTCAATCAGTGCACTAAAAACTTTCCCCCAACTTGACAACTTACATATATTACATATATATATAATATATATAAATACTAACCTTATATATATATATAAATCTTTAATATATATATATATATATATATATATATATATATATAATAATACAACAAAAGCTGAGATAACTTTTCTCACAGCGATTTTGAAAAATGAGAAAGTGGGGGTTGATCTAATACGCCAATACTTACAACAAATACTTCATAAAAATCTCTCAATATTTTTAACAACATTTATCATTATTATTATAATTCACAATATTAATCGACTGAGGTTGTTCCCGTGGAAGGGGATTTCAATAAGAATTTCTCTCAGATTGTGTATTAATTAGGTGACCAAACCTCTCATTGGTAGAACTTCTAGACATCGTTAATATTGCAAATAATAATATTAATAACTCTGTCATTTCAATTATTGATTTAATAATATATAAAATATCGACAATAATTGAATCAAATAACGAGATACTATGCAACAATTCTTGTGGCAATAATTAAACAAAAGCGAGTGACTTCTCACGTGAGCATCAATAATCAATACAGTGTTGCTACTATGCAACACGCGTATTCTTCGTACCTTTACTCTTCGAGTAGTTCAGCGGTTTTAGCGTAAAACTTCTTAGATTATTTTTATAAAATATTTTTATCGTTTTCTCAATCCGACAATAATTCTGTTGTGGGGTCCACCAATGATTGTGTCGTTGTATGAATATTTCATGTTAAAACGAATATTCCCCAACCAATCAAATATTATATAACAACTTACGTACTTTGAAAAATTTATAAATATTACCCATAACTAAAATATTATATCAAATTCATTCCATAATATTCAAAAATGATATTTATAGAAAAGTCATCTTTATTAAAAAGTTAGGGTCTTACAACCTCCCCTTTTTATGAAATTTCGCCCTCGAAATTAGGGTACGTACCTGGTATATCGAAGAGGTAAGGATACCTTGATTTCATTTCAGATTCTAAATCCCAGGTCATTTCCTCAACATCATGGTTTCTCCACAAAACATTAACTTAAGGTATAACCTTGGAGCATAGAATATGTTCCTTCTTATCCAAGATTTGAACAGGAACCTCTTTATACGTCAAATCTTCAGCTATTTTGTCCGGTTCTAACTCAATAATGTGGTTCAGGTCTTCCATATATTTACGTAACATGGATATGTGAAAAACGTTATGAACACGAGAGACATACTTCAAGTAAAAGCGAGTCTATACGCCTACGAGTTCTTACTCGATCGAGGATTAAAAATGGGCCGATGAATCGAGGATTGAGCTTTCCTCTCTTTCCAAATCTCGTAACTCCTTTCCATGGAGCAACACGTAACAACACATGATCTCCAATATTGAATTCCACATCCTTTCGATGAAGATTAGCATAACTCTTTTGTCGATCTTGTGAGGTATTTATACGTTGCCGGATCGTTTGAATCTTTTCCGTAGTTATACGTACCAACTCCGGTCCCAGCAACGTTGCTTCACCCACCTCATCCCAGCATACTAGAGAATGACACTTTCTTCCATACAACGCTTTGTATGGAGCCATGCCAATACTTGCTTGATAACTGTTGTTGTATGAAAACTCCACCAACGGTAAGAACTTGTCCCAACTTCCCTTGAAGTTAAGGACACAGAGTCTTAATAAATCATCAAGAGTTTGAATAGTCCTCTCTGATTGTCCGTCCGTCTGAGGATGATATGCCGAACTAAATAGTAAGTCCGTGCCCATAGCTTGTTGCAAACTAACCCAAAATTGTGAAGTGAATCTTGGGTCTCGATCAGAAATTATGGATACTAGAATACCATACAATCTTACAATCTCATTTATGAACATACGAGCAAGACGTTCAAGTGTATAAGTTTCTCGTATTGGTAAGAAATGAGTAGACTTGGTCAATCTA
This sequence comes from Panax quinquefolius, assembly GCA_020205615.1. Classification (NCBI taxonomy): domain Eukaryota; kingdom Viridiplantae; phylum Streptophyta; class Magnoliopsida; order Apiales; family Araliaceae; genus Panax; species Panax quinquefolius. The sequence continues at coordinate 66,086,461 of CM035158.1, read as the reverse complement.
TCAACAATGACCCAAATTGCTTCTATGCCTTGAGAAACCTTAGGAAGACAAGTAACGAAAGCCATCGTAATGTGCTCCCACTTCCATTCTAGAATTTCAAGTGGTTGCAATGGACCTTTTGGTACTTGATGCTCCGCCTTGACTCGTTGACAAGTTAGACACCTTTAGATAAACAGCGCTATCTCTCTCTTCATATTGCTCCACCAAAATGTATGACGAAGATCACGATACATTTTGGTACTCCTAGGATGGATTGAAAATGGTGTGTTGTGTGTCTCCATCATGATTTTATACTTTAAATCAGGGTCATTAGGAATACAAAGTCTGGAGTTGACTCGAAGTATTCCTTCTTCATTGATTCTTGCTTCCAGCATAACACCTTCTTGTACTTTCTTCCTCATACGCATCAGCTCCAGATCTGTACCTTGAGCAACTTTAACTTTATCAATTAAAGTCAGATCTACTCGTATATTTGCCATCATCACCTGGGTCCCTGGAGTCTTTATCTCTATCTCCATACTTTGCAGGTCATACAAAATGGGCCTCTGCGTTGACAATATCGCACTCGTACCCGCATATGACCTTCTACTCAATGCATCAGCTACCATGTTTGCTTTTCCAGGATGGTATTGGATGGTATGATCATAATATTTCAACAGTTCAAGTCAACGTCGCTGTCGCATGTTGAGTTCCTTTTGAGTAAAGAAATATTTGAGGCTTTTATGATCCGTAAAGATCTCCACTTTCTCCCCATACAAGTAATGCCTCCAAATTTTAAGTGCGAAGACAACAACTGCCAACTCTAGATCATTAGGAGGATAATTCCTCTTATATTCTTTGAGTTGTCGAGAGGCATAGGCTATGACTTTCCCATGTTGCATGAGAACACATCCTAACCCTTTGCCTGAAGCATCACTATAGATGACAAATCCCTCCGAGCGGATGGTATTGCCGAGCAGTCTTTGAAATGAGTCTTCTCTTGAGTTCTTGAAAAATCTTCTCACATTCCTCGTTCCAACCGAATTTTGTATCTTTCCGAGTCAGCTGAGTTAAGGGAGTAGCGATTTGAGAAAACCCTTCTATGAATCTCCGATAATAACCAGCTAAGCCTAGAAAGCTACGTACTTCGGTCACTGATTTAGGTTTCTCCCAGCTTTGAATAGCTTCAATCTTTCTTTGGGTCAAGCAGATATTCCATGACTTGATACCACGCGTGCCTAAGGAATGCTACTTCCTCAAGCCTGAACTCGCATTTCTTCAACTTGGCATAAAGCTTATATTCACGAAGCTTTTGGAGTATCAGCCTCAAGTGTTGCTCATGATCTTCACGGCTTTTGGAATAAATAAGGATGTCATCAATAAAGACGACCACAAAGTGATCCAAATATTCCTTGAATACTCGGTTCATCATATCCATGAAGGCAGCAGGAGCATTAGTTAATCCAAAAGATATGACTAGGAATTCATAATGCCCGTACCGAGTTCTGAAAGCCATCTTTGGAATGTCATCGGTTCTAATCTTCAATTGGTGATATCCGGAACGAAGATCAATCTTCGAAAAAAATTTGGCGCGTTGCAACTAGTCAAACAGGTCATCAATACGTGGCAATGGGTACCTATTTTTGATGGTGAAATGATTCAACTCCCGATAATCAATACAAAGTCGCATACTCCCATCTTTCTTCTTCACGAATAGAACAGGAGCACCCCAAGGAGACGTACTAAGGCGAATGAAACTGATGTCTAACAATTCCTGCAGTTGGGTCTTTAACTCCTGAAGTTCAATAGGAGGCATTCGATATGGGGCTTTGGAAATGGGTTTTGTATCGGGTTCAAGGTTGATACAAAATTCAATTTCACGTTCTGAGGGTAGGCAAGGAAGTTCTTCTGGGAATACGTCAGGAAATTCATTAACAATAGAAATATCATTCAAATCTGACGTATTTTTGTTTAGATCCGTGACATGAGCTAAGAAAGCTTTACAACCGTTTTTCAATAAACAAATAGCTTTATGGATTGAGATGACAATGATTGATTTTAATGGTTTGGTTGCTTGAATTCGCATAATAGGTTGGTTAGAAATATGAAAGCTAACAATCTTACAAAAACAATCAATTTTTGCATGATGAGTAGTTAACAAATCAATCCCTAAAATTACGTTAAATGCAAGTATTTTCAATGAAATAAGATCGACAGGTAATGTGAGGGTACCGATTTGAACCAAATAAGACTTATAACCAGTGGATGTAATGAAGGTTTCTCCCAACGGAGTTTCAACAGATAAGTCAAAGTCTAATTTCTCTGGAGTCAAATTTAAACGTTGAGCGCAAGTAGGAGAAATAAAAGAATGGGTAGACCTGGTATCAAATAAGGTATATACTTCGCTAGAGTTTATGATAAGCTTACCCGTGATGACCTCGTTCGGGTTCCTTGCTTTTTGGGAGGTCACGACAAACGCTCTCCCTTGCATTACTGGCTTTGAATTTTCTGGGACATCCTTTGGTGCCTCCATCCTAGCTGAACTTGTCTTTGGTGAACGACATAATCGGGCTAGGTGACCTTCTCTTCCACAATTATAACATATTTTGGACGGCATCGCGCAGTTTGGACTGATGTGTCCTTCCCCTCCGCACTTGAAGCATGTGATAGGTGGTCGTTCTCCTTCCTTAACTACGGATGCTGGTGCTGACGTCTTTCCATCATTGTTGAATCTCCTCTTCTTGAAATGTCCATTCTTATTATTTTGGCCATGATTACCACCGAAGTGGTTACCATTTCTGGCATGATGATTCCCTCCACGCTTATTGTCACCGCTTCGATGACTGTTATCACTGGTATTATCATTGTCTGCTGCTCTATTTTAGTTGGGTTGACTCATTATTGCGCTCCAATAATTGAGACCTATTAACAACATCTGAATACAAACATAGTTTATGAGAGATAAGATATTGACGTATCTCGGGTTTCAAACCTCTTAGAAACATTCGCGTCATTCTCTCCTCATTATCAACCAAATAGGATGCAAACCGGGATAACTCGGCAAACTTGGCTTCGTACTGCGACACGGTCATATTGTTTTGCTCCAGCTTAATGAGCTCTACCTCTTTCATGTGACAAATGCTTTTGGGAAAGTACTTGTCATTGAACAATTCTTGGAACTTCTCCCAAGTCATCTTCAATGCGGCAGGTTGAGTACGTTTTATAGATTCCCACCAATAATCTGCCTCTGCACGCAACATGAAGGTGGAAAAGGGAACCTTTTGCTCCTCGGAGCATCCCAAGACATCAAATATCTTGCAGATCTGCTTTATCCACGTCTCTGCCTTAAGTGGTTTTGGCTCTCCAAAAAACTCCGGTGGTCCCAGTTCCTTGAACTGCTTAGCGGTGACCGTCCGAGAGTTGCCAATGTTTCCACCTGTATTTTGGACAGGAGCCGCTCTTGCCTGATGTTGCATGAATTGCATAAAGCCTCTGAACATTCCATCGTTCATCATCTGGTCAGTGTCGTTGTTTGCTTGAGAATTGTCGCCTTCTTGATGCACATTATCCTGATTATTGATATGTGGAGACTCAACGGTCTCTTGTGCTCCATTGATGTTTTTAACATTCTCGGATTCTATTTTCAAACAATGCCACAAAACAAAGGTTAATTGACATGAAATATATTAACCCTATACTCTGACCGACCAATTAAATGCCAAATAAACTTAGGTAGGTCATACTAGCGAAGGAATTCCCCGTCTCTCCCCTCCTAGTTCTTGTCTGACTTCTTAGCCAGGGATTTTATCCCTAAGCTTTGATACCAACTATGACGCCCCCAAAATAGGTATACATCACCCATCTTGAGTCGCCAAATATATGGTACAAAATTCAAATACAACTTAATAATACAACTGTCGTGTAAAATACGACAAAACGTAAACTGAGAGTTTTAATAAGAATATTGTCATCTAGACAATATTCACACTCAAAAGAGTCCTCATTACATTTATTTTCATACTATTTAATTGAATAGTGAGGACTACTAATACTATCTTCTGGACCGTCACTCCGCTCCCAAATTTAGTCCCTGCCACGTTCTCATTTCGTAAGAAGAAAACGGTGATGTAAAAGGGTGAGCTCAACTAGCCCAAAGAAGAAATATTATGACTAAGATAATGCAGAATAAATTATCATTAGCCTTTAACAATGTTAAACTGATAAAATATAACAAACATGAAGTTTAACTACAGCGGAACAAGCAATCCATTAAAAGAGTCATGTAGAGAATAAAATCTACTATCTTTTATGATTTAAAAGGTTTTTCATCACTTTTATCGCTGAGACTCGGCTTAATAAATAATCCACATCATCCCTGCACTACGGCCAAGGATATTCACTAGTATCACAACCACAAATTATCCATGCACTACAACCAAGGATATTCGTGTATTCATCAATGGTCATGATCATGCCAACAACTGTTCATCAATGCACTACGGGCCAATGAGGACTTTTACCACATCATTTGTAACATTACGGTCATGATTATACCGAATAATCCACAGTCATAATCATACCAAGTCCATCTATGCACAACAGGCCATGATGACTTTCAACATAATATAAGCATGAGGATGATGGCAATGATATAAGAATTCAATAAAACAAGTTCAAGAATTAATTTATCCAGAATTCAATAACGTTCAAATTATCAACATGATACTGCTTTATAGAGTAAAATTCAAGAATGCTCAGAAGAATATTTCCATGAAAAGATACTGGATGAAGCGCAAATATCAAGGATATTTCACTAATTTCATAGAGTATAGAAAGTCAAAACTTTAACCATTGAATATAATAAAGAATGGAATAACAAAAGAAATCACCGAGCTGCGATAATCGCATACAGATGTGATATTCCAACAGAATAATAAAGACGGAACCAGTCCGACGCGAAAAAACGCATGCATACACGATATTCCAATGAGAATAATAAATAATGGAATAATGGAAGAATTTCACCAAGTATAGGGTTTCGCATATACGAGTTATTCCAACAAAATAATAAATAATGGAATAATGGAAGAATTTTCAAGTAGTATGCGGTGCCATTATAGACATGTTATTCCGAAATAATGATAAAGAATGGAATAATAGAAGTTCTCTTCATGAAGACGAAAGAAAGAAATAATACCCCTTACCGTAAAAAGAAACTGGATACTGGAATAGTGAAGTAGCAGAATATTTTTCTTCTTTCTCTCTATAGTTTCTCTCTCTAGAGTTTTAGTGAATTCGTAAGAAATAATGAAGGAATGAGCTTCTATTTATAAAAGAATGGATTGAATAGTAACTAATTTTTGAACGGTCCAGATTGATTTACTATAAAATATTCTAATAAAACAAAATCTTTTAAATAAAATATATATATATATATATATATATATATATATATATATATATATATATATGATAGTCACGCGGGTTATGAACCCCGTGAACTATCCCTGCCAACTTGTAAACCCAATATATATATATATATATAATAGCACTCAACCCGTGCACTAAAAACTTCCCCCCCCCCAACTTGACAACTTACATATATATATATATATATATATTAGTAATACAACAAAACTGAGATAACTTTCTCCTGACGATTTTGAAAAATGAGAAAGTGGGGGGTTGATACAATACACCAATACTTACAACAAATACTTCATAAAAACCTCTCAATATTTTTAACATTTATCATTATTATTATAATTCACAATATTAATCGACCAGGTCGTTCCCATGAAAGAGGGGGCTTTCTAATAAGAATTTCTCCCTATTGGCGCGCAATTAGGTGACCAAACCTCTCATTGGCAGAACTTCTAGACATCGTTAATATTGCAAATAATAATATTAATAACTCTGTCATTTCAATTATTGATTTAATAATATATAAAATATCGACAATAATTGAATCAAAGAACGTGAGATACTATGCAACAATTACTGTGGCAATAATTAAACAAAACTAAGTGACTTCTCACATAAGAATCAATAATCAATACCGTGAGCTACTATGCAACCACGCCAGACATCGCATTACTTTACTACCGAGTAGTTCAAATAGCTTTTAATCAGTAAAACTTCCGCCGTTATTTTCATAAAATATTTTTGTCATTTTTTCAATCCGACAATAATTCCGTTGTGGAGTCCACCAATGATTGTGCCGTTGTACGAATATTCCATGTTAAAACGAATATTCCCCGACCAATCGAATATTATATAACAACTTGAGTACTTTGCAAAATTTATAAATATTACCCACAACTAAAACATTATATCAAATTCATTCCATAATATTCAAAAATGATATTTATAGAAAAATCATCGTTATTAAAAAGTTGGGGTCTTACACTTTCTTCCATACAACGCCTCAAATGGAGCCAAGCCAATACTTGCTTGATAACAATTATTGTAGGAAAACTCCACCAATGGTAAGAATTTGTCCCAACTTCCCTTGAAGTCAAGGACACAGAGTCTTCATAAATCTTCAAGAGTTTGAATAGTCCTTTTCGACTGCCCATCCGTTTGAGGATGATATGCAGAACTAAATTTTAAATCCGTGCCCATAGCTTTTTGCAAACTAACCCAAAATAATGAAGTGAATCTTGGGTCTCGATCAGAAACTATGGATACTGGTATACCATGCAATCTTAAAATCTCGTTTATGTACATACTAGCAAGACGTTCAAGTGTATAAGTTTCTCGTATCGGTAAGAAATGAGCAGACTTGGTCAATCTATCAACAATGACCCAAATCGCATCTATGCCTTGAGAAACCTTGGGAAGACCAGTAACCAAATCCATGGTAATGTCCTCCCACTTCCATTCTAGAATTTCAAGTGGTTGCAATGGACCTTTTGGCATTTGATGCACCGCCTTGACTCATTGACAAGTTAGACACCTTGAGATAAACCCCGCTATCTCTCTCTTCATATTGCTCAACCAAAATGTATGTCGAAGATCACGATACATTTTGGTACTCCCAGGATGGATTACAAACGGTGTGTTGTGCGCCTCCATCATGAATTTATACTTCAAGTCAGAATTGTTAGGAATACAAAGTCTGGAGTTGACTCGAAGTATTCCTTCTTCATTGATTTTTGCTTCCGGAATAGCACCTTCTTGCACTTTCTTCCTCATACGCATCAGCTTCAGGTCTGTAGCTTGAGCAGCTTTAACTTTATCAATTATATTCGGTTCTACTCGTATATTCGCCATCATCATATGGGTCCCAGGAGTCTTTAACTCTATCTTCATCCTTTGTAAGTCATACAAAATGGGCCTTTGCGTTGACAATATCGCACTCGTACCCGCATATGATCTTCTACTCAATGGGTCAGCTACCACGTTCGCTTTTCCAAGATGGTATTAGATGGTATGATCATAATCTTTCAACAGCTCAAGCCATCGTCGTTGTCGCATGTTGAGTTCCTTTTGAGTGAAGAAATATTTGAGGCTTTTATGATCCGTATAAATCTCCACCTTCTCTCCATACAGGTAATGCCTCCAAATCTTAAGCGCAAAAACGATTGCTGCCAACTCTAGATCATGAGTAGGATAATTCCTCTCATATTTTTTGAGTTGTCGTGAGGCATGGGCTATGACTTTCCCATGTTGCATGAGAACACATCCTAACCCTTTGCCTGAAGCATCACTATAGATGACAAATCCCTCCGAGCCAGATGGCATTGTCAGAACAGGTGCTGAAATGAGTCTCCTCTTGAGTTCTTGAAAACTCTTTTCACATTCCTCGCTCCAACCGAATTTTATATCTTTTCGAGTTAGCTGAGTTAATGGAGTAGCGATTCGAGAAAACCCTTCTACGAATCTCCGATAATAACCAGCTAAGCCGAGAAGGCTATGTACTTCAGTCACTGACTTAGGTTGTTCCCAGCTTTGAATTTCTTCAATCTTTGTCGGTTCAACAGATATTCCATGATTTGATATTACGTGCCCAAGGAATGTAACTTCCTCAAGCCAGAACTCGCATTTCTTCAACTTGGCATAAAGCTTGTTTTCACGAAGCTTTTGGAGTATTAGCCTCAAGTTTTTCTTATAGTCTTCACGGGTTTTGGAGTATATGAGGATGTCATCAATAAAGACGACCATAAAGTGATCCAAATATTCCTTGAATACTCGGTTCATCATGTCCATGAAGGTAGCAAGAGCATTAGTCAATCTAAAAGACATGACTAGGAATTCATAATGCCCGTACCGAGTTCTGAAAGCAGTCTTTGGAATATCATCAATTTTAATCTTCAACTGATGATATCCGGAATAAAGATCAATCTTTGAAAAGAATTTGGCTCCTTACAACTCGTCGAACAGGTCATCAATGTGAGGCAACGGGTACTTATTTTTGATGGTGATATGATTCAACTCCCGATAATCAATACAAAGTTGCATACTTCCATCTCTCTTCTTCACGAATAGAACAAGAGCACCCCAAGGAGACGTACAAGGATGAATGAAACTGATGTCTAACAATTCCTATAGTTGGATTTTTAACTCTTGAAGTTCAATAGAAGCCATTCGATATGGGGCTTTGGAAATGGGTTTTGTACCGGATTCAAGGTCGATACAAAATTCAATTTCACGCTCTGGGGGTAGGCCAGGAAGTTCTTCAGGGAATACGTTAGGAAATTTATTAACAATAAAAATATCATTCAAATCTGCCGTATTTTTATTTAAATCCGTGACATGGGCTAAGAAAGCTTGACATCTGTTTTTCAATAAATGAATAGCTTTATGACTTGATATGACAGTGATTGACTTTAGTGGTTTGGTTGTTTGAATTTGTATAATAGGTTGGTTAGGAATATGAAAGCTAACAACCTTACGAAAATAATCGAGTTTAGCATGATGAGTAGTTAATCAATCAATCCCTAAAATCACATCAAATGCAAGTATTTTCAAAGAAATAAGATCGACGTGTAACGCATGCGATTCCGATTTGAATCAAACAAGACTTATAAATAGTGGATGTAATGAAGGTTTCTCCCAACAGAGTTTCAACAGATAAGTCAAAGTCTAATTTCTCCGGTATCAAATTTAAACGTTGAGCGCAAGTAGGAAAAATAAAAGAATGGGTAGAACCGGTATCAAATAACATATATACTTCGCTAGAGTTTATGATTAGCTTACCCGTGATCACCTCATTCGGATTCCTCACTTTTTGGGAGGTTACAAAAAATGTTATCCCTTGAACTACCGGTTCTGTCTTGTCTTGGACGACCTTTGATGCCTCCATCCCAGCTGGACTTGACTTTGGTGCACGACAAAATCAGGCTAAGTGACCTTCTCTTCCACAATTATAAAATGCTTTGGACTACATCACGCAGTTTGGACTGATACGTCCCTCCCCTCCGCATTTGTAACATATAACCGGCGGTCGTTCTCCTTCCTTAACAACAGGTGCTGGTGCTGACGTCTTTCCATCATTGTTAAATCTCCTCTTCTTGAAATGTCCACTCTTATTATCATATCCATGATTACCACCGAAGTGATTACCATTTCTGGCATGTTGATTCCCTCCACGCTTGTTGTCACCACTTCTATGATTGCTACCACTGCTATTATCGACTTGTCGGCTGCTCTCTCTTGGTTGGGTTGACCCATTATCGCACTCCAATAACTGAGCCCTATTCACAACATCTGAATACAAACACAGTTTGTGAGAAATTAGGTATTGACGTATCTCAGGTTTCAAACCTCTTAGAAACATCCGCGTCATTCTCTCCTCATTATCAACCAAGTGGGACATAAACCGAGACAACTCGGCAAACTTAGCTTCGTACTGCGCCACGATCATACTACTTTGCTCAAGCTTGATGAACTCTACCTCCTTCATGTGATGAATACTTTCAGGAAAGTACTTTTCATTGAACAGTTCTTGAAACTTCTCCCAAGACATCTTCAGTACGGCAGGTTGAGTACACTTTACAGATTCCCACCAGTAATCTGCCTCTACTCGCAACATGAAGTGGAAAAGGGAACCTTTTGCTCCTCAGAGCATCCCAAGACATCAAATATCTTGGTGATCTGCTTTAACCACGTCTCCGCCTTAAGTGGTTTTGGCTCTCCAAAAAACTCTGGTGGTCCTAGCTCCTTGAACTGCTTAGCGGTGACCGTCCGAGAGTTGTCAGTGTCTCCACCTGCATTTTGGACAGGAGCCGCCCTTGCCTGATGTTGCATGAATTGCATAAAACCTCTTAACATCCCATCGTTCATCATTTGATCGTTGTTGTTTACCTGAGGATTATTTTCTTCCTGTTGCACATTATCCTGGGTATTAATCTGTGGTGACTCAACGGTCTAATGTGCTTCATTGCTTATCTCAACATTTTTAGATGCCATTTTCAAATACTTCCACAAAACAAGGGTTAATTAACATATCACATATTATCCCTATACTCTGACCGACCAATTAAATACCAAATAAACTTAGGTAGGTCATACTAGCGAAGGAATTCCCGTCTCTCCCTCCTAGTTCTTGTCTCACATCTCACCGGGGATCATATCCTAAGCTTTGATACCAATTGTGGCGCCCACAAAATAGGTATACATCACCCATCTTGAGTCGCCAAATACATGGTACAAAATTCAAATACAACTTAATTATACAACGACAGGTCGTGTAAAATCGACAAAACATAATCTAAGAGTTTCAATAAGAATATTGTCATCTAGATAATATCTACACTCAATGGAGTCCTCATTACATTTATTGTCACAATATTTTATAGAATAGTGAGGACTACTAAAACAACCATCTGGGACCAAACAATCCATTCCCAGACTCATCCCAAACTATATTCTCATTTTCAAGAGAACGGTGAAAGAAAGGGTGAGCTCAACTAGCCCGAGAAGAAATATTATGACTAAGATAATGCAGAATAAATTATCCTTAGCCTTCAACAGTATAACAATTGATAGAATATAATAGACAACAAGTTTTAGATCAACAACAGCAGCAGAATAAGTAATCCATTAGAAGATCAAGTAGATCATAAAATCTACCATCTTTTATGATTTAAAAAGTTTTTCATCAACTTTACCGCTGAGACTCGGCTTAATAAATAAAATCGAATCATCCCTGCATCACGGCCAAGGATATTCATGTAATCATCAATGGTCATGATTATACCAAATAATCCCTGGTCATAATCATACCAACAACTGTCCATCAATGAACTACAGGCCAATGAGGACTTTCATCACATCATTCATCACATTACGGTCATGATTATACCGAATAAACCCTTGTCATAATCATACCAAGTCCATCTATGCACGTAAGCCAAAGATGACTTTCATCACAATATAAGCATGGGAATGATGTCAGTGACATAATAATTCAATAAAACAAGTTCAAGGATAAATTTTAAAGATTTATAATTTAATTTATCCGTAAATCAAATAACGCCCAAATTGTCGACATGATCTCGCTTTGTGGAGTAAAATTCAAGAATGCTCGGAAGAATATTTCCATGAAAAGATTTGGATAAAGCGCAAATATCCAGGATATTCTACTAATTTCATGGAGTATAGAAGATATAACTTTAACCAACTGAGTATAATAGAATATATGAAGCGCATGAATGGATTTTTACGCCATGCGATAATCCACGTAGATTGATCATTTCCATAATTTAATAAGGAATGAATGAAGGATCATCACCACCGCATGCGGTAATCCACATAGACATGTTATTCTACTTGGTATAATAATTATTACGCTGAATACAACATGCCTATGTGGATTACCGCATCGCACGGCGTATCGATCCTTCGTATTCATTCCTTATTAAATTGTGGAAATGATCTGTCTACGTGGATTACCGCATGGCGAGCGAAAATCCATTTTCATGGACCGTAATGTGACGAATGATGTGATGAAAGTCCACATTGGCCTGTAGTTCATTGATGGATAGTTGTTGGTATGATTATGCCTAGAGATTATTCGGTATAATCATGACCATTGATGATTGCATGAATATCCTTGGCCGTGATGCAGGGATGATTCAATTTTATTTATTAAGCTGAGTCTCAGCGATAAAGTTGATGAAAAACTTTTTAAATCATAGAAGATAGTAGATTTTATGCTCTACTTGACTTTTCTAATGGATTGCTTATATTTCACCGCAAATTGTTGATCTAAAACTTATCAGTTTATTATATTCTATCATTGTTATATCGTTGAAGGCTAAGGATAATTTATTCTCGCATTATCTTAGTCATAATATTTTTCGGGCTAGTTGAGCTCACCTTTCTTTTTATCGTTCTCTTCTGTGAAATGAGAATATAGTCGGGACTTAGCCTGGGAACCAATTAACTGGCATCCAGATGGTTGTTTTAGTAGTCCTCACTATTCTATAAAATAGTGTGACAATAAATGTAATGAGGACTCCATTGAGTGTGGATATTGTCTAGATGACAATATTCTTATTGAAACTCTTAGAATATGTTTTGTTGTATTTTACATTACTGTTGTATAATTAAGTTATATTTAAATTTTGTACCATGTATTTGGCGACTCAAGATGGGTGATGTATACCTATTTTGGGGGCATCACATCCTTCCTCTCAACCAGAATCGCTATCTTCTCTGGTAAACCCTTTCTCTGTTTCTTCTGATTTACCGGATAATTTCTTTTGAGGTCAGAGTTTTGAAGCTCACTTCAAAACTTCTATTGCTACCAAATAGTTTTTTTATGAAAAAATCATGGATTTATTCTATTTCAAAAATTCCTCTTTAGAAAATCTTTTCACTTCTTGTGGCATGTCTGTTATGCTTTTTCCCCCTACTAGAGCATATCCCCGATCTGTACAACAGTTCTATACAAATCTAGAATGTAATGGGGATTGTTACACGTCTTTTGTGAAGGGAAAATCTATGTTTTTCACGGTTGTTGATTTTAGAAGTATTTTTGATATTCCTTCTTCTGGTCCTTGCCCTTTTACTTTAAAAGGTGCTGCTAATATTCCTTTTCCTCCTCTTGAGTAACTTCGCACTGTGATGAATGATTCATCCTTGAGTACTACTCTATTCGCTCCCAAAATCGTTGATGTGTGTCCAACTGCATGTGTCTTGCATAAGTTGATTCGTTACAATTTGTTTCCACGAGTTGGTGGTGGAGCAGATTTTACTTATCAAGATCTTGTAGTTGTTGCTATGATTTTAAAAGGTGTCACTTTTAATTATTCTATCATGATGTTGTCCCATATGCTCAGTTGCATTCGGCAGGTTAAAAAATGTCTTCTTTATGGGTTATTTCTTACAAAAATGTTACAACATTTTAAAATTTATCTTGATGATGAAATTGTGGTTTCACATAATGAGTTCATTGATTCTATAAATCTAAAATAATCTCATATATCGTTTGTTGATGGTCTTTTCGTTCGGATTGTTCCTGATCCTCCCACTATTCCACCAAGTTCTATATCATCCAATTTACCATCTGATACTCCTACTTCATCAACTTTTCCCAGTTCATCTGTCTCATCTCCTGAAGTGGTCAATTTATTGACTCAAATTCTTAAGAATCAAGAGTCCATGCGTAACGATATTATTGATGTTAAACAAAGGCTTTTGGTTTTGGAAAAAGGGAAATTGCCCATTCGAGCCAATGATTTGAAACAATGTTTTTCTCAAATAGAAGATGAGTTTATAGATTTACAAGATGGTTTTGAGTTATAAACGGTGGCAATGGTTGAATCTCTTCAAAGGAAGATAAATAGGAATTCGTGTCAATTGAGTCAAGAACTTAACTTTGTTAGTTATCAAATTGGGGAATTTGCTAATTTTATGTATGTTTGTATGAATGAAGTTGGTAGGAAGCTGCATTTTGACAGGATGTACTCTCCAATCCTAGAATGGCCTCGATGCAATTGGATGGCCGAGTACGTTGGAAACTTTTTAGATCTTCCTCTACCAAATGAGTCCTTTATTCCTCATCCTCCTAGATTTTCTCATGAGTTTTCTTTGGAAGAAAAGCTTCATCGTCTTCTACACCGACCTTATTTTCCTTCTCATCCTTTACCGGTGATACATGTTGATGATATTAATTGACGACCTTTTTGCCTGATGACAAAGGGGGAGACACTGGACGCTGGACGTTAGAAGAGGTTGCTGCTAATGAAGTTTTCTGCTGATATTACTATGAAGTTTTTTGCTAATATTTTATGTTATGGTTTTGTTTAAAAACGATTGGTTTGCACCGGTATTTGTTAAGTTTCTGTTTCTATTTTTGAATGGGTTGTTTTTGAACGATTGGTTGTTAAAAAAGTTTTTAATATTTGTTAAAGATAACAATTTTGCAGGATAAATAATGCCTAAACAAAAGGCATGATGATAATCTGTTTGGTTTATTGAATAGTGTTGATTCTATCCTAAATTTTGAATATGCATGAATTTAGGGGGAGTTATAATTTTTGGTGTTATCATCATTAGAAAGGGGGAGAATGTTGACTTGCTAATATTCTAACCTTATTGTTTTGATGATGACTTGATATTTTGTACTAATTTGTTTATTATGAAATTTCAGGAAGTTGATGAAATGATCATTGTTGAAAGACTATGAAGATTTGTGTTCTAAGAAAATTATATATGTAAGGTCATTGCAAATATTCGATTTTTCAATACAAGGCTCTAGGACATTTTATTTATGCATTAAAAGTGATTAATATTTTGTGCATGCTTAGAGTATTTTTAATACTATGCTAAATGTTTTTAATACCCAATTCTTAGTGGTTAGTATTTATATTGTCATGCATTCTAAATCCTTGAAAATAGCTATCAGGAAGGTGAATGATTTATTGTAGAAATATTGCCACCTCTTTTGATGCATATGTAAGTTGATGTAGGAAACTTAAAAGTTGCTTTAAGTTTGTGGCAGTCAAGAATTATGATTATTATCAAGAGTCATGATTGCATAAGCCTCGGAACTCTCATATTTTGTTTATCCTGATTTGTTGGCTTAAGATAGACTTTGCATAATTTACGTAACTAACACTTCTAAATTGTTGTTATATCTTTCCTATTGCTTGTACTTCGGAAGTGATATATATATATATTGAATGTGCAGTGAGATAAGAGGCAGTAGACTTTAACAGTCATATTTACAATAGGAAGTGGAAAAGTCTATACAGAAAATATGACTTACATAAATCTGTTTCTTACTGGATCAACTTTGAAAGAGTCCAACAAATATTTGTTACAACTAAAGATATCTTGGATTGTTTATCTATATAGTTCTAACGGGAATATTTTGTCAACGTAAATATTTTTTTTGCAATGGAACTTTATAAGCAACGGTAATAATTGGGCTATAAAAAGAGAACTGAGATAACAGTGTTAGACACTACACTTGAATTAATCCTGGCACTGATATACTTGAAAAGCTATTCTATTATTCTTAGTGTAAATTCTCAGCTGCTATGCAGTTAATATTCAGATTATTTCTCAGCTAATTTTTGTGAGCTTCATATTGGTGATATTTTGTTACTACTTAATCATTGCATTCATTAGTTGGGTCTTGCATTGTTAAATTACTTATTTGCTTTGATCATTAGACCTCTATATTTGTAATCTTATATTTTTAGACCAAGTGTTGTTTAAAGGAATTTAATCCAGGTGGATTAAGGTTTGTTTACGAACAGGTTCAAGGAAGCATAGGTGCTTAAGGAGTGCATTGGTACACAAGGAGCAAGAGTTCTCAAGTGAATTATTGTAATTCAATTTTTATAGAACCTGTTTTGTAACAAGGGTCATTTTAAAGAAATAAAAGTGAGTCTCCAGTACTAGTTGGTATTGGACGTGGACTAGGCTATTATTATAGAGGGTAATAGATGAACCACGTAAAAAATCTTGGTGTTGATTTTATTACTTGCTTTACTTTAATTACTCACAAAAGCTAGTTAATTGTTTTAATAATTAAAATTTGAATATTTGTATTATCTTAAGATAATTTGTTAACACCAAGTATTTTCTTTAAGTTTTAAATTCAGCAGGATATTTTCTTAAAAAACAAATAGTAAATTTGGTAGGCCATATTAATTCAGCAAGCTGCATTCATCAATATATTAGGCTGAATTTAGTAGTTTGATTTAAAGTTTAAAAATTGGTCATAAATTGCTTCCACACTTATTCAACGTCCCCCTTTCTAAGTGTGCCTTATCTGAATTTTAGTATCATCTGCACAATATTTTATATTATTAAATCAATAATTGAGATGACAAGTTATTTATATTACTATTTGCATTATTGACAATGTCTAGAAAGTTCTGTCGAGGAAGGGGGTTTGGTCACCTAATTGCGCACCAATAAGGAGAAATCCTTATTGAAAAGCCCCCTCTTTCCTGAGAATTATCTGGTTGTTAATTTTGCAAGTTATATTATTGATAAATAATAGTTGTTTAAAAATATGCATTGTGAAGCCAAGTGAATTGAGATAAATAGATGAGATATTTATGAAGTATTTGTTGTAAATATGACTTATTTTATGAACCCCCACTTATACATTTTTTTAAATAATTGGTAGAAAGTTATAAAGTATATATATATATATATATATATATATATATATATATATGAGGTGCGTGTGTGAGTGTAATGAGTGTGTCGTGCCATTTAGGGCACAGTGGTATTTTTTTAATATATATATATATATTATAAAGTTTTGTTTCATTAGATTATAAATAGAATATATTATATTTTATTTAAAGTTTTCATTTTATTAGAACATTTTATTGCATAGTGCTGCATCAATTTTTTTTTCGGAAATCAGCAGAATGAATTCGCTCCCGTGATGCCACTATGCAATCCGTGATTTTAATTTCTAAATAGTATCCTTCCATTCTCCTATAAATAGGATGCTTAGTTTAGAATTAAAAATCACACCAGAATCAAAGAATTCTTCTTCTATAATATTGAGCGTATTTCTTTCGAGTTTTAGGAAGCTTTGAGTGTAGAAAACAGTACAAGTTTTCTTCAAGAATATCTCCGCCCTACCAGTCAGACGTACTCTCTTTTTAAGGTAAGTTGTATTATTTATTTCATATTCGCTTACGATATTATTTTTCGTATTCGTAAGAAATTTTATTTCGTTCAAAATTCGCAAGAAATATTATCTTCATTTAATATTCATAAGGAATATTATCTTCATTCAATATTCATAAGGAATATTATTTTCGTTCAACTGTCGTAAGGGATATTATTTTTGTTCAATATTCGTATGAAATAATATTTTCTTCCATACTCTGTAGTACGTAAGTAATATTATTTCGTTTCAGATTCTGAATTCTACACTCATTTTGTTAAAATATAGCTTTTATACTCCTTGAAATTAGTACAATATCTTTTAAATTTGCGCTTCATCAAGTATCTTTTCATGAAAATATTATTTTGAGCATTCTTGAAATTTTTTAATCTTTTCCTGCCATAGTACTATTCCCGGGGTACAATTCCTGAAATAGTATTCACGGGGTACGGGGAACGTAGCCGGGATTAGTCGGGGAACGGAGTGATGGTCCGAGATGGTGGCAGTAGTAGTCCTCACTATTTTATAAAATAGTGTGATAATAATTGTAATGAGGACTCCATTTGAGTTTGGATATTGTGTAGAAGACAATATTCGTGTCAAAACTCTCAGCTATGATTTGTCATATTTTACACGACAGTTGTATAATTAAGTTTGTATTTAAATTTTGTACCATGTATTGGCGACTCAGAACGGGTGATGTATACTTATTTTGGAGGCGTCACAGTTGGTGTCAAAGCTTAAGGATATGATCCTTGGCTGAGATGTGAGACTAGAACTAGGAGGGGAGAGATGGGTAATTCCTTCACTGACCTACCTAAGTTTAATTGTTATTAAATCGGCCGGTCAGAATATAGGGGTATTATGTGGTATGTCAATTAACCCTTCTTTTATGGCAGTATTTGAAAATGGTATCCGAAAATGTTGAGATAAGCAATGGAGCACAGGAGACCGTTGAGTCACCACAGATCAATAACCAGGATAATGTGCATTAGGAAGGAAATAATCCTCATGTAAATAAAAACACCGACCAAATGATGAACGATGGGAAGTTCAAAGGCTTTCTGCAATTCATGCAACATCTGGCGAGAGAGACTCCTCTGCAAAATATTGGTGGAAACACTGGAAACTCTCGGATAGTCACCGCTAAACAGTTCAAGGAGTTGGGACCATCGAAGTTTTTGAGAAAGCCAGAACCACTTAAGGCGGAGACATAGATAAAGCAGATCACCAAGATATTTGATGTCTTGGGATGCTTCGAGGAGCAAAAGGTTCCCTTTTCCATCTTCATATTGCGAGGAGAGGCATATTACTGGTGGGAATCTATAAAGCGTACTCAGTATGCCGCACTAAAGATGTCTTGGGAGAAGTTCCAAGAACTATTCAATGACAAGTACTTTCCCGAAAGTATTCGTCACATGAAGGAGGTAGAATTCATCAAGTTGGAGCAAAACAATATGACCGTGTCGCAATACGAGGCTAAGTTTTTCGAGTTGTCCTGGTTTGCATCCTATTTGGTTGATAATGCGGAGAGAATGACACGAATGTTTCTGCAAGGTTTGAAACCCGAAATACGTCAATACCTCATTTCTCACAAATTGTGTTTGTATTCAGATGTTGTAAATAGGGCTCAGTTATTGGTGCGCGATATTGAGTCAACCCAATCAATAGAGAGCAGCCGAAAAAACGATAATACCAGTGGTAGCAGTCATCGAAGCGGTGACAACAAACGTGGAGGGAATCAACATGCTAGAAATGGTAACCACTTCGGTGGTAATCATGGCAAGGATAATAGAAGTAGAAATTTCCAGAAGAGGAGATTAAATGGACTCCCACTTGCACATTTTTCAAAATAATTGGTAGAAAGTTATAAAGTGTATATATATATATATATATTACACACACCACACGACACATTTATATATATATATATATAATATAAAGTTTTGTTTTATTAGATTATAAATAGAATATATTATATTTATTTAATGTTTTCGTTTTATTAGAATATTTTATTGCATAGTGCTGCATAGTAAATTAAATTTTTTTAGAAATCAGCCGAACGAATTCACACCCATGATGCCACTGACAGTCCGTGATTTTAATTTCTAAATAGTATCCTTCCATTCTCCTATAAATAGAATGCTTAGTTTATAATTGAAAATCACACCAGAAACAAAGAATTCTTCTTCTATAATATTGAGCGTATTTCTTTCGAGTTTTAGGAAGCTTTTAGTGTAGAAAACAGTACAAGTTTTCTTCAAGAATATCCCCGCCCTACCAGTCAGAAGTACTCTCTTTTTAAGGTAAGGTGTATTATTTATTTCATATTCGCTTACGATATTATTTTTCGTATTCGTAAGAAATTTTATTTCGTTTAAGATTCGCAAGAAATATTATCTTCGTTTAATATTCATAAGGAATATTATCTTCATTCAATATTTGTAAGGAATATTATTTTCGTTCAACTGTCGTAAGGGATATTATTTTTGTTCAATATTCATAAAAAAATAATATTTTCTTCCATACTCTATAGTGTGTAAGTAATATTATTTCATTTCAGATTACAAATTCTACACTCATTTTGTTAAAGTATTACTTTTATACTCCGTGAAATTAGTAGAATATCCTTAAAATTTGTGTTTCATCAAGTATCTTTTCATGGAAATATTATTCTGAGCATTCTTGATAATTTTTAATCTTTTCATGCTGGAGTACTATTCACGAGGTACTATTTCTAAAGTACTATTCATGGGATACTATTCACTCGAGCACTATTCACCCAGGGTACTATTCATGATAAAAAATTGATTTCTTTTCGGTCCAAATTATTTTTCATACAATATTATTCTTGAATTTTACTCCACAAAGCAGTATCATGTTGACAATTTGGACATTATTAAATTCTGGATAAATTAAATTATAAATCTTTAAATTTTATCTTTTGCTTTCATTTAATTGAATTCTTATATCATTATCATCATCTTCAAGCTTATATTTTGATGAAAGTTATCTTTGGCCCGTAGTGCATAGATGGACTGTTGATTGGTATGATTATGACTATTTATCGGTATAATCATGACCATTAGTGATAACAGAAATATCTTTGGCCCGTAGTGCATGGATAATTTGTGGACGTGATACTAATGATTATCATTGGCCCGTAGTGCATGGATAATTCATGGACGTGATACTAATAATTATCCTTGTCTCGTAGTGCATGAATACTTCAGTGATGTGAAATATTTATTGAGCTGAGTCTCAGCGATAAAATTGATTATAAACTTTTTAAATCATAGAAGATAGTAGATATCATGCTCTACTTGACTCTTCCAATGGATTGCTTGTTCCGCTGCAGTTAAACTTGTTGTTTATTGTATTCTATCAGTTTAACACTGTTGAAGGCTAACGATAATTTATTCTGCATTATCTTAGTCATAATATTTCTTACTGGGCTAGTTGAGCTCACCCTTTTGCTTTCATTATTCTCTTCAGAAATTGAGAACGTAGCCGGGACTAGTCGGGGAACGGTGTGATGCCCCCAAAATAGGTATACATCACCCATTCTGAGTCGCCAAATACATGGTACAGAATACAAATACAAACTTAAATATACAACATGAGTTGTGAGTTTTAATACAAATATTGTCTTCTAGACAGTATTCAAACTCAAAGTAAGTCCTCAATACATTTATTATCACACTATTTCACAGAATAGTGAGGACTACTAATGCAACCATCTGGACCGTCATTTCATTCCCCGACTAGTCCCAGCTATAATCTCATTTCCTGAAGAGAACATTGAAAGAAAGGGTGAGCTCAACTAGCCTAGTAAGAAATATTATGACTAAGATAATGCAGAATAAATTATCATTAGCCTTCAATAGTATAACAACTAATAGAATATAATAGACAACAAGTTTTAGATCAACAACTGCAGCGGAAAAGCAATCCATTAGAAGAGTCAAGTAGAGCATAAAATCTACTATCTTCTATGATTTAAAAGATTTATCATCAATTTTATCACTGAGACTCAGCATAATAAATAATCCACATCATCGAATCATCCCTGCACTACGGGCCAAGGATATTCTTTAGTATCGACCACCATTAATTATCCTTGCACTACGGGCTAAAGATAATCGTGTTTTCATCAACTGGTCATAATCATGCCATAAAAAATTCATCTTTGCACCCTTGGCAGAAGAATCCATGACCATAATCATACCAAAAGCGTCCATCAATGCACTACTACGGCCAATAAGGACTTTTATCACATCATTTGTAACATTACGGTCATGATTATACCAAATAATCTCTGGTCATAATCATAACAAGTCCATCTATGCACTACGGGCAAAAGATGACTTTCATAATAATATAAGCATGAGGATGATGATAATGACATAATAATTCAATAAAACAAGTTCAAGGATAAATTTTTAAAGATTTATAATTTAATTTATCCAGAAATCAATAACGTCTAAATTGTCAACATGATACTGCTTTGTGGAGTAAAATTCAAGAATAATATTGTACCAAAAATAATTTGGACCGAAAACAAATCAATTTTTATCATGAATAGTACCCCGTGAATAGTACTTCGGGAATAGTAACCCCGTGAATAGTACTCCGGCATGAAAAAGTTAAAATTTATCAAGAATTCTCAGAATAATATTTCCATGAAAAGATACTGGATGAAGCGCAAATATCAAAGATATTCTACTAATTTCATGGAGTATAAAAGCCAAAATTTTAACAAAACGAGTATAAAATGAAGATCAAAACATGGATACAATCAATGATAGTAACCATAATAGACATCTAGGATAAAAAAGAGAAAATTTCATTTTTCGGTGAATAGTGCCGTATTTGTGAATAGTGCCATATACGTGAATAGTAACCCCGACACAAAAAGGTAGAAATTCCACAATAAAATTTATATCAATATTTTAGCATAATGATATTGGAGAAAATAATATCATTTACGAAGAAAATAGCATCCCTTACCTCAAAATAACAGTAGTTTTGATCGGAATATCGGATGTAAAACCGAAGAAAACTTGTACTGAATAGAAACTCTCAAATTATCTAAATAATCACAAAAATACGCTCGATAATATAGCGAGAAAGAAAACTTTTTTCTGGTGTGATTTTTAATTCTAACCTAAGCGCCTATTTATAGGAAAATGCTAGAACGCCATAAGAGACTAAATTAAAAAAATATTATTTTATTTTATTTTTTTCCACGCATGCCAAGCTAGACCAAAATCTCAGCCACCACAATGGGGCCCACCCAAAATCAGCACATGTATTCAACACCAAGCAAATGTGAGTCCCACCCAATTTTAATAAAAAATATTTTATTTTCTAAAATTTTAGTAATTCATAATAAATAGCCCTTTTATCAGAAAAATACAAATTTTATGTCCATTCCACACAAAATCGAATTCTCTACAACTTTGCAGAAGAAAGGTTTACCAAATTCCAGACAGAAAATATCCAAAATCCACAAACGGATGATTTTCAACACCTCTTAAAATTCATAACAAATCATGCGCTAATTTTTAACTGATCAAAATTTGTGGACATATATTCCACTTATATATGCATAACATATCCAAAAATCACAACGATCCAATGGTCGGATTAAAATTATAACTCACGCAATAGAGCTTTAAGAACACTGATTTGAGTTTTTAATACCTCTAATCCGACAAAATACTGATAAAATACCTCAATATTAATTTCTTCATTTATAACCACATAAATAAATCCATCATTTATATACGCATCAAATAAATATTTCCTTATCATATAAATCAATAATTAATTATTCACAAATAATATTACAGAATCGCAACAATGACAACCAGGCAGTTCCCAGGAAAGAGGGGGCTTTCCGATAAGGATTTCTCCTTACTCGCGTGCAATTAGGTGACCAAACCTCTCCTTGACAGAACTTTCTAGTCATTGCCAATAATGTTCTCTAATAATATTATTCAAATAATATGAATTATTGATTTGATAATGGGAAATACCGTGCAGTGACAATTATTGAAACAACAATAATATAAAATATCAAAGCAGCAACTATTGAACTAATAAAATATTGAACAGTAATTACTATAACAATTATTGAGTAAACTGAGTGACTTCTCACGTAAGCACCAATAATCAATACCGTGTGTTACTTACGCAACCACGCCAGTACATGTACTTTTACTGGGGTAGTTCAACAGTTAACGGTAAAACTTCTGCCGTTATTTTCATAAAAGATATTTCTGTCATTTTCTCATTCCGACAATAATTCCGTTGTGGGGTCCACCAATGATTGTGCCGTCGTACGGATATTCCCCGACAAAAAGAATATTCCCCGACCAATCGAATATTTTAAACCACTTACCTACTTTCCAAAATTTATAAATATTACCCACAACTATAACATTATCTCAAATCCACACCATAATATAAAAAAAATATTTTGAGAAAATTAAATATTTATTCATAAAATTTGGGGTCTCACAAACGGAGTGATGGTCCGAGATGGTGGTTGTAGTAGTCTTCACTATTTTATAAAATAGTGTGATAATAATTGTAATGAGGACTCCATTTGAGTTTGGATATTGTCTAGAAGATAATATTCGTGTCAAAACTTTCAGCTATGATTTGTCGTATTTTACACTATAGTTGTATAATTAAGTTTGTATTTAAATTATGTACCATGTTTTGACGATTCAGAATGGGTGATGTATACCTATTTTGGGAGCGTCAAAATTCTTCTATAAATAAGATGTTTAGTTTAGAAATGAAAATCACACCAGAATCAGAGAATTCTTCTTCTATAATATTGAGCGTATTTCTTTTGAGTTTAAGAAAGCTTTGAATATAGAAAACAGTATAAGTTTGCTTCAAGAATATCTTCGCTATACCAGTGAGAATTATTGTCCTACTAAGGTAATTAGGGATATTATTTTCATTAAATATTCGTAAGAAATAATATTTTTCTTCCATACACTGTAGTATGTAAGTAATATTATTTCGTTTCATATTCCTAATTCTACACTCATTTTGATAATGTTTCTATACTCTTTGAAATTAGTAGAATATCCTTGAATTTTGCATTTCATCTAGTATCGTTTCACTGAAACATTTTTTTGAACTTTCTTATTAAATTTTAAGCTTTTCATGTCGGAGTACTATTCATGGGTATTATTCATACATACAATACTATTCATATAAACGGTACTATTCACGAGGTACTATTCACGACAAAAATTAATTTCTTTTCTGTCCAAATTATTTTTGATACATGAGTATTATTCTTGAATTTTACTCCACAAAGCAGTTATCATGTTGACAATTTGGATATTCTTAAACTATGGATAAATTGAATTATAAATCTTTAAAATTTATCCTTGATCTCACGTAATTGAATTCTTATATCATTGTCATCATCCTCATGCTTATATTATGATGAAAGTTATCTTTGGCCCGTAGTGTATAGATGGATTGTTGAGTGGTATAATTATGATCAAGAATTATGTATCAGTATAATCATGATCTGTAATGTTATAAATGATGTGGTTAAAGTCCTCTTTGGCCCATAGTGCATTGATGGATAGTTGTTTGGCATGATCATGGCCACTGGTGATAATAGTGAATATATATCATTGGCTCGTAGTGCATGAATAATTCATGGATGTGATACTAATGAATATCCTTGGCCTGTAGTACATGGATAATTCGGTGATGTGGATTATTTATTGAATTGTGTTGCAGAGATAAAATATTGATGATGAACTTTTAAATCATAGAAGATAGTATACATCATACTCTACTTGACTCTTCTAATGGATTGCTTGTTCCGCTGTAGTTAAACTTGTTGTCTATTGTATTTTATCAGTTTTTATACTGTTGAAGACTAAAGATAGTTTATTCTACATTATCTTAGTCATAATATTCTTTATTAGGCTAGTTGAGCTCACCCTTTTCTTTCATTGTTCTCTTTAGGAAATGAGAATATAGCTGGGACTAGTCGGGGAATGGAGTAATGGTCCAAGATGGTGGCTATAGTAGTCCTCACTATTCTATAAAATAGTGTGATAATAATTATAATGAGGACTTCATTTGAGTTTGGATATTATCTACAAGACAATATTCGTGTTAAAACTTTCAGCTTATGTTTTGTCATATTCTGCACGACAATTAATAATTGTGTAAATTAAGTTTGTATTTAAATTATGTACCATGTATTTGACGACTCTGAATGAGTTGTGTATACCTATTTTGGGGGCGTCACATCGATAGATTGATTTATATGCTATTATTCTTATTTAGCTTTTTTATGGTAATAAAGTAATTCCCATAAATATAGGAAGTTTGTTAGGATTTTATTTCCATATTTCTAAAAGGATTTTGTTTTCGTAATTTTAAGATTTATGTTATAACTTGGGCGACTTGGGCAAAAAATTGTAACTTAGACAAAAAGTTTTGTTATGCTATAAGACCCGACTTGTGGATTGAATTTCATAACTTTGATTTTGATAAATATAAACTCATGCATTAGAGAAGTTTCTCTGTGTTTTCTGGTAAATCTCTTGTTCTTTTACCTGTGCATTTATTTATTATTTAACCCGCAAGATAATCGTTATCTCATCCGGCGTCACTCAGTCCTATAATTGGTCCACCCCAGCATAACCTTCTCATTCTTCACGTGCCCATAAGAAGCTCATCTCCGCATGCATGTTACAGGCAACTAACTTTTCACGTCCAACTTCATCCCTCGTATTTGAGATTTGGCCTATGGTATCTTCATGACCGTCTTGGCTTATCATTTACACTTATAAGAAGTGGTAATTGAAGTCAAGTTCGTTATTCTCATAAGATATGGCGGAGATGATTCAATCTCAAATTCAAAAATTAATAAATACCAATTATTAAAATTGGAGCTTTCAAATGAGAGTTCTACTTGGTTCACAAGATATATGGGACATCGTTGATGTTGGGTATACCGATCCGGCGAGCCCGTAGATGCAACTCTTGAAGCAGTTTTTGTCGATGCCCGGAAGAAGGTGCTCGAGGAATCACGTAGGAATGGCAAGAAGGCTCTTTTCGAAATTTTCAAGGTATTCTTGATTTAACTTTTGAAAAAATATCGATAACGGAGACTTCAAAAGATGTATGGGAGATTCTCGCAAAAATCCCTTCAAGGAGTTGAGAAAGCCAAAATGTACTACTCGGACACTCTCGAGCTTAATTATGCAAAGTTTAGAAAATATTGTTGACTAGGTCACCCAATCGTAAGCGGTGGGTCAACGAAATGAAAAGAAATGGTGAAACGCTGGACGAGATCAGATTAATGGAAAAGCTCCAACGATCTTTAACGCACAAATTGGATTATGTTATCACGGTCATTAAAGAATCAAAAGACTAGTCAAAGATTTCCATTGATGAACTTGGGATTCTCTTCAAGCTCACGAGCAAAGAATCAATTAGAGTGAAGGTTCTAGCAATTTGGAGTAAACTTTGCAAAGAAAATTCACTCTTAGTGATAATGAAGCCAGCAGTAGTTTTGGATGTGGTATAAGAAACTGTGGTGGATACAGAGGTGACTACAATACTCGAGGTAGTCTTGGTGTTGGAAATCTGCTATATTTCTTATAGCAGTAAGTAACGCAACAAGGCAAAAAAGAGATAGCAACAAAATGAATAAGGAATGCAAAAGAAATAACTCCTTTACTTTTTAATTAAAATCATAATAATCTCACTACTTACAACTACTATTTATAAACTTATGGAACATGCCCACATACTCCACTATTAATAAAGTGGAGAGACCCACTACTAGTACTATCAAACCACTAAGCCACTAAGCCACTACATAAGATAAAAACATAACCCCACTACTACCACTAGCCTTAATAACATAAAATATTATTTGCATCATATTTTATCACTCCCCCTTGATGCAAAAACTGGATACACCAAGAAGAGACGTGAACATCACAAGCTTAGAGTAAGGAAGAGCTTTAGTAAAACCGTCAGCCACTTGCTCAGTTGTAGAACAATTCTTCAATTCCATTGCTCCTCCTGCTATTACATATCTGATAAAATGATGACGAAGTTCGATGTGTTTGGTTTTTCCGTGGAAGACAAGATTCTTCTTCATTGCAATTGTAGCCTTGTTGTCATAATAAATTTTGGTGGAACCATACTGATCTTGCTGCAAATCTGTAAGAATTCTCCTCATCCAAATACCTTGACAAACAGTTGATGTTGCTGCAATGTACTCCGCTTCTGATGAAGATAATGCAGTGGTAGCTTGCTTCTTTGAACTCCATATAACAGCCCCTGAACCAAGGTTGAATACATAGCCACTTGTGCTTTTTCTATCATCTACAAAACCTGCCCAATCACTGTCAGTAAAACTAATTAATTGCATCGTGGAGGTTGGACTATACCGGATTCCATAGTTGGTAGTTGCTTGGATGTAGCGAAGAATTTGTTTGGCTGTTCCAAGATGATGCATTGACGAACTGTGCATGAACCTTGACACCAAACTGATCGGAAACATAATATCTGGGCGAGTATGAGTCAAATACATCAGCCCACCAATAATACTTCTAAACCACTTTAAATTAGCCTTCGGTGTTCCATCATTCACAGTCAATTTTTCACAGGTGTTCATGGGAGTAGACACAACTTTAGAATTCAGCATATTAAACTTCTTAAGTAAGTCTAGAGCATACTTTTCTTGTGAAACAAAAATACCCTCATTAGTTTGCTGAATTTGAAGACCAAGAAAATAATGTAACAACCCCAAATCTGTCATATGAAACTCACTCATCATGCTTTCTTTAAAATCTCTAACAAGAGCATTAGAGGAACCCATATATATCGTGTCATCCACATAAACACAAACAATAAGCACATCATTACCTTTTACCTTCACATATAAGGTGGGTTCACTTTCACTTCGATGAAAATCATTTTGAAGGAAATAGGAGTCAAGTCTGCTGTACCAAGCTCTCGGTGCTTGTTTGAGACCATAAAGGGTATTTTACAACTTGTAAACTTTCTCCTCGTGACGATTGATAACAAATCCCTGTGGTTGTTCAACATACACATCCTCGTCCAAAAATCCATTTAGAAATGCAGACTTTACATCAAATTGAAAAACATTCCAATTTTTTTTAGCCGCTAATGCCAAAATTAGTCTAACAGTCTTAAATCTAGCTACGGGTGAAAAAGTTTCAAAATAATCAACTTCAAGCTTTTGTACATACCCTTTAGCGACCAGCCTCGCCTTATGCTTCTGCACACTTCCATCGGGTTGGTACTTTACTTTGTAGATCCATTTCACGCCAATTACTTTTTTCTCCAGTGGCAAATCTAAAAGCTCCCATGTGTTATTTCTTTCAATGGCGAACATCTCTTCCTTCATTGAATTCTCCCACTCTTCTTTCCCACAAGCTTCATCGTAGCTTAAAGGTTCTGCAACCAAAAGAACATAAGTAGAAGCATATATATCACTCAAAGACCGCATCTTTGTTGGCATAGTTTCACTGTTTTGCCATGATTCACTGCTGCTAGATGGGCTACTTGTTGAGCTTCTAGTTGGACTGTGCGTAGGAGACATATGAGGTGAATTCACATCCTCTTGTAGCTGAGTTAATTCTGTTCCATCATCTACAAAGGATATATTCTAATTTTTATCACCAACTTGCTGCCACACACTGTTCTCATTGAAAATAACATCTCGTCGAATGATTAGCTTCTTAGTAAGAGGATTATACAAACGATAACCTTTAGTTTCAGCACTATACCCAACAAAAATGCAATTTTTGCTTTTCTTATCCAACTTAGTACGATCAGTAGAATCAATTAAGGCATATGCAGTGGAACCAAACACTTTTAAATTACTTACATTGGGCTTAACTCCCAACCATGCTTCATAAGGTGTTTGATTTCTTACTGATTTTGTTAGAGATATGTTGAGAAGATGGATTGCGG
Source organism: Panax quinquefolius (assembly GCA_020205615.1). NCBI lineage: Eukaryota > Viridiplantae > Streptophyta > Magnoliopsida > Apiales > Araliaceae > Panax > Panax quinquefolius. Next base: position 66,057,372 of record CM035158.1, on the reverse strand, counting down.
TAGCTACTGCCTCGACCCAAAAACTATTTGGAAGCTCCTTCTCATATAGCATACTCCGTGCCATTTCTACAACCGTCCGATTTTTTCGCTCAGCAACTCCATTCTGTTCTGGAGTCTTTCGTACTGTTAGTTGTCTCCAGATACCATTCTCTTTTCAAAAGAGAGTAAACTCATCGGATAAGAACTCTCCCCCTCTATCAGTTCTGAGAGTTTTGATTGCGTAGCCACTTTGTTTCTCTGCAAAGGCTTTGAACTCCTTAAACATTTCAAACGCCTTGGATTTCTGAGCAAGAAAAAACACCCAACTCATACGGGAAAAATCATCAGTAAATAATAGAAAATATTTACTATTATTTAAAGATAAAGTTTTTGTCGGTTCACAAATATCTGCATGAACCAATTCCGAAGGCATCTTTGCTCTCCAAGCTTTACCAACTGGAAAGGACAACTTGTCTTGCTTTCCGTAAACACAACCTTCACAAACTTTATCAACAGACACAATAGATGGCAATCCTGACACCATGTTTTTCTGACCCAACAATTTTAGCCCATTAAAATACAAATGTCCATACCTTAAATTCCAAAGCCTAGACTCGTCACGAACATTAGCAACCATTGCACAATCATCCAAACATGATAAATCAAGAGGAAACATTTTGTTTTCAGTCATGTGGACTTTAAAAATAGAATTTTTAGATTTTCTATTTTTAATTTCACACATTCCATCATGAAAATGAACTAAATATCCCTTTTGAATTAACTGACCCACACTAAGCAGGTTATGTGCCAAACCAGGAATGTAGTAAACATCATAAGTTAGCTTTTTAATACCTGACTTGGTCTTAATTGCAATTGTCCCCTTTCCTTCAATTTGTACTTGCTTGCCATCACCAAGCCCGACCTTTAATTGAACTGATTCATCCATCATTTGAAACAGTCCCCTTTCTCCGGTTATATGGTTTCTACAGCCACTGTCTAGAAACCAAACATCATTCTTACTTATGTTAGGATTTAAATAAGTAAGAAAAAGGCTACCTTCCTCTTCTTTTTCCTCGACAAAATTGGCTTGTTGTTTGGCTTTCTCAATCTTTTCCGGGCAATTTCGTGTTATATGACCATAGTTATTGCAATTATAACACTGCATTCCTTTATTATCCTATTTGTTAAAATGCCCCATATCAGACCTTCCTCGACCTCTTCCATGACCACGGTAGCCACCACTACCTCGGCCTCTACCAAATTACTTTTGTTTAGAAGAGCCTTCACCAAATCTTCCTTTATTAGAGACTTCCACCTTGGTTTGAAAGGCATGCTCAAGATTCTTCTCCTTTGACCTATTAACTCTCTCTTTATGTGCTAAAAGAGAACCCATTAGTTCATTAAGAGAAAATGTAGACAAGTCCTTAGACTCCTCAATGGCTGTAACAACGTGATCAAATTTATTCTGAAGACTTCTTAATATCTTCTCCACAATTTTCTGATCTGAGATAGTTTCTCCAAAAGCTCTCATTTGATTAACTAAACTAGATACTCTAGAAAAGAAATCTTGAATGGACTCATTACCTTTCATGAGAAGTGTCTCAAATTCCCTTCGGAATGTCTGCAATTTAAACGTTGTTACCTTGTTGTCTCCATGGAACTCTTGCTTCAAAATTGTCCATGCTTCCTTTGACTTCGTGGCACCAGTAATTCGAGGAAATATAGGGTCTGTTACAGCCTGTTGCAAAACAAGTAGAGCCTTCACATCCTTTTTGCGAAGTTCTCTAACATCCGTTGCATTCTCTGTAAAACCATTCTCAACCAACTCCCAAAGTTCTTGTGCAATAAAAAAAGTTTTCATTTTGATGCTCCAAAACTCATAATTTTCTCCAGTAAATGAAGGAATCAAGGATTGAAAAAGATTTAGAACATTACCATTTGCCATAGTTATGAAAAGCTTTATCTGAACACCTTGTGTGCAAAATAATAAGACCCACTGATGATGCTATAGCATTAATCCAGAAAACTCCAACGCCCAACGTCAATCGAACGAGGCTCTAATACCAAAAACTGTTGTAAATCTGCTATATTTTTAATAGCAGTAAGTAACGCAACAAGGCTAAAAAGAGATAGCAACAAAATGAATAAGGAATGCCAAAGAAATAACTCCTTTACTTTTTAATTAAAATCATAATAATCCCACTACTTACAACTACTATTTATAAACTTATGGAACATTCCCACATACTCCACTATTAATAAAGTGGAGAGACCCACTACTGGTACTATCAAACCACTAAGCCACTACATAAGATAAAAACATAACCCCACTATTACCACTAGCCTTAATAACATAAAATATTATTTGCATCATATTTGCATCATAAAATATTATTTGCATCAAGTTTAACTGCAGTGTAACACGCAATCCATTAAAAGAGTCATGTAGAGAATAAAATCTACTATCTTTTATGATTTAAAAGGTTTTTCATCACTTTTATCGCTGAGACTCAGCTTAATAAATAATCCACATCATCCCTGCACAACGGCCAAGGATATTCACTAGTATCACAACCACAAATTATCCATGCACTACGGCCAAAGATATTTGTGTAATCATCAATGGTCATGTTCATGCCAACAACTGTCCATCAATGCACTACGGGCCAATGAGGACTTTTACCACATTATTTGTAACATTACGGTCATGATTATACCGAATAATCCCTGGTCATAATCATACCAAGTCCATCTATGCACAACAGGCCACATATGACTTTCAACATAATATAAACATGAGGATGATGGCAATGATATAAGAATTCAATAAAATAAGTTCAAGAATTAATTTATCCAGAATTCAATAACGTCCAAATTGTCAACATGATACTGCTTTGTAGAGTTAAATTCAAGAATGCTCGGAAGAATATTTCCATAAAAGATCTGGGATGAAGCAAGAATATCAAGGATATTCCACTAATTTCATGCAATTATAGAAGTCAAAACTTTAACCAACCTGAATAAAATAAAGAATGGAATAACAAAAGAAATCACCGAACTGCGATCGATCACAGATGATAAAAGTTATTCCACGAGAATAATAAATAACGGAACTAGGTTAAAGCATAAAACGCATACAGACAAGATATTCCAACAAAATAATAAAGAGCGGAAACCAGTCCTGCGTAAAACGCATGCATGGCGGGATATTCTAACGAGAATAATAAAGACGAAACACAGTCCGGCAGTAAAATGCATGTGCATGGATATTCCAATAGAATAATAAATAATGGAATAATGTAAGAATTTCACCAAGTATAGGTAGCCCGCGTATACAATGAATAATAAATAATGGAATGATGGAAGAATTTCACCAAGTATAGGGTAGCCCAGCGTATCAAAGTTATTCGAAGCGAATAATAAATAATGGAATGATGAAGAATTTCACCAAGTATAGGGTAGCCGCATGATACTGAGTTATTTGAACGAGTAATAATAAATAATAGAATACGGAAGAATTTCACCAAGTATAGGGTAGATCACAGATATCAAAAGTTATTCCAATGTAATAATAAATAATGGAATAATGAAGAATTTCACCAAGTATGCGGATTGCCATGAGTAAAAGTTATTCCAACATAATGATAAAGAATGGAATAACAGAAGTTCTCTTCATGAAGACAAAAGAAAGAAATAATATCCCTTACCGTAACAAGAAACTGGATACTGGAGTAGTGAAGTAGCAGAATATTTTTCTTCTTTCACTCTATAGTTTCTCTCTCTAGAGTTTTAGTGAATTCGTAAGAAATAATAAAGGGATGAGCTTCTATTTACAGAAGAATGGATTGAATAGTAACTAATTCATGAACGATCCAAATTGATTTACTTTTAAACGGACAGTCCAGATTGATTTACTATAAAATATTCTAATAAAACAAAATCTTTTAAATAATATATATATATATATATATATATATATAACATTAGTCATGGGTTATGAACCCCGTGAATTATCCCTGCCAAACATTTAAACTTATTACATATATATAAATATAATAATCATAAGAATTGTACTCCCTGCCAACTTGTAAACCCAATATATATATATATATATATATATATATATATAAGTAATACAACAAAACTGAGATAACTTTCTCCTGACGATTTTGAAAAATGAAAAAGTGGGGGGTTGATACAATACGCCAATACTTACAACAAATACTTCATAAAAACCTCTCAATATTTTTAACAACATTTATCATTATTATTATAATTCACAATATTAATCGACCAGGTCGTTCCTAGGAAAGAGGGGGCTTTCCAATAAGAATTTCTCCCTATCATAGCGCGCAATTAGGTGACCAAACTCGCTATTAAGCGTAACTTCTAGACATCGTTAATATTGCAAATAATAATATTAATAACTCTGTCATTTCAATTATTGATTTAATAATATATAAAATATCGACAATAATTGAATCAAAGAACGTGAGATAGTATGCAACAATTACTGTGGCAATAATTAAAAAAAACTGAGTGACTTCTCACGTAAGCATCAATAATCAATACCGTGTGCTACTTATGCAACTAACAGCAGATTATTCTTTTACTTTACTACTGAAAGTAGTTCAGCAGCTTTTAAGCGTAAAACTTCCGCCATTATTTTCATAAAATATTTTTGTCATTTTCTCAATCCGACAATAATTCCGTTGTGGGGTCCACCAATGATTATGCCGTTGTACGAATATTCCCTGTTAAAACGAATATTTCCCGACCAATCGAATATTATATAACAACTTGCGTACTTTGCAAAATTTATTAATATTACCCACGGCTAAAACATTATATCAAATTCAATCCATAATATTCAAAAATGATATTTATAGAAAAATCATCTTTATTAAAAAGTTGGGGTCTTAAACTTTCTTCCATACAACGCCTCAAATGGAGCCATGTCAATACTTGCTTGATAACAATTGTTGTAGGAAAACTCCACCAATGGTAAAAACTTGTCCCAACTTCCCTTGAAGTCAAGGACACAGAGTCTTAATAAATCTTCAAGAGTTTGAATAGTCCTTTTCGACTGCCCATCCATTTGAGGATGATATGCCGAACAAAATAGTAAATTCGTGCCCATAGCTTTTTGCAAACTAACCCAAAATCGTGAAGTGTTGTTTAAAGGAATTTAATCCAGGTGGATTAAGGTTTGTTTACAAACAGGTTCAAGGAAGCATAGGTGCTTAAGGAGTGCATTGGTGCATAAGGAACAAGAGTGCTCAAGTGAATTATTGTAATTCAATTTTTATAGAACCTGTTTTGTAACAAGGGTCATTTTAAAGAAATAAAATGAGTCTCCAGTACTAGTTGGTATTGGACGTGGACTAGGCTATTATTATAGAGGATAATAGATGAACCACGTAAAAAATCTTGGTGTTGATTTTATTACATGTTTTACTTTAATTACTCATAAAAGCTAGTTAATTGTTTTAATAATTAAAATTTGAATATTTGTATTATCTTAAGATAATTTGTTAACACCAAGTATTTTCTTTAAGTTTTAAATTCAGCAAGATATTTTCTTAAAAAACAAATAGTAAATTTGGTAGGCCATATTAATTCAGCAAGCTGCATTCATCAATATATTAGGCTGAATTTAGTAGTTTGATTTAAAGTTTAAAAATTGGTCATAAATTGCTTCCACACTTATTCAACCCCCCTTCTAAGTGTGCCTTATCTGAATTTCAGTATCATCTGCACAATATTTTATATTATTAAATCAATAATTGAGATGACAAGTTATTCATATTATTATTTGCATTATTGACAATGTCTAGAAAGTTCTGTCGAGGAAGGGGGTTTGGTCACCTAATTGCGCGCCAATAGGGAGAAATCCTTATCGGAAAGCCCCCTCTTTCCTGAGAATTATCTGGTTGTTAATTTTGCAACTTATATTATTGATGAATAATTGTTGTTTAAAAATATGCTTTGTCAAGCCAAGTGAATTGAGATAAATAGATGAGATATTTATGAAGTATTTGTTGTAAATATGACTTATTTTATGAACCCCCACTTACACATTTTTTTAAATAATTGGTAGAAAGTTATATATATATATATATATATATATATATATATATATGAGGTGTGTGTGTTAGTGTAATGAGTGTGTCGTGCCATTTAAGACACAGTGGTATTTTTTTTAATATATATATATATATATATATATATATATATATATATATATTATAAAGTTTTATTTCATTAAATTATAAATAGAATATATTATATTTTATTTAAATTTTCATTTTATTAGAATATTTTATTGCATAGTGCTGCATAGTAAATTAAATTGTTTTTCAGAAATCAGCCGAACGAATTCACGCCCGTGATGCCACTGTGCAATCCATGATTTTAATTTCTAAATAGTATCCTTCCATTCTCCTATAAATAGGATGCTTAGTTTAGAATTGAAAATCACACCAGAATCAGAAAATTCTTCTTCTATAATATTGAGCGTATTTCTTTCGAGTTTTAGGAAGCTTTGAGTGTAGAAAACAGTACAAGTTTTCTTTAAGAATATCTCCGCCCTACCAGTCAGACGTACTCTCTTTTTAAGGTAAGGGGTATTATTTATTTCATTTTCGCTTACGATATTATTTTTCGTATTCGTAAGAAATTTTATTTTGTTCAAAATTCGCAAGAAATATTATCTTCATTTAATATTCGTAAAGAATATTATCTTCATTCAATATTCGTAAGGAATATTATTTTCGTTCAACTGTCGTAAGGGATATTATTTTTGTTCAATATTCGTATGAAATAATATTTTCTTCCATACTCTGTAGTACATAAGTAATATTATTTCGTTTCAGATTCTGAATTCTACACTCATTTTGTTAAAATATGGCTTTTATACTCCATGAAATTAGTTCAATATCTTTGAAATTTGCGCTACATCAAGTATCTTTTCATGAAAATATTATTCTGAGCATTCTTGATAATTTTTATTCTTTTCATGCCAGAGTACTATTCCTGAAATAGTATTCACGAGGTACGGGGAACTTAGCCGGGACTAGTCGGGGAACGGAGTGATGGTCCGAGATGGTGGCAGTAGTACTCATCACTATTTTATAAAATAGTGTGATAATAATTGTAATGAGGACTCCATTTGAGTTTGGATATTGTCTAGAAGATAATATTCGTGTCAAAACTCTCAGCTATGATTTGTCATATTTTACACGACAATTGTATAATTAAGTTTGCATTTAAATTCTGTACCATGTATTGGCGACTCAGAATGGTTGATGTATACTTATTTTGGGGGCGTCACAGTTGGTATCAAAGCTTAGGGATATGATCCCTGGCTGAGATGTGAGACTAGAACTAGGAGGGGAGAGACGGGTAATTCCTTCGCTGACCTACCTAAGTTTAATTGTTATTAAATCGGTTGGTCGGTCAGAATATAGGGGTATTATGTGGTATGTCAATTAACCCTTGTTTTGTGGTAGTATTTGAAAATGGTATCCGAAAATGTTGAGATAAGCAATGGAGCACAGGAGACCGTTGAGTCACCACAGAGCAATAACCGGGATAATGTGCATTAGGAAGGAAATAATCCTCATGTAAATAAAAACACCGACCAAATGATGAACGATGGGATGTTCAAAGGCTTTCTGCAATTCATGCAACATCTGGCGAGTGAGACTCCTCTGCAAAATGTAGGTGAAAACACTGGCAACCCTCGGATGGTCACCGCTAAACAGTTCAAGGAGTTGGGACCATCGAAGTTTTTGGGAAAGCCAGAACCACTTAAGGTGGAGACATGGATAAAGAAGATCACCAAGATATTTGATGTCTTGGGATACTCCGAGGAGCAAAAGGTTCCCTTTTCCATCTTCATGTTGTGAGGAGAGGCATATTACTGGTGGAATCTATAAAGCGTACTCAGTATGCCGCACTAAAGATATCTTGGGAGAAGTTCCAAGAATTATTCAACGACAAGTACTTTGTCGAAAGTATTCGTCACATGAAGGAGGTAGAATTCATCAAGTTGGAACAAAACAATATGACCGTGTCGCAGTACGAGGCTAAGTTTTTCGAGTTGTCCCGGTTTGCATCCTATTTGGTTGATAATGAGGAGAGAATGACACGAATGTTTCTGCAAGGTTTGAAACCCAAAATACGTCAATACCTCATTTCTCACAAATTGTGTTTGTATTCAAATGTTGTAAATATGGCTCAGTCATTGGTGCGCGATAATGAGTCAACCCAATCAAGAGATAGCAGCCGAAAAGATGATAATACCAGTGATAACAGTCATTGAAGCAGTGACAACAAACGTGGAGGGAATCAACATGCTAGAAATGGTAACCACTTCGATGGTAATCATGGCAAGGATAATAGAAGTAGAAATTTCCCGAAAAGGAGATTAAATGGACTCCCACTTACACATTTTTCAAAATAATCGATAGAAAGTTATAAAGTGTATATATATATATATATATATATATATATATTACACACACCACACGACACATTTTTATATATATATAATATAAAGTTATGTTTTATTAGATTATAAATAGAATATATTATATTTATTTAATGTTTTCGTTTTATTAGAATATTTTATTGCATAGTGTTGCATAGTAAATTAAATTTTTTTAGAAATCAGCCGAACGAATTCACACCCATGATGCCACTGTGCAGTTCGTGATTTTAATTTCTTAATAGTATCCTTCCATTCTCCTATAAATAGAATACTTAGTTTAGAATTGGAAATCACACTAGAATCAGAGAATTCTTCTTTTATAATATTGAGTGTATTTCTTTCGAGTTTTAGGAAGCTTTGAGTGTAGAAAATAGTACAAGTTTTCTTCAAGAATATCCCTGCCCTACCAGTCAGAAGTACTCTCTTTTTAAGGTAAGGTGTATTATTTATTTCATATTCGCTTACGATATTATTTTTCGTATTCGTAAGAAATTTTATTTCATTTAAGATTCGCAAGAAATATTATCTTCGTTTAATATTCGTTAGGAATATTATCTTCATTCAATATTCGTAAGGAATATTATTTTCGTTCAACTGTCGTAAGGGATATTATTTTTGTTCAGTATTCGTAAAAAATAAAATTTTCTTCCATACTCTATAGTATGTAAGTAATATTATTTCATTTCAGATTACGAATTCTACACTCATTTTGTTAAAGTATTGCTTTTATACTCCGTGAAATTAGTAGAATATCCTTGAAATTTGCGTTTCATCAAGTATCTTTTCATGGAAATATTATTCTGAGCATTCTTGATAATTTTGAATCTTTTCATGCTGGAGTACTATTCACAGAGTACTATTTCTGAAGTACTATTCACGAGGTACTATTCACTCGGGCACTATTCACCCGGGGTACTATTCATGACAAAAAATTGATTTCTTTTCGGTCCAAATCATTTTTCATGCAATATTATTCTTGAATTTTACTCCACAAAGCAGTATCATGTTGACAATTTGGACATTATTAAATTCTGGATAAATTAAATTATAAATCTTTAAAATTTATCTTTTTCTTTCATTTAATTGAATTCTTATATCATTATCATCATCTTTAAGCTTATATTGTGATGAAATTCATCTTTGGCCCGTAGTGCATAGATGGACTATTGATTGGTATGATTATGACTATTTATCGGTATAATCATGACCATTAGTGATAACATGAATATCCTTGGACCGTAGTGCATGGATAATTTATGGACATGATACTAATGATTATCTTTGGCCCGTAGTGCATGGATAATTCGTGGACGTGATACTAATAATTATCCTTGGCCCATAGTGCATGAATACTTCAGTGATGTGAAATATTTATTGAGCTGAGTCTCAACGATAAAATTGATGATAAACTTTTTAAATCATAGAAGATAGTAGATATCATGCTCTACTTGACTCTTCTAATGGATTGCTTGTTCCGCTGCAGTTAAACTTGTTGTTTATTGTATTCTATCAGTTTAACACTGTTGAAGGCTAACGATAAATTATTCTGCATTATCTTAGTCATAATATTTCTTACTGGGCTAGTTGTGCTCACCCTTTTGCTTTCATTGTTCTCTTCAGGAATTGAGAACGTAGCCGGGACTAGTCGGGGAACGGTGTGATGCCCCCAAAATAGGTATACATCACCCATTCTGAGTCGCCAAATACATGGTACAGAATACAAATACAAACTTAAATATCTTAATATGAAATGTGAGTTTTAATACAAATATTATCTTCTAGACAGTATTCAAACTCAAAGTAAGTCCTTAATACATTTATTATCACACTATTTCACAGAATAGTGAGGACTACTAATGCAACCATCTGGACTGTCATTTCATTCCCCGACTAGTCCCAGCTATAATCTCACTTCCTGAAGAGAACATTGAAAGAAAGGGTGAGCTCAACTAGCCCTGTAAGAAATATTATGACTAAGATATTGCAGAATAAATTATCATTAGCCTTCAACAGTATAACAACTAATAGAATATAATAGACAACAAGTTTTAGATCAACAACTGCAGCAAAAAAGAAATCCATTAGAAGAGTCAAGTAGAGCATAAAATCAATTATCTTCTATGATTTAAAAGATTTATCATCAATTTTATCGCTGAGACTTAACTTAATAAATAATCCACATCATCGAATCATCCCTGCACTACGGGCCAAGGATATTCTTTAGTATCACGACCACGAATTATCCTTGCACTCACGCTAAAGATAATCGTGTTTTCATCAACTCGCCATAATCATGCCATAAAAAATTCATCTTTGCACCCTTGGTCAAGAGAATCCATGACCATAATCATACCAAAAGCGTCCGTCCATCAATGCACCACGGGCCAATGAGGACTTTTATCACATCATTTGTAACATTACGGTCATGATTATACTGAATAATCCCTGGTCATAATCATAACAAGTCCATCTATGCACTACGGGACAAAGATGACTTTCATAACAATATAAGCATGAGGATGATGACAATGACATAATAATTCAATAAAACAAATTCAAGGATAAATTTTTAAAGATTTATAATTTAATTTATCCAGAAATCAATAACATCCAAATTGTCAACATGATACTGCTTTGTGGAGTAAAATTCAAGAATAATAATATACCAAAAATAATTTGGACCGAAAACAAATCAATTTTTATCATGAATAGTACCCCGTGAATAGTACTTTAGAAATAGTAACCCCGTGAATAGTACTCCGGCATGAAAAAGTTAAAAATTATCAAGAATGCTCAGAATAATATTTCCATGAAAAGATACTGGATGAAGCGCAAATATCAAGGATATTCTACTAATTTCATGGAGTATAGAAGACAAAATTTTAACAAAACGTGTAAGACCCCGAAATTTTTTTTAAATAAAAAGGAATTTCCTTTATTTATTATTTTGAAATAGTAAGGGTTGATTTGATTAATGTGGATAGTTAAGGGTTAAATACGCAAATATTTCAAAATAAGCAAGTGGTTATAAAATATTCATTTTGTTGGGAATATTCGTTTGGTCGTGGAATATTAAAGACTTTGTCGGGGAATATTAAATGACGACGCCAGCGCTTGACCATGTGTGGGCCCCATAAATAAAAGCGATTGGATGAAGAAAACGACAAATATAAGTTGGTTAAAAATAACTTGGCGTAGTTGTTACTGAATTAAAAGCTGTTGGAATACTAAATTGGTTAAAATACGATGTCTGGCGTGGTTACAAGATGCACACCAGTATTGCACAATATTGTTGAATTATTGATCCTTACGTAAGAAGGCACTACTCAATAATTTTCACATGAATTCTCGCTCAATATTTTATTTTATTGATTCAATAATTCTTTGCGTTGATATTTTATATTATTGTTGTTCAATAATTGTCAACGCACATTATCTCCATTATCGGATCAATAATTCATATTATTTGAATAATATTATTAGATAGCATTATTGGCAATGTCTAGAAAGTTACATCGAGGAGAGGTTTGGTCACCTAATTGCTTGGCGCCAAGAAGGAGAAATCCTTATCGGAAAGCCCCCACTTTCACAGGAACGGCTTTGGTTTGTCATAATTGTGATTCGTAATATTATTTGTGAATAATTAATTATTGATTCATATGATAAAGAAATATTTATTTTATGTGGATATAAATGATGGATTTATTTATGTGGTTATAAATGAAGAAATTAATGTTGAGGTGTTTTATCGATATTTTATCGATGGAGGTATTAAAAATTAAATCGAGGGGTTTTGAGATATATTGCGGGGTTATAATTTTTAATCCGACCGTTGGATTGTGGTAATTTTGGGTATGTTATACATACATAAGTTGAGTATATGTCCACAAATTTTGAACCGTTAAAATGCACGAATGATTTGTTATGAATTTTAAGAGGTGTCTGATTGTAAATTAGGGTTATAATTGATTTTGGTGGAAAATTCTAGAATTGAGTGGGCCCCACTTGTGGTTGGTGAAGAAATGTGCTGAATTTTATTTCAAATGTGGTGGGTGGCAATAGTAAGAGAGTAAAGCCATCAGTGGCAGTCAAGTGCGCTTCACGGGCTAACATTTTCCTATAAATAAAGGGCTAAGTTAGAATTGAAAATCACACCGTAAACAAAGTTTTCTCTCTTCTCTCTCTATATTATTGAGCGTATTTTGTGAGTATTTAGATACTTTGAGAGTTCTTTGTTCAAAGACAAGTTTCATTCGGCATCACTTTTCGACCTTTCCTTAGGAAATCTTGATTCTTTGAGGTAAGGGATATTATTTTTTTCAGTAATGATATTATTTCTTCAATATCATTATCTTTGAAATGTTGATCCGAGTTTTTATCAAATTTGGAACTTTTCATGTCGGGGTTACTATTCATGAGTTACTATTCACGAGTTACTATTCATGAGTTATTATTCACGAGTATTATTCATGAAGCGTGAAGATGTTTTTTTTTGTGGAATTTCTATCTTTTGGTGTCGGAGTTACTATTCACGATACTAAGACTATTCACGATATCTTGATTATTCAATCATAAAAAATAAAATTTCTTCTTTTCGTCAAAATATCTATTCGGATACTAGCTTTGATTGTATCCATGTTTTGATCATTCTTGAATTTTACACCACTTTGTGATTATTTTTGGGGTATTGTTGGACATGGATAAAACAAAGTACTGAATCCTTAATCCTTAATCCTTAATCCTTGTCATTTTGTTTCTTTGGATTCGATTTCTTCAAAAATATTTTCATCATCCTCGGTCTTAAATGATGATATTATTGAATATCTTTGGCACGTCAGTAGTGCAAAAAGATGAATGATTTCGAAGAATATCTTTGGGCTCAGAGTGCAAAGATGAGCAGTGTTGAGATGAACATGGCCGATCGATTAATATCTTTGGCTCAGAGTGCAAAGATGAGCAGTGTTTAAATGAACATGACTAATCGATGAATATCTTTGGCACTGTGAGTAAAAAGATGAATATTTGATTCCGGATGTATATTAATTGTTGTTACTGGGGATAAAAGATAGCGATGAACTTTTAAATTCATACATAGAAGATAGTAGTTTGCATTCTCTACTTAACTCTTCTAATGAATTATTATTTCAGCTGCGAATATTGATTTAAAATTTGTTGTCTATTGTATTCTATTAAATTTTTCCTGTTGAAGACTAACGATAATTTGTTGTATATTATCTTAGTCATAATATTCTTTACTGAGCTAGTGGAGCTCACCCTTTTCCTTTTGTTCCATTCTTCTCAGGAGGCGAGAATATAGCGAGTACGAGTCGGGGTATGGAATGAAGGTTTTAGAAAGGATTGTTTAGTAGTCCTCACCATTTTGTAAAATAATGTATCAATAAATGTGATGAGGATTTATTTGAGTATAAATATTGTGCAGAAGATAATATTTGTATTTAAACTCACAGCTTTTCTTGTTGTAATAATAAAGTTGTAGTTGTTTTTTACGTACCATGTATTGACAACTCGGAATGGGTGATGTATACCTATTTGGGGGCGCCACGGTTGGTATCGAGCTTAGGGATATGATCTCTGGCGGAGATCGGGGAATAGAACTAGGAGGGGAGAGACGAGTAAATCCTTCGCTAGTGTGTCCTACTTAAGCTTATTTGTTAGTTGGTCAGTGTGATATATTGATTTCCTTAATTAACCCTTATTTTATGACAAGATTTGAGAATGTCGATCGAGAATATTAACAAATGGAGTAAATGAGACCGTGGAGATGCTGTCTTTACCAACGAGGAGAAGCGTCACGGTGCAGTGGCAATGTTCCTCTCCGTGAACAACACCATTGAGCGAGATGATGAACGAGGGATGTTTAGAAGCTTTTTGCGATTCATGCAAAATCGACGAGGAGACTCGTGTTCAAAATACTGAGGAGGAAATGATAGCAATTCACGGGTTGTCACAACAAGCGGTTCAAAGAGTTGGGACCACCGAATTTAAGGGAAAGCCGATCCCGATCATGGCGGAAACATGGGTCAAACAAATTACCAAGATATTCGATGTCTTGGGATGCACGGAGGAACAGAAGGTTTCATTCGCCACCTTTATGTTCCGTGGCGAAAGGCAGACTCATGGTGGGAGTCGTGAAGCGTACCCATCCACCGCTTTTCAAAGATGTCTTGGGAGACGTTTGAGAGACTATTTAATGACAAATACTTTCACGAAAGTGTTCGGCTATATGAAGGAAGTGGAGTTCATCATATTAGAGCAAAACAACATGGCGGTGTCTCGAAGACGAGGCAAAGTTTGCGAGTTATCCGTGTTTGCACCTCATTTGGTGGAGAATGAGGAACGATGACGCGGATGTTTCTTAGAGGTTTGAAACCCGGCATACGTCAAGATCTCATTTCTCATAAACTTTCTCTTTATTGAGATGTTGTAAATGAGGCTCAATTATTAGAGCGAGATAACGAGTACGGTCCATTTGAGGACCATAACGAGGATCGTACCGAGAGATAGCGATCAGCAGAATAATGATAAACTGCGGAGAAAGAAACAGACGGAATGAAATGGTAACCACTCTGGTGGTAATCATGGTCATGGAAATGTAAAAGAAGAACAAGTCGAGGAGATTTTAAAAGAGGAGATTTAACAACGACTATGTGAAAGGCAGCGGTCTTGGGTGAAGAATCGGTTCTAAGGGAGGAGAACGACCACCGTCATATGCTACAAATGGAAAAGAGGGACATATCGGTCAAAGCGCCCACAACAGATTCAAGGTATGCTATAGTTGTGGAAAGGAAGGACATATCGCTTTCGAGATTATGCTGTAGCGAAACCTAGTTCAATGGGGACGGTGACTCAAAAGATTGTCCAGAAAAAGTCAAAGTCAACGATTTCGGGAAGAAGCGTTTGTTGTGGATCGGTCATAATGCGAGAACCCAAACGAGGTGATCACGGGTAAGCTATTTATAAATTCTTGCAAAGTTTATACCTTACTTGATAACCGGTGCTACCCATTCATTTATCTCTCCTGCATGTGCTCAACGTTTAAACTTGACTCAGGAGAAATTAGACTTTGACCTATCTGTGGAAACTCCGTTAGAGAAACTTTCATCACATCCACTATTTATAAATCTTGTTTGATTCAAGTTGGCACCATCACCTTACCCATTGACCTTATCTCTTTAAAGATACTTGCTTTTGATGTGATTTTAGGGATTGATTGGTTAACTACTCATCATGCCAAAATTGATTGTTTTCGTAAGGTTGTTAGTTTTCATATTCCTAACCAACTTTGTTGTATTTAATTCAAGCAACTAAACCATTAAAATCAATCACTATCATATCTAATCATAAAGCTATTCGCTTATTGAAAAATGGATGTCAAGCTTTCTTAGCCCATGTTATGGATTTGAATAAAGACACGTCAAATTTGAATAATATTCTGTTGTTATTGACTTTCCGACGTATTTCTGAAGAACTTCCCGGTCTACCCCCGTAGCGTGAAGTTGAATTCTTTATTGATCTTGAACTGGTACAAAGCCCATTTCTAAAACCCCATATCGAATGGCTCCTATTGAACTTCGTGGAGTTAAAGGTCCAACTACGAGGAATTGTTGGACATCGGTTTCATTCGTCCCTAGTACATCTCCTTGGGGTGCTCCTGTTTTATTTGTAAAGAAGAAAGACGGGAGTATGCGACTTTTGTATTGACTATCGGAATTGAACCATGTCACCATCAAGAATAGGTATCCTCTACCTCGTATTGATGACTTGTTTGACCGATTTGCAAGGGCACAATTCTTTTCAAAATCGATCTTCGATTCGGATATCATCATTTGAAGATTAAAAGCGAGGATATTCCAAAGCGCCTTGAACTTCGGTATGGGCATTATGAATTCTTAGTCATGTCTTTCGGACTAACTAATGCTCCTGCTGGCTTTCATGGATATGATGAACCGAGTATTCAAGGAATATTTGGATCGATTCGTTGTTGTCTTTATTGATGACATCCTTATATATTCCAAAAGTCGTGAAGATCATGAGCACCATTTGAAGTTGGTACTCAAAGGCTTCATGAAAACCAACTATATGCCAAATTGAAGAAATGCGAGTTCGGCTTGAGGAAGTAGCCTTTCTTGGGCATGTGGTGTCAAGACATGGAGTATCTGTTGATCCGGTGAAGATTGAAGCAATACAAAGTTGGGAGCAACCAAGCTTCATTGATCAAGTACGTAGCTTTTGGGCTTATTTGGTTATTATCGGAGATTCGTGGAAGGTTTTCTCGAATCGCTACTCCATTAACTCGCCTAACTTCGAAAGGATCTGAAATTCGTTTGGGAAGGCGAAGAATGCGAGAAAAGTTTCAAGAGCTTAAGAGGAGACTTATTTTAAGACTGTTCTAACAATACCATCTGGTTGGATGGATTTGTTATCTCTGATGATGCTTCGTGCAAAGGGTTAGGATGTGTTCTCATGCAACGTGGGAAAGTCATAGCCTATGCCTCATGATAACTTAAAGAGTATGAGAGGAATTATCCTACTCATGATCTAGAGTTAGCGGCGATCGTTTCAGCGCTAAAAATATGGAGGCACTATCTATATGGGGAGAAAGTGGAGATATATTCAGATCATAAAAGCCTTAAATATTTCTTCACTCAAAAAGAACTCAACATGCTTGGCGGCTGACGTTGGCTCGAGCTATTGAAAGACTACGACCACACTATTCAATACCATCCCGGTAAAAGCGAGCGTGGTAGGCGACGATTGAGTAGAAGATCATATGCGAGGAACGAGTGCGATGATGTCCGAAGATAACGCGACAGAGCCAACTTTAATAGAAAAAGTTAAGGTTGCTCAAGCCACCAGGCCCGGGTGATGCGTATGAAGAAGAAAGTACAAGAAGGAGCTATTCCTAAGCGAGAATTGATGAAGAAGGAATACTTGAGTCCACTCTAGACTTTGTGTTCCTAACGACTACGATTTGAAGTACAAGATTATGATGGAGGCACACAATACACCATTTGCAATCCATCTGGAAGTACTAAAATGTATCGTGATCTTGACATACATTTTGGTGGAATAATATGAAGAGAGAGATTGCAAAGTTTATCTCGATGTGTTTAACTTGCCAACGTGTAAAGGCGAGCATCTAGTACCTAAGGGTCGGATTGCAACCACTTGAGATTAGGAATGGAAGTGGGAACACATTACCATGGATTTTTCACGGGTCTTCCTACGATTTCTCAAGGCATCAATGCTATTTGGGTTATTGTTGATAGATTAACCAAGTCTCCGCTCATTTCTTGCCTACACGGAGACTTATTCCTTGAACGTCTTGCTAGTATGTGCGTAAATGAGATCGTGAGGTTGCATGGCATGCTGTATCCATAGTCTCGGATCGTGACCCAAGATTCACTTTAAGATTTTGGGTTAGCTTGCAAAAAAGCTATGGGCACAGATTTGCGATTTAGTAAGACATACCATCCCCAAACAGACGGACAATCGAGAGGACTATTCAAACTCTTGAAGATTTATTAAGACTCGTGTCCTAGACTTCAAGGGCGGTTGGGATAAGTATTTACCATTGGTGGAATTCTCCTACAACAACAGCTTATCGTGCAAGTATAGGTGTGGCTCCATTGAAGCATTATATGGACGAAAATGTCGTTCTCAATATGTTGGGATGAGGTGGGTGAAGCAACATTGTTGGGACCCGAGTTAATACGATATGACTCACCGAAAAGATCCAAATAATTCGACAACGTATACAAAGCGGCACAAGATCGACAAAAGAGTTATGCGGATCTTCATCGAAAGGACGTGGAATTTAATGTAGGGGATCATGTATTGTTGCGAAGTTGCTCCATGGAAGGAGTTACAAGATTTGGGAAGAGAGGAAAGCTCAATCCACAATTTATTGGTCCATTTCAAATTCTTGACCGAAAGTAGGAAATGTAGCCTATAGACTTGCGTTACCTTCGAGTATGTCTCGTGTTCATAATGTGTTTCACATATCTCGTACTTCGTAAATATGTGAAAGACCCGAACCACGTTATTGAGTTAGAACAGGACGAGATATGAGAAGACTTAACGTATGAGGAGGTACCTATCAAGATCTTGGATAGGAAGGAGCATGTCCCTACGCCAAGAAAGGTCATACCACAAGTTAAAGTTTTGTGGAGGAATCATGCTATAGAGGAAATGACACGGGAATTGGAAACGGAAATGAAAGCGAGGTATCCTCACCTTTTGAAACACAGTGTACGTACGTCAATTTCGAGGACGAAATTTCATAAGGAGGGAGGTTGTAAGACCCGAAATTTTTTAAATAAAAGGAATTTCCTTTATTTATTATTTTGAAATAGTAAGGGTTGATTTGATTAATGTGGATAGTTAAGGGTTAAATACGCAAATATTTCAAAATAAGCAAGTGGTTATAAAATATTCAATTTTGTCGGGAATATTCGTTTGGTCGTGGAATATTCGCATCTTTGTCAGGGAATATTAAATGCGACGAGCAGCTTGACCATGTGTGGGCCCCATAACGGAAAGCGATTGGATGAAGAAAGCGACAAATATAAGTTGGTTAAAAATAACTAGTAGTAGTTGTTACCGTTAAACTGTTGGAATACCCGGTGGTTAAAATACGAATGTATGGCGTTGCACAAAGAGACACAGCAGTACATGTATTGTTGAATTATTGATCCTTACGTAAGAAGGCACTACTCAATAATTTTCACGGTGAGTTCTTGTTCAATATTTTATTTTATTGATTCAATAATTGCTGCGTTGATATTTTATATTATTGTTGTTCAATAATTATCCTTCGCACATTATCTCCATTATCGGATCAATAATTCATATTATTTGAATAATATTATTAGATAGCATTATTGGCAATGTCTAGAAAGTTACGTCAAGGAGAGGTTTGGTCACCTAATTGCGGCCAAGATGGAGAAATCCTTATCTGAAAGCCCCTCTTTCTCTGAAGGAGCGGCTGGTTGTCATAATTGTGATTACGTAATATTATTTGTGAATAATTATTTATTGATTCATATGATAAAGAAATATTTATTTTATGTGGATATAAATGATGGATTTATTTATGTGGTTATAAATGAAGAAATTAATGTTGAGGTGTTTTATCAAGTATTTTATCGATTGGAGGTATTAAAAATTAAATCGGGGTTTTGAGATATATTATGGGGTTATAATTTTTAATCCGACCGTTGGATTGTGGTAATTTTTGGGTATGTTATACATACATAAGTTGAGTATATGTCCACAAATTTTGAACCAATTAAAAATGCACGAATGATTTGTTATGAATTTTAAGAGGTGTCTCGATTCGGAAATTAGGGTTATAATTGATTTTGGTGGAAAATTCTAGAATTGAGTGGGCCCCACTTGTGGTTGGTGAAGAAATGTGCTGAATTTTATTTCAAATGTGGTGGGTGGCAATAGTAGCGAGGTAAAGCCATCGGTGCAGTGGTCAAGTGCTTTGGTGGGCTAACATTTTCCTATAAATAAAAGGGCTAAGTTAGAATTGAAAATCACACGAAACAAAGTTTTTCTCTTTCTCTCTATATTATTGAGCGTATTTTGTGAGTATTTAGATACTTTGAGAGTTCTTTGTCAAAGACAAGTTTCATTCAAAGATCACTTTCGACCTTTCCTTCCAAGAAATCTTGATTCTTTGAAGTAAGGGATATTATTTTTTTTTCGTAATGATATTATTTCTTCAATATCATTATGCTGAAATGTTGATCTGAAGTTTTTATCAAATTTGGAACTTTTCATGTCGGGGTTACTATTCATGAGTTACTATTCACGAGTTACTATTCATGAGTTATTATTCACGTAGTATTATTCATGAAGCGTGAAGATGTTTTTTTTGTGGAATTTCTATCTTTTGGTGTTGAGTTCTTATTCACGATATTAAGACTTTATTCACGATATCTGATATTATTCATAGAAAAATAAAATTTCTTCTTTTCGTCCAAAATATCTATACGGATACTAGCTTTGATTGTATCCATGTTTTGATCATTCTTGAATTTTACACCACTGTGATTATTTTTGGGGTATTGTTGGACATGGATAAAACAAAGTACGAATCCTTAATCCTTAATCCTTAATCCTTGTCATTTTGTTTCCTTTGGATTCGTTCTTCAAAATATTTTCATCATCCTCGGTCTTAAATGATGATATTATTGAATATCTTTGGCTTGTAGTGCAAAGATGAATGATTTCTGAAGAATATCTTTGGCCTGTAGTGCAAAGATGAACAGGTGTTGAGATGAACATGGCCGACTGATTAATATCTTTGGCTTGTAGTGCAAAGATGAACAGGTGTTTAAATGAACATGACCAATCGATGAATATCTCTTTGGCCCAGTAGTGTAAAGATGAATATTTGATTCGGATGTATATTAATTGTTGTTACAGGGATAAAAGATGAGCGATGAACTTTTAAATTCATACATAGAAGATAGTAGTTTGCATTCTCTACTTAACTCTTCTAATGAATTATTATTTCCACTGCGAATATTGATTTAAAATTTGTTGTCTATTGTATTCTATTAAATTTTTCCCTGTTGAAGACTAACGATAATTTGTTGTATATTATCTTAGTCATAATATTCTTTACTGAGCTAGTGGAGCTCACCCTTTTCCTTTTTGTTCCATTCTTCTCGGGAGGCGAGAATATAAGCGAGTAATTAGTGGGGTATGGAATGAAGGTTTTAGAAAGGATTGTTTAGTAGTCCTCACCATTTTGTAAAATAATGTATCAATAAATGTGATGAGGATTTATTTGAGTATAAATATTGTCTAGAAGATAATATTTGTATTTAAACTCAGCGCTTTTCTTGTTGTAATAATAAAGTTGTAGTTGTTTCTGTACCATGTATTGACAACTCAGAATGGGTGATGTATACCTATTTTGGGGGCGTCACAAAACGAGTATAAAATAAAGATCAAAATATGGATACAATCAATGATAGTAACCATAATAGACATTTGGGACAAAAAAGAGAAAATTTCATTTTTCGATTGAATAGTGTCGATTTGTGAATAAAATAGGTCGTATCGTGAATAGTAACCCCAGACACAAAAGGTAGAAATTCCACAATAAAATTTATATCAATATTTCAGCATAATGATATTGGAGAAAATAATATCATTTACGAAGAAAATAACATCCCTTACCTCAAAATAACAGTAGTTCTGATCGGAATATCGGATGTAAAGCCGAAGAAAACTTGTACTGAATAGCAACTCTCAAAGTATCTAAATAATCACAAAAATACGCTCGATAATATAGAGAGAAAGAAAATTTGTTTCTGGTGTGATTTTCAATTCTAACCTAAGCGCCTATTTATAGGAAAATGCTAGAACGCCATAAGAGACTAAATTAAAAATATATTATTTTTTTTTATTTTTTTTCCACACATGCCAAGCTAGACCAAAATCTCAGCCACCGCAGTGGGGCCCACCCAAAATCAGCACATGTATTCAACACCAACCAAAATTGGGTCCCACCATATTTAATAAAAATCATTTTATTTTCTGAAATTTTAGTAATCCATAATAAATAGCCCTTTTATCAGAAAAATCCGAATTTTATATCCATTCCACACGAAATCAAATTCTCTACAACTTTGAAGAAGAAAGGTTTTCCAAATTCTAGAGAGAAAATATCCAAAATCCACAAACGGATGATTTTCAACACATCTTAAAATTCATAACAAATCATGTGCTAATTTTTAACGGTTCAAAATTAGTGGACATATACTCCACTTATATATGCATAACATATCCAAAAATCACAACGATCCAATGGTCGGATTAAAATTATAACTCACACAATAGAGCTTTAAGAACACCAATTTGAGTTTTTAATACCTCCAATCCGACAAAATACTGATAAAATACCTCAACATTAATTCCTTCATTTATAACCACGTAAATAAATCCATCATTTATATATGCATCAAATAAATATTTCCTTATCATATAAATCAATAATTAATTATTCACAAATAATATTACAGAATCGCAACAATG
Organism: Panax quinquefolius; assembly: GCA_020205615.1. Lineage (NCBI taxonomy): Eukaryota > Viridiplantae > Streptophyta > Magnoliopsida > Apiales > Araliaceae > Panax > Panax quinquefolius. The sequence continues at coordinate 66,034,820 of CM035158.1, read as the reverse complement.
ACAATGTGCGGTTCGAGGAAAGAGGGGACTTTCCGATAAGGATTTCTCCTTACTGGCGCGTAATTAGGTGACCAAACCTCTCCTTGACAGAACTTTCTAGACATTGCCAATAATTCTATCGAATAATATTATTCAAATAATATGAATTATTGATTTGATAATGGGCAATACTGTGCAGTGACAATTATTGAAACAACAATAATATAAAATATCAACGCAGCAACTATTGAAATAATAAAATATTGAACAGTAATTACTGTAACAATTACTGAGTAAAACTGAGTGACTTCTCACGTAAGCACCAATAATCAATACCGTGTGCTACTATGCAACCACGCGTATTACTGTACTTTTACTACCGGGTAGTTCAACAGTTAACGGTAAAACTTCTGCCGTTATTTTCATAAAAGATATTTCTGTCATTTTCTCATTCCGATAATAATTTTGTTGTGGGGTCCACCAATGATTGTGTCGTCGTACGGATATTCCCCGTTAAAAAGAATATTCCCCGACCAATCGAATATTTTATAACCACTTGCTTACTTTTCAAAATTTATAAATATTACCCACAACTATAACATTATCTCAAATCCACACCATAATATAAAAAAAATATTTTGAGAAAATTAAAAATTTATTCATAAAATTTGGGGTCTCACAAATGGAGTGATGGTCCGAGATGGTGGTTGTAGTAGTCTTCACTATTTTATAAAATAGTGTGATAATAATTGTAATGAGGACTCCATTTAAGTTTGAATATTGTCTAGAAGATAATATTCGTGTCAAAACTCTCAGCTATGATTTGTCGTATTTTACACGACAGTTGTATAATAAAATTTATATTTAAATTATGTACCATGTTTTGACGATTCAGAATGGGTGATGTATACCTATTTTGGGGGCGTCAAAATTCTTCTATAAATAAGATGCTTAGTTTAGAAATGAAAATCTCACCAGAATCAGAGAATTCTTCTTCTATAATATTGAGCGTATTTCTTTTGAGTTTAAGAAAGCTTTGAGTATAGAAAACAGTATAAGTTTTCTTCAAGAATATCTCCACTATACCAGTGAGAATTATTGTCCTACTAAGGTAATTAGGGATATTATTTTCATTCAATATTCGTATGAAATAATATTTTTCTTCCATACTCTGTAGTATGTAAGTAATATTATTTCGTTTTATATTCCTAATTCTACACTCATTTTGATAAGTATTGTTTCTATACTCCTTGAAATTAGTAGAATATCCTTGAATTTTGCGTTTCATCTAGTATCGTTTCACTAAAACATTTTTCTGAACTTTCTTATTAAATTTTAAGCTTTTCATGTCGGAGTACTATTCATGGGTACTATCCATACATACAACACTATTCATATAAACGGTACTATTCATACGGTACTATTCACGAGGTACTATTCACTAAGTACTATTCATGACAAAAATTAATTTCTTTTTTGTCCAAATTATTTTTGATACATGAATATTATTCTTGAATTTTACTCCACAAAGCAGTTATCATGTTGACAATTTTGGACATTCTTATACTATGGATAAATTGAATTATAAATCTTTAAAATTTATCCTTGATCTCACTTAATTGAATTCTTATATCATTGTTATCATCCTCATGCTTATATTATGATGAAAGTCATCTTTGGCCCGTAGTGTATAGATGGATTGTTGATTGGTATGATTATGATCAGGAATTATGCATTGATGGACAGTTGTTTGGCATGATCATGGCCACTGGTGATAATAATGAATATATATCATTGGCCCGTAGTGCATGAATAATTCATGGATGTGATACTAATGAATATCCTTGGCCTGTAGTACATGGATAATTCGGTGATGTGGATTATTTATTGAATTATGTTGTAGAGATAAAATATTGATGATGAACTTTTAAATCATAGAAGATAGTATACATCATGCTCTACTTGACTCTTCTAATGGATTGCTTGTTCCGCTGCAGTTAAACTTGTTGTCTATTATATTTTATCAGTTTTTATATGGTTGAAGACTAAGGATAGTTTATTCTACATTATCTTAGTCATAATATTCTTTACTGGGCTAGTTGAGCTCACCCTTTTCTTTCATTGTTCTCTTTAGGAAATGAGAATATATTTGGGACTAAAAAGGGAATGGAGTAATGGTCCAAGATGGTGGCTATAGTAGTCCTCGCTATTCTATAAAATAGTGTGATAATAATTATAATGAGGACTTCATTTAAGTTTGGATATTGTCTACAAGACAATATTCGTGTTAAAACTTTCAGCCTATGTTTTGTCGTATTCTGCACGACAATTAATAATTGTGTAAATTAAGTCTGTATTTAAATTATGTACCATGTATTTGACGACTCAGAATGAGTCGTGTATACCTATTTTGGGGGTGTCACATCGACAGATTGATTTATTTGCTATTATTCTTATTTAGCTTTTTTATGGTAATAAAGTAATTCCCATAAATATAGGAAGTTTGTTAGGATTTTATTTCCATATTTCTAAAAGGATTTTATTTCCGTAATTTTAAGATTTATGTTATAACTTGGGCGACTTGGGCAGAAAATTGTAACTTAGGCAAAAAGTTTTGTTATGCTATAAGACCCGACTTGTGGATTGAATTTCATAACTTTGATTTTGATAAATATAAACTCATGCATTAGAGAAGTTTCTCTATATTTTCTGGTAAATCTCTTGTTCTTTTACCTGTGCATTTATTTATTATTTAACCCGCGGAATAATCGTTATCTCATCCGGCGTCACTCAGTCCTACAATTGGTCCACCCCAGCTTAACCTTCTCATTCTTCACGTGCCCATAAGAAGTTCATCTCCGCATGCATGTTACATGCAACTAACTTTTCACATCCAACTTCATCCCTCGTATTTGAGATTTGGCCTATGGGGTCTTCATGACCATCGTGGCTTATCATTTACGCTTATAATGAGTGGTAATTGAAGTCAAGTTCGTTATTCTCATAAGATATGGCGGAGATGATTCAATCTCAAATTCGAAAATTAATAAACACAAATTATTAAAATTGGAGCATTCAAATGAGAGTTCTACTTGGTTCCCAAGATATATGGGACATCATTGATGTTGGGTATACCGAGCCGGCGAGCCTGCAGATGCAACTCTTGAAGCAGTTTTTGTTAGATGCCCAGAAGAAGGTGCTCAAGGAATCACGTAGGAATGACACGAAGGCTCTTTTCGAAATTTTCAAGGTATTGTTGATTTAACTTTTGAAAAAATATCAGACACGAAGACTTCAAAAGATGTATGGGAGATTCTGCAAAAACCCCTTCAAGGAGTTGAGAAAGCCAAAAAGGTACGGCTCCAGACACTCAGAGCTTAATTATGCAAAGTTCAGAAAATATTGTTGACAAGGTCACCCAATCGTAAACGGTGGTCAACGAAATGAAAAGAAATGGTGAAACGCTGGACGAGATCAGATTAATGGAAAAGCTCCTACGATCTTTAACGCACAAATTGGATTATGTTATCACGGTCATTGAAGAATCAAAAGACTAGTCAAAGATTTCCATTGATGAACTTGGGGTTCTCTTTAAGCTCACGAGCAAAGAATCAATCAGAGTGAAGGTTCTAGCAATTTGGAGCAAACTTTGCAAAGAAAATTCACTCTTAGTGATAATGAAGCCAGCAGTAGTTTTGGATGTGGTATAAGAAATTGTGGTGGATACAGAGGTGACTACAATACTCGAGGTAGTCTTGGTGTTGGAAATCTGCTATATTTCTAATAGCAGTAAGTAACGCAACAAGGCAAAAAAGAGATAGCAACCAAATGAATAAGGAATGCCAAAGAAATAACTCCTTTATTTTTTAATTAAAATCATAATAATCCCACCACTTACAACTACTATTTATAAACTTATGGAATATGCCCACATACTCCACTATTAATAAAGTGGAGAGACCCACTACTGGTACTATCAAACCACTAAGCCACTAAGCCACTACATAAGATAAAAACATAACCCCACTACTACCACTAGCCTTAATAACATAAAATATTATTTGCATCATATTTTATCACTCCCCCTTGATGCAAAAACTGGATACACCAAGAAGAGACCTTAACATCACAAGCTTAGAGTAAGGAAGAGCTTTAGTAAAACCGTCAACCACTTGCTCAGTTGTAGAACAATACTTCCATTCCATTGCTCCTCCTGCTATTACATCTTTGATAAAATGATGACGAAGTTTGATGTGTTTGGTTCTTCCGTGGAAGACAGGATTCTTCGTCATTGCAATTGTGGCCTTATTGTCAAAATAAATTTCGGTGGAACCATGTTGAACTTGCTACAAATCTGCAAGAATTCTCTTCATCCAAATACCTTGACAAACAGTTGATGTTGTTGCAATGTACTCCGCTTCTGATGAAGATAATGCAGTGGTAGATTGCTTCTTTGAACTCCATAAAACAACCCCTGAACCAAGGTTGAATACATAGCCAATTGTGCTTTTTCTATCATCTACAAAACCTGCCCAATCACTGTCAGTAAAACCAATTAATTTCATCGTGGAGGTTGGACTATACCAGATTCCATAGTTTCTAGTTGCTCGGATGTAGCGAAGAATTCGTTTGGCTGCTCTAAGATGATGCATTGACGGACTGTGCATGAACCATGACACCAAACTTGCCGAAAACATAATATCTGGGCGAGTATGAGTCAAATACATCAGCCCACCAATAATACTTCTAAACCACTTTAAATTAGCCTTCTGTTCCATCATTCACGATCAATTTTTCACGGTGTTCATGGGAGTAGACCTGACTTTAGAATTCAACATATTAAACTTCTTAAGTAAGTCTAGAGCATACTTTTCTTGTGAAACAAAAATACCCTCATTAGTTTCTTTGAATTTGAAGACCAAGAAAATAATGTAACAACCCCAAATCTGTTATATCAAACTCACTCATCATGCTTTCTTTAAAATCTCTAACAAGAGCATTAGAGGAGCCCATATATATATCATGTCATCCACATAAACACAAACAATAAGCACATCATTACCTTTTACCTTCACATATAAGGTGGGTTCACTTTCACTTGATGAAAATCATTTTGAAGGAAATAGGAGTCAAGTCTCTTTGTACTCAAGCTCTCGGTGCTTGTTTGAGACCATAAAGGGTATTTTACAACTTGTAAACTTTCTCCTCGTGACGATTGATAACAAATCCCTGTGGTTGTTCAACATACACATCCTCGTCCAAAAATCCATTTAGAAATGCAGACTTTACATCAAATTGAAAAATATTCCAATTTTTTTTAGCCGCTAATGCCAAAATTAGTCTAACAGTCCCAAATCTTGCTACAGGTGAAAAAGTTTCAAAATAATCAACTTTATGCTTTTGTACATACCCTTTAATGACCAGCCTCGCCTTATTCTTCTGCACACTTCCATCGGGTTGGTACTTTACTTTGTAGATCCATTTCATACCAATTGCTTTTTTCTCCGGTGGAAAATCTACAAGCTCCCATGTGTTGTTTCTTTCAATGGCGGACATCTCTTCCTTCATTGAATTCTCCCACTCTTCTTTCCCACAAGCTTCATCGTAGCTTAAAGGTTCTGCAACCAAAAGAGCATAAGTAGAAGCATATATATCACTCAAAGACCGCATCTTTGTTGGTAGAGTTTCACTGTTTTGCGATGATTCACTACTGCGAGATGGGCTACTTGTTGAGCTTCTACAATGATTCACTTCGTGTAGATGTACTTGGAGCTTCTAATTGGGCGTGCATAGGAGACATATGAAGTGAATTCACATCCTCTTGTAGCTGAGTTAATTCTGTTCCATCATCTACAAAGGATATATTCTAATTTTTATCACCAACTTGCTGCCACACACTGTTCTCATCGAAAATAACATCTCGTCGAATGATTAGCTTCTTAGTACGAGGATTATACAAACGATAACCTTTAGTTTCAGCACTATATCCAATAAAAATGCATTTTTCGCTTTTCTTATCCAACTTAGTACGATCAGTAGAATCAATTAAGGCATATTCAATGGAACCAAACACTTTTAAATTACTTACATTGGGCTTAACTCCCCACCATACATCATAAGGTGTTTGATTTCTTACTGATTTTGTTGGAGATATGTTGAGAAGATGGATTGCGGTAGCTACTGCCTCAGCCCAAAAACTATTCAGAAGCTCCTTCTCATTTAGCATACTCCGTGCCATTTCTACAACTGTTTGATTTTTTCGCTCAGAAACTCCATTCTGTTCTGGAGTCTTTCGTACTGTTAGTTGTCTCCGGATACCATTCTCTTTGCAAAAGAGAGTAAATTCATCGGATAAGAACTCTCCTCCTCTATCAGTTCTGAGAGTTTTGATTGCGTAGCCAATTTATTTCTCTGCAAAGGCTTTGAACTCCTTAAACTTTTCAAACGCCTCAGATTTCTGAGCAAGGAAAAACACCCAACTCATACGGGAAAAATCATCAGTAAATAATAGAAAATATTTACTATTATTTAAAGATAAAGTTTTTGTCGGTCCACAAATATATGTATGAACCAATTCCAAAGGCATCTTTGCTCTCCAAGCTTTACCAACTGGAAAGGACAACTTGTGTTGCTTTCCGTAAACACAACCTTCACAAACTTTATCAACAGACACAATAGATGGCAATCCTGACACCATGTTTTTCTGACCCAACAATTTTAGCCCATTAAAATGCAAATGTCCATACCTTAAATGCCAAAGCCTAGACTCGTCGCGAACATTAGAAACCATTGCACAATCATCCAAATATGATAACTCAAGAGGAAACATTTTGTTTTCAGTCATGTGGACTTTAAAAATAGAATTTTTAGATTTTCTATTTTTAATTTCACACATCCCATCATGAAAATGAACTAAATATCCCTTTTGAATTAACTGACCCACACTAAGCAGGTTATGTACCAAACCAGGAATATAGTAAACATCATGAATTAGCTTTTTAATACCTGACTTGGTCTTAATTAAAATTGTCCCCTTTCCTTCAATTTGTACTTGCTTGCCATCACCAAGCCCGACCTTTAATTGAACTGATTCATCCATCGTTTGAAACAGTCCCCTTTCTCTGGTCATATGGTTGCTACAGCCACTGTCTAGAAACCAAACATCATTCTTACTTATGTTAGGATTTAAATAAGTAAGAAAAAGGCTAACTTCCTCTTCCTTTTCCACGACAAAATTAGCTTGTTATTTGGCTTTCTCAATCTTCTCCGGGCAATTTCGTGCTATATGACCATAGTTGTTGCAATTATAACACTGCATTCCTTTGTTATCCTATCTGTTAAAATGCCCTATATCAGACCTTCCTCGACCTCTTCCATGACCACGGTAGCCACCTCTACCTCGACCTCTACCAAATTGCTTTTGTTTAGAAGAGCCTTCACCAAATCTTCCTTTATTGGAGACCTCCACCTTGGTTTGAAAGGCATGCTCAAGATTCTTCTCCTTTGACCTATTAATTCTCTCTTCATGTGCTAAAAGAGAACCCATTAGTTCATTAAGAGAAAATGTAGACAAGTCTTTAGACTCCTCAATGGCTGTAACAACGTGATCAAATTTATTCTGAAGACTTCTTAATATCTTCTCCACAAATTTCTGATCTGAGATAGTTTCTCCAAAAGCTCTCATTTGATTAACTAAACCAGATACTCTAGAAAAGAAATATTGAATGGACTCGTTTCCTTTCAGGAGAAGTGTCTCAAATTCCCTTCAGAATGTCTGCAATTTAACCGTTGTTACCTTGTTGTCTCCATGGAACTCTTGCTTCAAAATTGTCCATGCTTCCTTCGACTTCGTGGCACTAGCAATTCGAGGAAATATAGGGTCTGTTACAACCTGTTGCAAAACAAATAGAGCCTTCGCATCCTTTTTGCGAAGTTCTCTAACATCCGTTGCATTCTCTACAAAACCATTCTCAACCAACTCCCAAAGTTCTTGTGCAATAAAAAAAGTTTTCATTTTGATGCTCCAAAACTCATAATTTTCTCCAGTAAATGAAGGAATCAAGGATTGAGAAAGATTTAGAACATTACCATTTGCCATATTTGCGAAATGCTTTATCTGAACACCTTGTGTGCAAAATAATAAGACCCACTGAAGATGCTACAGCATCAATCCAGAAAACTCCAATGCCCAACATCAATCGAACGAGGCTCTGATACCAAAAACTGTTGGAAATCTGCTATATTTCTAATAGCAGTAAGTAACGCAACAAGGCAAAAAAGAGATAGCAACAAAATGAATAAGGAATGCCAAAGAAATAACTCCTTTACTTTTTAATTAAAATCACAATAATCCCACTACTTACAACTACTATTTATAAACTTATGGAACATGCCCACATATTCCACTATTAATAAAGTGGAGAGACCTACTACTGGTACTATCAAACCACTAAGCCACTAAGCCATTACATAAGATAAAAACATAACCCCACTACTACCACTAGCCTTAATAACATAAAATATTATTTGCATCATATTTTATCACTTGGCAAATGTGGTCAAACAAATAGAAGATTTGAGACTGATCAACACAAGAACATGTGGACATGGTCAAGAAACGTATAATCGTGGTTGTGGTCGAGGATTTACATCTCAAGGGGGAGATAAATTTTAGTTGCAGTGTAATAATTGTAACAGATTTGACCATTTCAATTACAAGTGCAAAGAAAATCCTAAAGTTGAGGAGAGAAATCAATTTACTTTAAATGAAGAAAAGAGCGATGAATCAGCCATATTTCTAACTTATAAAGGTGAAGAGGACAAGTAAAAATATTTGGTACCTAGACACCAGTGCAAGCAACTATATATGTGGCAGGAAGGAATTATTCACAGAATTGAACGAGACAGTCCATGGAGAAGTTACGTTTGGAGATTCATCAAAGATTCCAGCCAAGAACAAAGGAAAGATTATTATATTGGCGAAGAATGGAGATGATGCAGGAGGATCTGAGCCCAATGATATTGAGTTGTCTGATGATGCTTAGTTAGATGATTGACACAAGGATGACATGTATTGATGTCTTCGGTGGTTGGGAGTTCAGCTTTCGGATTCAGGAATCTCTTCAGGAGTCGAGATCGAACCCTTTCAGGAGTTGTCTTCGGGTCATTTACTTCGGGTTTGTGACGAACTTCTTTAGGTTCAACTTTATGACTTCGGGAGTTCGAATTGGCTTCAACATTTTTATTTTTAGATATGTTTCGTTCTTTTATGGTAGTTTTTCATTAGAAAATAAATTCTTTTATGATAGCAGTGTCTTAGTAGGAAATAAATCTTTTCTGTTATTACGTAATTAATTTTTGCCATAATTATAGAAAGTTTGTTACATATTAGAACTTGTTTTCGTAGTTATAGAAAAAAAATTTAATAAGGAAATCTTTTAGCTATAAAACCTCGGCTTGTGGGTTGAATTAGAGGGAGCTTTTGATTTTGATAATATTAATTCAAGCATTAGAGAAGTTTTTTGTGTTTAGGATATTTCTTTTGCTTCATTTTCCTGTGAATTTATTTGTTTACCAACCCTGCAAGATAATCACTTTTCTTCCTAGCGTCAGTTGGTATCAAAGCATCAACATCTTCCTGGGAATAGACTTTATTAGTTTCAATGACTGGTGGTCATGGTCGTCGTGGACATGTTCTAGCTGAGTAAGTCCTGCACCGTGACCATAACGTTCAGGATGTGATGATTGAGGATTTACAGATATAAGTTATAGAGTTAACCCAGTGTCTAACGACACAAAATCTGGGACGTCGTGGACAAGTTTCGGCTGAGGAAGTCCTGCACCTTGATCATGATGAGGAATCTTATGATTTTGAATCCGATTTTGATAATCATTACCACCATAGAGAGAAACTATGGGAACGACGTGGTCATGATGACCATCGTAGAAATCTGGGTTTTAAGGTGGATGACTCTACGGAGGAATTTTATCAATTGATTGCCCGTAACGATCTATCTAAAACTGAAGAACAGTTGGTTAAGGAAGACGTAGGCGACGAAGATGAAGTACTTTATGGAGAACTTGTATATAACGAATATAAAGATGAAGAAGTACTTTATAAAGAACTTGTATATGACAAATATAAGGATGAAGAGGGTCGTTCTTCTTTGGTAGACTGCTAGCCTTACAAGTGTAGATTCCCAAACCTCTTCCATAACCTGTTCTAGCATATCTAAATTAAAGCGAAGGCCATCATCAATATATAATTACTTATGTAGACACTCAAAATTTTCTGCATACCTGTTACTAACATTGCAGGAAGTGCAGAATAATCTTTTAGAGATAACCCTGGAAGACAGCTCAGCTCAATCTCAAAAATGCAACCAGAAGCTCAGTTCAACCCCGGAAAATACACCGGGAGTATCATTCCCATCCTTAGAGATAACCCTGGGGAATGTAGTTCAAATACCTGAAATTCCACCAGAGAAGGCTGATCTATCTCAGAGATAACCCCAAGATATTCAGTCTCAGTCCCGAAAATAACAACGGGAAAGACAATGTCAACCTCAGAGATAACCCTAAGGAATGCAGTTGCAATTCCGGAGATAACCCCAGAAATGCTTGTTTCAAACCTTTACTACCAGCTTCAACCTCGGAACTCACACCGAGGCACTCAGTCCAAGACCTGGAGATAACCCCGGGAAGACAGGCACACCTCAGAGATAACCCTGAGGACATACAGCACTTGCAATAACCCAATCTTAGAGATAACCCTGAGCAACGTCTGCTTTATCAATCCAAACCGAAGATAACCCCGGTGAATGGGAAAATCATCATTTTGCCACCTCAAACCCCAAATGGCGCCATCTCAACAAACATTCTACACAACAATGTCCCATAAGAACCAAGGAGTTGCAATCCTGAGTGACTACTACGCAAGACAGAACACCGGATAGAATTTGAAGCTTGAAGACCAAGGACATGGTTCCATCTTCCTGACTTCGTACAACCTCTAATCCTATGTCATTACGTAGCTCTCGACAATAGCACGCCAAAATAGGTCTTATACACCTCAATCAGATGCTCAGATTGAAGTTCTGAAAGCTCGAGCAGACATCACATTGCATGCGTGCACGTACTTTGAGATGGCGGGACCCGCGAAGCCTAGGGCATCCCAGGCAGCAGCAGGTGCATCTGCGGCTGCCGTAGGTACACTTGCGGCTCCCCCCTCTATAAATAGAGGGCTTGGGGTGGCCATATTCAAAGAGAAAAAGCTAAGGAAGCCCTGTCCAATTTGCTCTGTAAACACCCTAAATTGAGTGCTTTCTCATTTTAAACACTTGTGAGCTCACATATAGCTACTTTTTTACCGCTGGGAACCGAGTGTTCATCCATTTAAAGCTATAGAAGTCTTCTTTGGCAGTCCACTATAAGCCTTCTTACATACTTTAAAGCCTTTTTCTTCATCTTTGCACACATTTTTCTTTACGTTGAGAGTCGTGTTATGTGTGTAGGCCCGGACTTCGGTCCGTGGTTTTCATTTATGTTTGTATATATATGTATGTATATATATATTTATATATTTATATATATGGACTAACATTATCGAGTTATGACTCGATTGAGCCTAGACTTATGTCTGGAGAGTTTACTTGCTTTTACATATATATATATATATATAGGGCCCTTCTTCCATATAGCCGGTTGCTTATGGTCTTTATCTGACACCCTTTTTTGAATAGTTGATAAACTTATTGGAAGGTGAGATTGAAACATAAATATACCCGGTAGTAACAACTTATCTTAGAAGCTTTTATTTTAATATGAGGACCCCACCATAGTCAACATGTTGTGAGTTTGTTTAACTAAAAGCAATTTTAATATTAAATAATCTGGTAGAATGCGACATCTTAAACTAAAATAAAAAAAAAAAATTCAAATAGTAAGAGCCTCTTGAAACTACAAAACAAAAAAATAAAATACAAATAGTAAGAGCCTCTTTACGACACAAAAAAAAAATAATAATAATAATACAAATATAGGTTGAGCCTCTTGAACTGCAAAAAAAAAAAATCTAAACTCACACTAACAAATATTTGTTATAATAACAAATATTTTATTATAAAATATTTTATAATAACAAATATATATATCATATTTTATAAAAACAAATATTTTATAATAAAAAATATTTTATAATAACAAATATTTTTATATTTTATAAAATATAAAATAGGATATAAAAATATTTTATATTCTTTATTTGTTATTATAAAATATTTGTTTTATAAAATATTTTATATTCTTTATTTGTTATTATAAAATATTTGTTATTATAAAATATTTGTTTTTTATAACAATATTTGTTATTTTATAAAACAAATATTTTTATAAAAACAAATATTTTATAATAACAAATAAAGAATATAAAATATTTTATAATAACAAATATTTTATAATAACAAATAAAGAATATAAAATATTTTATAAAACAAATATTTTATAAAAACAAATATTTTTATAATAACAAATAAAGAATATAAAATATTTTTATATCCTATTTTATATTTTATAAAATATAAAAATATTTGTTATTATAAAATATTTGTTATTATAAAATATTTGTTTTTATAAAATATGATACATATATTTGTTATTATAAAATATTTTATAATAAAATATTTGTTATTATAACAAATATTTGTTAGTGTGAGTTTAGATTTTTTTTTTTTTTAGGAAGAGGCTCAACCTATTGTATTATTTTTTATTTTATTTTTTTTTTAAGTCGTAAAGAGGCTCTTACGGCTTATATTTTTTTTTTTTTTTTTTTCAGTGTTTTAAAGAGGCTCTTAACTGCTTGAATTTTTTTTTTTTTTATTGTTTACATGTCGCACTTGGCCAGATTATTTAATATTAAAATTCTTTTAGTTAAACAAACCGATAAACATGTTGACTATGGTGGGGTCCTCATATTAAAATAAAGCTTTAGATAAGTTGTTACTACCGGGTATATTTATGTTTCAATCTCACCTTCCAATAAGTTTATCAACTATTCAAAAAGGGGTGTCAGATAGCATCTATAAGAACCTGCCACATGGAATATTCTATATATATATATATATATATATATATATATATATGAACTGTTGTCGAACTTTGTTCGATGAGCCTGGATTTTACATCCGAAGCGTTTACATGCTTTTATATATATTTATATATATGAACTGTTGTCAAACTCTATTCGATGAGCCTAGATTTTACATCAAGAGCCTTTACATGCTTATATATATATATATATATATATATATATATATGAATTGTTGTCGAACTCTGTTCGATGAGCTTGTATTTTACATCTGGTGCATTTACCGCTTATATATATATATATACTTATATATATGAACTATTGTCGAACTTTGTTCGATGAGCCTGGATTTTACATCCGGTGTGTTTACCACTTATATATATATATATATATATATATATATATATATATATATACATTTATTCACTTTGGAGTTTACTTTGTGGCGCTTGATCGTCTTTTACTACTTTATTTACATTTAGTCCCGTATGGAGTTTTCTTCGTGGTGGTTGATCGTCTGTTACAACTTTATTTACATTTCTGATCCCCCGTGGAGGTGCTTTGTGGTGGTAGATCATGTATATATATATATATATATATATATATATATATATATATATTTACCACTTTTATATATTTACATTTCTTATCCCCCATGGAGGTGCTTCGTGGTGGTTGATCATGTCAATATATATACTTACAGCTTATATATATATATATATAACTGCTTACTGCTTTCATATAAACTGCGGTATCATGTGAGCCTAGGAATTATGTGATCACAGATTGGTCTCTTTGAATCTAGATTGATTCCATGATGGACATTTTTAATTTATGTGGCGACTTGTAAATTATTCACGGTGTTTGAATGTCCTTAGATGGCTTTCATGCCTATGAGGAGTTCGGCACTGCTTTGTATATTATTTTTCTCGACGATGCTTCGCATCTCGAAAAATAAAAGCAATCAAGCTGAACATTTAATAAAAATGGAAGTATCAAAGGCCTCAATTACTATTGAGCACAGGGTTTGAAAAAACCTCTTTTCCAAAATATCACTGCTATATCTTGTTTAAAACTGATTTTTTACATAAATTCAAACCCTTTGTATATAGGTGCGAACGAGGCCTTGCACTACTTCAAAATAACAGCACATTGACCCACACACACACACATTCACATAACAGTTTCTTGAAAAGTGGCGGTCACCGTGGTAACACGATGTCGGGGGGTGCCTAACACCTTCCCTCCGCATAATCAAGCCCCCGAACCCTAATGAATCTTGGGTTCACAGACCCGTTTAACAGTATCACATAACTGGGTTAATGTGCAAACCTTTTCTCGGTTGCATTGGTGCAACCAATTAAAAACACCAACTGGCGACTCTTACAGTCAAATCATCGACATATACATGTCGGACCTTTTCACAACTTGTTTTTTCAAACAAATCTCACCTAACATGAGAACACCAAAAAATAAGAACAAAAAAGGGACAAATAAAAATCCCGACGTTGACAGGTGGCGGCTCTGTTGTGGATTCCAGTAAGTGGGCTTAAGCCGCTACTACAAACTTTTCAAAACTGTTATGTGCTTGTGTGTGGATGTTGCATTTACATTTTGATGAATGTGTACGAATGCATTTTTTTACTGTACTTAATGCTTTACACTATATCTGCTTGTGATATTAGTTCTTCGCACATGTCATCATTTTCATAAACGGTGAGACACGTTGTATGTGAATGTATGTTGTGGTTCCTCCACTAGGAGGCTATCCTGTCGGTGTTTGATTACTGGACTCGTAAGGAGACTAATTCCAACGAGGCTCAGGAAAGGCACCACCCAGATTCGCTCCAGTTGAAAGACCAGATTAACTTCCCGTCGAGTAGATTGTGATGATCTGGGAACCTTCATGCCAAAAAGCAGCAAGAGTAAACCTAAGATAGGTCAGCCTCTGATAAACCAAACGCGGAGGGAAGTCTCTTCATACCTCCCATTTTCAATTACTTGTAAAAATATTTACTTGTAATATCATATTAATCTCCATGTAATGGGAAATATGAAGATATATGTGCACATGCATATTTAAATAATTAACATGTTATCCTGAATTGCGAACAACTAACATCCTTTTTGCAGGATAATATTCCTAAAATGGATACATCACATAGCATGTAACTTTTTATACATTCCCTAAGACTAAACTATGAAAGTCTTTTGTAGGGAATCAATTTGGCCTGTTACCCGCTCAAAATCCAAAAAGGCCACGAGCCTACAGTCAATCATGTCTTCATCTGACCAGTCTAATCTTAATCCTATTTCTCCTAAAGAATTTAACGGATTAAGTAAACGAATTACAGAGTTGGATGTTCTGCTTAAAGAATTACATCAGTCTACTCAGGGCTCCAAAATACCCGTACATATAAAATCCTCTACATAAGGAGGAACCCAAGGTTCGGATAAAACAATCCCGGAACTTCATTTGGATACAACCAATTAAAACCCTGAAAACACCCATCTCAAAGAAGATCCAGACACCGGTGTTATCAGGAAGAAAGTCCTTCAAATGGAAGAAACTATCCGTTCTATCAAAGGAATTGGTGCACACGGGAGTGTTTCCTAGGTTGACCTTTATATATTCCCTAGTGTTCATTATCCAGAGAAGTTCAAAACTCCTGACTTTGAAAAGTATGACGAGTTAGGGGATCTTTACACACATTTGAAGGTGTTCATTGGAGAACTTGGATCTTATGCAGAGGAAGAGAAGCTCAGAATGCAGCTGTTCCAGAAGAGTCTGACTGGAGAAGCCCGGTCGTGGTATACCAGATTAGACAACTCAAAGATCCATAGTTGGGAGGAACTAGCTCATGCTTTCCTCACTCAGTACAGCTTTCAGTCTCAGATGGCTCCTGACCAGTACCAGATTACCAAGGTCAAGAAACAGTCCAATGAGTCTTTTAGAGAGTATACTCAAAGGTGGAGGCGCCTTACTGCTCAAGTTATTCATTCCATGAGGGAATCAGAAATGGTCATGACCTTCACAGACATACAAGAAGCTCCTTTCTATGAAAGAGCCTTAGCTGGCATTGGAAAGCCATTTTCTGAAATTATTAAAAATAGAGAGATGGCTGAGATGGGAATGAAGTTAGGAAAGATTCAAGACCTAGCCGTTCTTAAAGAAATTGCTGAGCACATCCAGTTTGGAACTTATGGAAACAATCCCCGGAGGGTCCATAAAAAGAAAGAGGAAGATGTTTCCTTGATACTACAAGGTCAGAAAGGTAGTTAGAATATGCCTATCTAGAGGACAAACTACTCCCCGTTGCAAGCACAGTCTTCAAACCCTCCATTGCCTAAGAGTGGAGAAGTCAGACGCCCTCGCGTGTTCACGCCCTTAGAGAACTCTCTCGAGAATATCCTTACTCTTCTGACTACTCAGAAGAAAATTACACATCTTCTTCCACTAGCCAACCCGAATAGGAAGGGTTTCAATGCTACTCGGAAGTGTGCTTATCATGCCGGGGCACCAGGACATAATACCAAGGATTGTTGGGCCTTGAAACAAAAGATCCAAGATTTAATAGATAGTGGTGAGATCGTGGTCACCAATCCCGATCAACCTCATGTGCAAGACAACCCTCTTCCTCAACACAAAGAAGAAGAGGTCAACATGATTAATTGGAGCAATTGACAGACTTCCAATTTTAATGGTGAATCTTCCCATACCAGCAAGGACGGTGCTGATAACTGGGATTAATACAGTTCCAGTTTATGATGGAACAAAAGATGAAAGATCTCTGTAAGCAGGTCGAGCAATTAGCAGAACTGGTGATCCATTAGCATTAAGTCACACATCAATTAGTCAGCCAGGAGGATGTCAGTCTCCCTCCTTTTGTTATGAATACTCCATCATCACCTTTAGAAACCAAAACACTGGATGATAAAGTTACAAAAAGAGCAAGTGCCAAAGCACGTAGGAATTTTGCCAATAGAAGGGAATTTACATACCTGGGCCAACCTATGGAGGAGATATTTCAAATGTTAATCAAGGAAGGAAGAATTACATCCCTTCTACCTCTAATTAATCCCCGTTTGGGACAGTTCAATTCTAATAGAGTATGTCAGTATCACTCCCATTCTCGCGGTCACAGCATAGAAGAATGCTGGGCACTCCGCTATCTCATTCAGAACTTAATTGACAACGGTGTCCTGCTGATAGCAAACGACGACACTTTTCTACTCGAGAGTGGGAATACATATCCTACAAAGTGGAAAGATAGAGTAGTAGCAGTTATATCCGCTGAGGCTGATAATGCTTCCAGACCACTCATCATATAAGCAATCCAACTCAAAGGTATTGACAATCCTTTGAAAATGGATGCACTAGATCCAATTAACTTACCATTCCGACTATAGTATCCTGTTGTCAGCCTACAAAAAGTTCCATGGAATTATGGAGAGGCTGAAGGATCCACATCTCATACAACTGTTGTAGTGTTAAAGGATAATCCACTGTATCTTCCCCTACAGATTATGAAGCCTTCCATCAAAGAAAAGGGGAAAATTCCCGTAGAGAGGATTGAAGAGTTCCTCTGTATTATGGGCCATAATCAATCCAAGGTCGTTTTAAGCTTAAGGGAAGCTCCACAGCAAATTTCCATACTGGACTTGATTCTATCTTCTAAAGATCATAGGAAGGTATTACTAAGGGTCTTGGAAGAAGCCCATTTGCCAAAATAAGTGGATGTGGAAAAATTCTAACATCTGGTCGATCACATTTTTAACAACAATGTGAAATCCTTCACTGATGACGATATTCCTCCCGAAGGAACTGGTCATTGAAAGTCGTTGCACATTGCAAAATTATCCTCCGGATACATGCTAGCTGGAGTCTTGATAGATGGAGGTTCATCTTTAAATATCTGTCCTTATGCCACTTTGGTGAAGATGAACATCAATCTCAAACGGATCCAAAGTAGCTATACGGTTATTAAAGCTTTGGACGGATCCCGATGAAATTCTATCAGAGAGATTGAACTGCCAATTGAGATTGGTCCCCATATATTCTGCGTATCTTTTCACGTGCTCAAGATAGATTCAAGATATAACCTGCTATTGGGAAGACTGTGGATTCATATGGCTGGAGCCGTCCCCTCCACTCTTCACCAGCAACTTAAGTACATCATTAACGATAGCTTAGTCACTGTTAATGCTGAACCAGAATGTCCTGAACAAGATGGCATACAACTAATTAGCTTCAATTCAAAAATTGAGTCGGTCAGCTTTCATACTTTGGAAGTGAGCAACACTCACTACCGTCCCCTTGGGACACCATCTTTCATACCCAAGATTTCTGCCGAAGTAATGTCGGCTACTCAAGAAATGAAGTCATTGGGTCATCAACCTGGACAAGGGTTGGGTAAAGATCATCAGGGCATTAAGCGTCCAATTCAAGTATTCAGTCAAACTGGGATAGCCGGGCTAGGCTATTCTGCCAATCCCAGTCATAAGAATCCTCATAAGCACAAATAGATTCCTTCAAGTTCAGCCACACGGAGATTATCTCCACCTGCAAATCCTGAGCCTATACAGTCTTTGATAAAGGTGCCAGCCCATGTAATGGCTATTATATTTCCCAATCTGATATCGGTCAAAGGAAAAGAGGTCTTGGTTCCTGATCCCAGAGTGGAAGAAGGGGAACGGAGACGTAAACAAGACATCACCAGAATGATGTCAAATATACGCATCATTGTCCATGATGAACATATAAATAGATACACCCCAGACGATGACTGCCCAGATGTCATGGTCATCATTCAGGAAAAGGAAGATGATGATAGCCCCTCCATCATTGCAGTCTATCAGGACTTTATCCTCGATAATTGGAACATCACTCCATGCATTGGTCAACAAGGGTAAAATGGGCAGAAACTCCATCTGCCCTATAGATAACAATAACTGCTTACTTTTCTGTACAGTATTAGCAGTTGTTTTGTTAGTACATGATAACACTTTGTATGATTAAACAGTTTCATATATTTAGTGAAAGCATATTTTATTTCAGGACTCTGAACTTAGATGTGCCTATACTTGCTGATGAGGTGCCTCTTCTCAACAAGGATTGTAACTTTGATGAAAAGTTGGACTCAGACTTGATGGAAATACAAGAGGACATTGAGATACCTCAGGAGATCAAAGAATG
Organism: Panax quinquefolius; assembly: GCA_020205615.1. Taxonomy (NCBI): domain Eukaryota; kingdom Viridiplantae; phylum Streptophyta; class Magnoliopsida; order Apiales; family Araliaceae; genus Panax; species Panax quinquefolius. The sequence continues at coordinate 66,015,561 of CM035158.1, read as the reverse complement.
GGTCAAAGAGAAACGTAAACCCAACCTTGATCAAACCACCTCCTTCAATCTCGGAACCTTAGAAAACCCTAAGCTAATCCAGATTGGTTCAGACCTCACTCCAAACCAAAGGAATGACATGGTTACACTACTAACCCAATTCCAGGATGTGTTTGCATGGTCTCATGAAGACATGGTGGTTTTTTCCACTGACATTGTCCTTCATCGCCTTCCTATTAAAGAGGGATTCAAGACAGTCAAACAAAAGCTCAAGGGATTGAAACCTGAATAGAGTTTAAAGGTTAAAGAAGAAATTATGAAACAATTTCAAGCGGGAATCGTCATGGTGTCTACATACCTTGAATGGCTATCAAACATAGTCCCCGTACCTAAACTAGGAGGAAAGGTGCGAGTTTGCGTGGATTACCGGGATCTGAACAAAGCTTGTCTCAAAGATAGCTTTCCTGTGCCATTTATCCACATTCTCATTGACAATACTGCTCAATACGACATGTACTCCTTTGCTGATTGTTTTGCGGGGTATCATCAGATTATGGTTGCTGAAGAGGATCCTGAGAAAATTGCTTTCATCACGCCTTGGGGAACCTTTTGTTATAGACGGTTGTCATTCAGCCTCATCAATGCCAGAGCAACCTATCAACGAGCTATGATGGCTCTTTTCCATGACTTAATGCACAAAGAGATAGAGATCTACGTGGATGACATCATTTTCAAGTCCTGAAGGGAAGAAGACCACTTAGACCATCCCAGAATGCTCTTCAACAGGTTGCGTAAGTACAACTTGAAGTTAAATCCAGCCAAGTGCGCCTTTGGCGTTAAATCAGGCAAGTTGCTAGAATTCCTAGACAGCCACAAAGGGATTGAGCTGGATCCCACCAAAATCCAGGCCATCAAGGAAATGCCCATTCCTCAAATAGAGAAGGATATACGGGGATTTTTGGGAAGAATCAACTTCATTAGCAGGTTCATCTCTCAACTCACAACAACCTGTGAGCCTATCTTCAAGTTGTTAAGGAAGAACTCCTCTATGAAATGGAACAATGAGTGTTAGAAAGCCTTCCGTACAATCAAAGAGCAGTTGGTTAACGCTCCTATTTTGGTACCTCCCAGGGATGATGTTCCCTTGTTCATGTACCTTTCCATAAAAGACAATGCCATGGGCTACATGCAGGGACAGAAAGACGATAGAGGCCAAGAGCGAGCTATCTATTACCTCAGCAAAAGATTTAGCAGCAGTGAACACAAGTACACTCTGATTGAGAAGACTTGTTGTTCTTTAGCATAGGCTTCTATGAGGTTATAGCATTACCTTCATAGTCATACAACCCATCTCATATCCCGTGTGGATCCTCTCAAATACGTGTTCAGTAAGCCTATACTAAATTGTCGGCTGCCCAGATGGCAGTTGATTCTGCAACAATTTGACATCGTCTACGTGATGCAAAAGTTCGTTAAAGGTCAAGGAATTGCGGATCAACTGGCCGCCACACCAGCAGGGGATTACAAACCCTTAGAAACACACTTTCCCGATGAAGGGGTCCTGGCAATTCAGCAACACCATTAGTAAAATGCATGTCATACGTAGAAAATGTATTTTGATGGAGCTATTAACATAGAAGATTCTGGAGCTAGAGCTGTTCTAGTGTCCGATACGAGGGATTAGTATCCCGTCGCCATCAAATTGCAGTTTGTCAACACTAACAACACAGCTGAGTATGAAGGCTATGTCATGGGGCTAAAACTTGCTCACTCTATGGGCATCAAATGGTTAACTGTCTTTGGGGATTTGGATTTGGTAATCAAACAAACCACGAGAATCTATCAAACCAAGGAACTACATTTGTTGCCTTACCATCGACAAGTTTAACAGATGGCTTCGGAGTTTGAAGAGATCTCATTTCTGCACATTCCCTGTAACAGGAATGACTTTGCGGATGCATTGGAAACATTGGCCTCCTTGATTCACATACCTGACAAGGAACACGTGCCAAGCATCCCATTTACCCTACAAAAGACTCCCGCTTATAGGAATTATGTTGGAGAAGTATCGGATGAGCTACCTCCCATCCAACACCCTTGGTATCAGCACATCAACAAGTACTTACGAGATGGATCTACACTCGCTGAGGCGAGCCCGACTGAAAAAAGGCGGATTCATCAACTGGCTATGAAATTCTACCTGAGCGGAGATGCACTCTATAAAAGAGATGCAGGATTAGGACTCCTTAGATGTTTGGACAAAGACCAAGCTTAGAGGCTAATGGATGAGATCCATGGTGGAGTATGTGGCCCACACATGAGCGACCCCTTACTTGTTAAGAAGATCCTCAGAATATGGCATTATTGGCTTACTCTCAAGGCTGACTGTGATGATCACGTCAAGAGGTGATACCAATGCCAAATTCATAGGAATGCTATCCACGCCCATCCAAGGGAACTCCATAATATGAGTTCGCCCTGGCCCTTCTCAATGTGGGGAATGGATGTGATCGGGCCCATTGAGCCCAAAGCCAGTAATGGGCATTGGTTTATCTTCACCATGATCGACTACTTCACCAAGTGGGTAGAAGCAGTCTCCTTCCCTAGGGTTACCAAAGAAGTCAGCATTGCTTTATGTTAGGTTTGTAATATTCATGAACACAATCAAATTGCACAAAATAAGTGGAAGCATGAAAATCAGAGTTTTAAAATTTTACAAACCATATACCCGGATCATCCTTTATGCACAATTATTAATTAAACGAAAAGATAAAGAACAAGAATCATACCCTTGAAGATTCGAGCTTCCTCAGGTACAAGTTCACCTTCAATCCTTTTCGTGTTCAACTTGAATCCACCGGGTTTGGTTCCTTCCTTTGATCAATGTTTGCCACCCAAATGTTTGGCCTCTAGAGGTGATCCACCAAGAAAGAAGAAAGATTCAAGAAGATGGGTATTTGGCAAAACCCTAGTTTTTTCTCTCTCTCATAGAAAAAGTACGTACACTCCAACAATTGGAATCACGTATATTGATATCTGATATAAGACTCCTCTTATAAAGATATCAGTTAACCCTTCTAATCTAATTAGAAAATAGGGTATTATTTAATTAATTAGATTTCTTTAATTAATTAAGCTCCCTAATCTTATTAGGGATAATTAATTAAACTCTTTTAATTAATTTAACCTCCTAATCTTATTAGGAATATATGAGAGTACTTTTATTAATTAATTCCCAAACTCTTTTATGAATTAAATAATAATAATAGTAATAATAATAATAAGACTCCTCTTATTAATTTATATTTAATATTTCCAAAATATTAAATAATAAATATTAAGCTATTTAATTTATTCTATCACCATAGATTAAATTAAATATACTTAACTTATTATTATGATTATGCCATTAACTTCTTAAATAATTATTCTTCCTTTTATGGTGTGACCCTTTAGGTTCTCCATATTAAGCTGGTACGTGAATAAATCAATTAGAACAATTCTAATCTTATTTAAATAAATAAATTAAACTATTAATTTATTTAAATAAATAATATTTATTCTACAATAGTGATAAGCCTCCCTAGCGATTAACGATTTTCCGGATAATATAGATTTTAACATTAATCATAAAGAACCTTTGAGTAAATAGTTACTAGTATAATTCAATCCTTCCACCACACTGATGTCCCAATTAAATATAAGACATGGAATTACTATCAAGTCTTATTTTATTTAATTATATGTATTTCGACTCTTAAATGCATAACTCCAAATAATGCAAATTAGAAACTCATTTCTAATTTCATTATGCCTTAGCCAAGGACTACTGGTTGTCATTTATCGAATCACATAGGACATTTCTCTTCTTTTACTAGAAGCGGTAGATTCTTTATTGATCATACATTATCTCCATATACAACTTATTATGCCCAAGCATACCCTTTTATATACCTTAAGGATCTTAAGAAATAAATTAAAGTATAACTCATCATACACAAGATACTATGATGATCTCAAGTCAAGGGATCACTTGTAGTACTATCACTAAAGGAATTCCTATTGACAGGTAAGTAAAACTCCATTAGGTATTCCTTAGCGAGCCACATTTAGTGAACTTATTCTCTAATAAGCACCTACATACTTTCTTTAGTGTCTCCACACAAATGATCATGAGATCAATCATCCTTATCCAATGAGCAAGCAACGTATGTACAAATCTATTTGGATTCACTAATCCCCAATTTAGTAATCCAACGATTGGGAACTATTTTAGTTTTAAGCTTTCTAAGAATTTAGATCTCATTAGAATGATCATCATCATTATTCTAAAAGCATTTCTTAAAACTATGGGTTTATCACATATTATAAAATAACATCATGTAGATAATTAAAAGCCTTTAATAAATTAATACTTTTTTATTAATAAATGAATAAGATTGTTACAAAGTATATGCTTTATCATCAAACATGATTGGCTTGTGTGCATACTACTTTCACTTTCATCAGAAACAATGTCATTTGTTGATATGGACAACCAGAGGTCATTGTGTCAGACAACGCCAAGAACCTCAACAACAAAATGATGGAGGTGTTATGCAGTAAATTCTACATCAAACACCTTAACTCCATCATCTACTGTCGAAAGATGAATGGTGTTGTTGAAGTGGCTAATAAAAATATCAAGAAGATCATGCAAAAGATGTCCTCCAACCACAAGGGATGGTCTGACCTATTGCCTCTGACTTTATTAGCCTACAGAACTTCAATGCGTACTTCCACTGGGGCAACCCCCTACTCATTAGCCTATGGGATGGAAGCAGTGCTCCCTATAGAAATGGAAATGGAATCCCTCAAAGTGTTGATGGACGCTCAACTTGATGAAGACCAATGGGTACAAGACATGTATCACCAATTGTCTCTAATAGACGAAAGGCGTACAATTGTCTCTTCCATGGTCAGTTATATGAACAAAAGATCGCCAGATCCTACAATAAAAAAGTCCAGATACGGCAGTTTAAACAACATGACTTGGTTTTGAAGAAGATCATTGACAACCAAGATCAGTCTAAGAGAAAATTCGCTCCAAACTGGGAAGGCTTGTTTGTTGTCAAGGAGGTATTGACAGGAGGCACTTTCAGATTATAGGAAATGGACGGCGATGAATTTTCACAACTCATCAACTCGGATACCGTAAAATGGTACTATGTCTGAGGTTACCATCAAGCAAACATCATGGTGTTAGATCATCAGATCACCAGTCATTTCAGGTTCTTTAACCCTTATTACACACAACTCTTCTTCACACTCTTCTGCCCCATAAGGGAAGCATACTCTTCAAGCCAGCAGCCTCGTTTCACTTCATTTCAAACCTTCATATAATGTCGGTTATCCCACCAGGGATTGAACCTTTCACACCTACAGTTTATCTTGATCATAGGATCAAACTTTTTCACACTTCCAGTTTGTCATGAACTTAGGATAACACTTTTTCACACCTGCAGTTTGTCCCACACATGCGATCAAACTTTCTTTCCCCCGCCGTTTGGCCTGCACATGGGATTAAACTTTTCTTCGGCTGCAAATCGTCCTGAGGGGCGAACTATGTCGACCTGATCTCCCCGATACCCGGGAGTACATAGGAAACCATATTTCTATATGGCCCGGTCACAATAAAAAAAACCACAAAAACAATACAAAGCAAAAACAACAAAAACATTTCTATACCTTTCTACACATTCTTACACCTTTTAGATTCAGCGTTGAACCTCTTACACCAGGTTCGAACTACCCAGACCTGATCTCCTCTTCAATAGGATTACGTAGGCAGCCATTTATGGTTCGGTCTAACCCCTACCAAAACACAAAAACTTGTCACCTGGTACTGGGATCAAACTTCAATCCACCACTTTTCATCGGCTTCAGACCAAATGGATGGAACTACCTGACCTCTCCTCACAAATAGGAGATCCGACGACCATCTAAGTTGTGGTTGTGCCTCAAAGGGCAACACCAATCCATAAGAGATGGAATTAACTAGGCTTCTCTTAAATAGGAGTACTGGCGACCATCTATGGTGCGGTCAATCTCAGAGAGGAAAAGTCACACTCCTCTCCACATTTATATACAGAAATCAGTCCCAAGACACCAAAAGAAGGTAGGGATACATACAAATCAATGATCCATTCTGACAGATCCTGAGATATCTTAATGTCCACTTATCAAGGATGAGTTCAGAATACATCAAGATCACAAACCCTGAAGAAGCATGCAAAATATCAAACAAGTATTCTGGCATAACTAAAAGGGAAGTGAATCAAAATATATTTCCCTGCCATATATAATGTTGTTTGATATATATAATATAAATTGTACATGAAAAAATGGCTAAGATAGTCTGTGCAGGAAAATACAAGGTTATCTACATATCAGTGTGTATGCGAGCTAGCAGATCTAACATAACATCTCTCTTAGAAGAAGGAGGTAACGCTATGGTCTCTTGCATCAGCATATCTACATGAGCCAACAAGTCTGAGGGCAACTGCATGGTGACATGATGCTCATCGATATATGCACTCATCTCGGCAATCATGCCAGTGGTGAGGGATCTCAATGTAGTATTGTTTGCAACGGCTACATCCTGAGCAGATAGGGCAACATCCCGCTTAACCATCATTACATCTATGGCTGATCTGGCATCATCCCACTCCTTAATAGCAGTGTCTCTCTGAGCTCATCTCATCTCTCGCCAATAAAGCGACATCTCTCCCATCAAGAGCTGTCAACATTAAGGCCCTAGCTTGATCTCTCTTAAAGGTCATCAGATGAAGACTCTGCTCTAGATACTGTGATGAATGTTGAATTACAGTAGCACTCGTACTGGGATAATCCATCACAATTGCTGGCAACCCAGTAGTCAACTCTTTCTCGGCGGGAATATTAATCTCCTCCATGGGCTCCCAATCCTTGAAATCATTGCGGATACTGCCACAGCCAATGTTGTCTCTGTCGCCATCCATATGGAATACTCTGCAGAATAACCTGAATGGCTAACAGAAAATGCCGCTAGCTCACGCTGATCCCAACAGGCGTACAACCTGGATCTGTCCTCTACTGATAAGTGACTGGAAGCTAAGCGTTGGCTTAATACCACCTCAAAAGGATGGAAATCCTGGAACTGGTCAAACTGACACATAACAGCTAATGTGTGATAAGTAGTCATGCCCGTCAAAACCAGCCAGAGGGAGATAATCCATACCCGGAGCATGAGTAATGAAGATGCATAATCTGTACACTCTGCCAAGAAAATGGACCAAGATGCATGATCTGTACACTCTGCAGGCTGGAAGGAGTATGACATGGATATCTCATGGGTAAAACAATACACGTGCCGTCTGAAAGTGCTAATTAGTCTCAAGTGTGACATGAACCACACGTACAACATGACCGAGCTGCCTGTGAATACCCCTGCAGGGTAGGTGTTGCAAAATGTGGCCGACTTCAGCGTCTTTGATAAAATCATAGGTACAATTATATGACCCTCCCTGAGAGCTCTCATTGCCACAATGACGCCTATGTCCAACTCATCCATGTACCGTGTCATGAATACATATGACAATACGCACAGTAGCAAGACATCTACTCTGGCCGAGTGCCAATGATCCTCCGGCATGGTGAAATCCTCGAAGTGCCGTGTATAACTATCCTCAGAGCCAAATCTGTCCATCAAAAAACGCTGGGATATCACATGGCCGGATGTGAGCTTATAATGTAAAACCCTACACCTCAGCCTGCTGAGGGTTATAAACTGTCGGCTCATGTCGTTGATGGCCATCAACTGTGCACAATCCAATGCTCACATCAACTGTGCACAATCCTCTAAAGTGGGAGTCAACTCATGGGTACCAAACCGGAAAACCTGCCTCTCACGTATCCAATGCTCCAGCATACCCTCTACAAAGCCTGCGGGAACCTGAAACATCAGGAGAGTCATAGTGTGATGCAATAACTGATCTACAGTCACCCTATCTGAAGGTGACATACTATCATACCACGACCTCAAACGGGATGCCACCAATACTGGTGGGGTATGATCAATGCGGCTAACTGTCGAAGAAGACATCTGTGTGGGCCGTATCATAAGACCATCCAGGGGTCAATGCTGAATATCTCTGGACATACATACATATGCATAACATAATACATACATGATAAACAATAGATGACAATATGATATAGGGAATGGAAAACTGTACATACATTCCTAAGTATATCATCATCTAATACATATCTGTACAACTAAAAATAGAAGGAAATGGGGCACAAACGCCCTACAACTAACAGAGGCCTATCAAAAGATATAGCGAGAATGGGGCAAAGCCACCCAGTGCCTAACAGAGGCCTATAAAAAGAGATAACAAGAATATACATCAGAAAAAGATAATGGTGTTAATGTCTACATCATCAATCCTGTCTACTAGATGCAACTCCTCCTGAGTCACTGGATCTCTATCCATAGGGATGTCAGGCATATACAAGGGAGGATCTACACTGGCAAAGCCATATGGTTCACCTGAGGGGCCAGCGCCAGAGCTGGAAGGATCAAAAGTATTTGCCTCTAAAGGATCTCTGCCCAAGTGCCGGATGAAGAAATGTGCCCAGTCCAACTGCCGGGTCAAATTATCAATCTGTGTTAAATGAGTCAGATCTCGGACACAGGCTAGCCAAACCGTCATCATCACGGATCCCGGAACCATATCCCTAATGAACTAAGTAGCGCAGTGCAGGCTCCAATGGTAGTGCGAGGGACCACCAATCTTTGGAATACCTCCCGAGTGCGGGACCCCTCGGCGTGTGTAAAGCTATCGACACCCAAAAGGGGGATATCAATGACGGGCGACTATGAAACAGGCCAATAACGTCTGACAGGAGGCAAGATCGGTATACAAATCTCTCTTATGGTGCTCCTGATAGCACATTCTCCTAAATAGAGCTCTCATCCTCCATCTGTGAAGAGAGGAACCCTACGGGTGGAAATTACGTACTCAACACCAGTTAGGTACCCATCCTCTAATCTAATGCTCAAATGCTCCCCAGAATACGGAATCCATGTGATGACATCAGCTGTCAACAAGTCCAGCTGTAGGCGACAATGAGCAAAACCCTCAGTTACAGGGACCTCCGCCAGTATGGAATGATGTCATCGCCATCCTCGTAGATAGGTATCTAATCCTAACACACTCACGAGACGCAAGCATGGGAGCCTCTCATAGGCCCAGAACTATCAACACAAAGGCAAACATCTGCTGTCAGTCAACACTTTTAACCTATACATGGGAAATCACAAGAGAAATACTCACCAGTATAAATGGGTAAAATCCTAGTCTACCCTTTCGTCAAGCCTTGTGAGTGCATATGCATGCCCCTGAGGAAATAGGCAAAGGTGTAGGAGCCCCAATCATACTCTCCAATACGGTTCACATCTCGTGTGGCGTTGATCAAAACGAATGACACTGTAGAAGAGTTATCAGGTATAAAGCAACCCCTAATGATCATCAGGAACAATCGCCGAAGAATGCTATCCCTGACTCTCACATCATCGGGTATGAGCTCACTCAACAGCCCACTCATAGCATCTACGCTCAAAGGACCTGTACATACAGTTGTGCCCTTGAGCGCCTCCGTCAGAACTCCTAGCAAGGATCTGACGGCAGTCGGGGTAATGTCCACCGTACAAGGCATTGGTGACCCTCCAAACTCCATACCGGTGATAAATTACTAATCCATCGGCATCATCATCACCTCACAATCCAATAAATGGAGAGACTTAGTCTGGTGAAACCAGGGCTCAGACAATGCCCCGAGGTAACCCCAGGGACAACGGCAGGGAAGGATGGAAAAGAACAGCCCAAATCCCCAATCATACACAATCGCTCTATAGTCAGGATGCAAAGCTTGGTATATAGAGTGGATGCTGAACCAATTCCCTTGAGGCTGTGTAAAGCCGGGAACCTACATCACAAAGCAGATCAACATCAGAATCTTTACTCCTCATCAATAGGAAAGAAGGAAGATCAAAATCTAGCTTTGTACCTCGTTTGCGTGCAAATAAACTGATGGGTGTCGACTCAAATCATCCAGAAGCTCTGGGTTTGCCACCTGAATACTCGGGAGGTCCCTACAAAGAACATGCACAGTAGGAGTGGGAGCCGCATCTTATACATCCTCCTCCTCGCCCTCCACATCCGGTACATTAACCCGGACATAAGGTATCACTGCCTCCACCAGACGACGAGGTTGTTTAACGGAATGGGGTTGAGGCACTTTAGAAGCCATCCTCTATACACCAGAAGTGGTCCTGCGGGAACTACTCAGCTGATCCAGATCCATATATATCTGGACAACAAGTCTCCAAATCACCTCAAAAAGGGTGTGGTATTTTTTTAAACCTGGAGCTTTTCCAAATGCATTTTATGATTACATGCATTATTTTAACATATGCCTACAGTAGAGTTAAAAATGCATGACAACCCAATGCCTACATTTTGAATTTTTTTTGCCATAGTCCCCTTTGTAAATGGGACTATCCACATGCACATATACATGACTAGATGGCCATTCAGTAGCGCACCTGCCCACAGTCATATACATCCTACACGCATCAATACATCACAGTAAAGAAGTCGTAAGTGTAGCCTAATTACTAGGATTATTTTGCTTTTTCACCTTTGCTCATTTGTCCTCAAATAGGATATGAAATAGCAGAAAAAGGTGCCAATTTGACTATTTCAAAAGTCAAATTTTTTCACATCATTATGTTTAGCATGGTTTAATACTAACATTTACTATGTTGAATATTTTTATTAAGTAATATAAGCATGTATAATCACTACTATGTGTTTAGATGCATTTTATGTGATATTTTATTTTCTAACGGATAAAAACTGGAAAAGAAGACATGCATATGTTACCAGGACAGTGTAGAACACTTTTACGGTGATAGAATTTGCAGAAAGTCACTTGAACTCAACAGATCTGAAGAAGAGCTCTCAGATTTCCTTTGTGGCGTAGCTTGAAAATGACTTGAGAAAGCAACCAGTCCATTTAAGGACATCCACGGTTGGCCATAGGTCCACTACGGCTGCTGTAGGTGTAACTATGTCTCCCCTATGTGGGTCCCACCCCTCCAGCTTGGTCCAGTTCGAGTTGCAAAGAAATTCTCACAAGCTGAAAAGGCCAAATCAGGAATAAAAATGCTACGCGATTGAGCAGAATAGCCTGAAATACTGGTTTTCATGGGCCAAACTATGGCTTTACATATCACTCATTGGTATTCGTACAGACACAGGGTACACTATACCGATGATCTCAGTTGTTGCAAATTACACTCGACAATACCTTGTGCAGGTCCGATGCCATCAATGTAGGGTCGTAACCCTAAATCATTCTTTTTCCCTAGTGGAGTTTCACTCAATTCAACCATTGATTTACACGTCAATGAAGGTCAAGCAACCTTAACAATTTGCCCAACAGGGATCTTATCCATTGATTTCACATGTTGGCAAAGGTCAGGCAACCCTGGCGACGCAAACTGTTGGCAGTAACTCTGACAGAAACATTGGTATGTTCAGGTGGTAAAAATAAGGAGAGATAATCCTCATCGGGGAGGACCGATGATGGAATATGTTATACACGTCCTTAATAGACAAAACACATCCCCACAGAGTCTCTTGTACGTAAGAGATACATCTTCAGTGGAAAGTTTATACCAAGGATTCAAGACTTTGGTGATAACCCCAATGTCAACAATCCTTGAGATTCCTGTAGCTGTGGATCGAATGTCTAAGACAGTTCATCAAGCTGCTTATTTATTATTATCCTAAATAGAAGCAACAGGGAGCCGACAATCATCCCACCATGTTGGAAAATAATCCAACAAACCACATACATTTGCATCATGTTGCTATACATTGCATCATGATTATCTTGTCATCTTTCAAGTGTCTAGTCTTCTTTATCCTATCCATTCCATTTCATTGTATGAATATGATAAAAAGGGGCATCTGTAGAAACTAAAAATTTTTTGCATACCTATTACTAACATTGTAGGAAGTGCAAAATCATCTTTCAGAGATAACCATGGAAGACAACTCAGCTCAATCCCGGAAATGCATTCGGAAGCTCAGTTCAACCCCAGAAAACACACCGAGAGTATCATTGCCAACCTCAGAGATAACCCCAGGGAATGCAGTTCAAATACCAGAAATTCCACCGTAGAAGGCCGATCCATCTCGGAGATAACCCCGAGATATTCAGTCTCAGACCCGAAAATAACAACGGGAAAGATAATGTTAACCTCAGAGATAACCCAGAGGAAAATAGTTGCAGTTCTAGAGATAACCCCGAAAATGCTTGTTTCAAACCTTTGCTACCAGCTTCAACCTTGGAACTCACACCGAGGCACTCAGTCCAAGACCCGGAGATAACCCCGGGAAGACAAGCACACCTCAGAGATAACCCTGAGGACATACTGACACTGCGGCGATCAATCTCGAGAGATAATACGAGCGGCGTATGCTTTATCGGCTAAAGCAGGAGATAACCTCGGTGAAGGGTAAAATCATCATTTTTCCACCTCAACCCCCACATGGAACCGTCTCAACAAACATCTAAACATACATTCTACACAACAATATCCCACAAGAACCAATGAGTTGCAATCCCGAATGACTACTACGCAAGGTAGAACACCAGATAGAATTTGAAACTTAAAGACCAAGGACATGGTTCCATCTTCTTGACTTCGTACAACCTCTAATCCCATGTCATTACGTAGTTCTCGACAATAGCATGCCGAAACAGGTCTTATACACCTCAATCAGATGCTCAGATTGACGTTCTGAAAGCTCGAACGAATATCACGTTACACACGTGCACGTACTTCGAGACGATAGGACCCGCGAGGCCTAGGGAACCCCGGGTAGCCGCAGGTGCATCTGCGGCTGCTGCAGGTACACCTGCGGCTCCCCCTCTTTAAATAGAGGGCTTTGGGTGGCCATATTCAAAGAGAAAAAGGCAAAGAAGCCTTGTCGATTTGCTCTACTATATATATATATATATATATATATATATGGAGCCCTTCCATGTGGCAGGTTCTTTATAGTCTTATCAACACCCTTTTTGGATAGTTGATAAATTGAATAGATGGCTGCGATTAACTTTTCTATTTGATAAGACGGCACAGGTTGTTGTGCCTAATTATTTACTATCTGCGGCTTCTATTTTATTAAGTGAATATTAACATGTCGATTATAGTTATAAAAAGTGAATATTTATTATTAAAATAAATCCGTAGGAGAGAAGCTTATCTGAAACAAAATACTCATTTTTTTTTTTTTAAGTAGAAGTGCGACATATGCTAATCTTATTATTTTTTTTTTCTTCTTTTCTCCATTATATGTTATGACTCGACAAATTAAAATAAAATAAAATAATAAAAAAAAAGACCGGTAGGGTATAGCTTATCTTAGAAACTTATCTTTTTATTTATTTTTTCTTCTTTTCTCCATTATATGTTATATTTCAACAAATTAAAATAAAATAAAATAATAAAAAAAAAGACCTGGTTGGTATAACTTTATCATCATGGTGAGGAAAAAAAATTCGATATCTAACTAGTCATTTCTTTGAGCAGATTCGAACTTCGCGACCTCATACCAATACCTCGTCGTATGACCACCAGAGCACCACAGGCCTAGGCTGCTAAGTTGACAAGGATATATCCTTATAGAAAAACTTCACCATCCCCAAAATCTATATTCTTGCATTACTATTATATTACGATTTATTATTATTAATAAATTTATATTATTAATTGGATTTTTCTAAATAGAAATAAGTTAATATCTATATTTATTATTATCCCTTTAATATTTTTTCTTATCTTTGTAATAATATCAATATAAAAGATTATTAATATATTAAAATAAATATCATTCTTTAATAAAATATAAATAATGATCATTATAAATCTTGCATTATTAGTATTAATAATTTTATTATTAAGCGATGATTATTAGTAATGATTTTATATATTAAGCGATGATTTTATTATTAAGAAATGATTTTATTATTAATAAAACTAGTTCAATTAGTCTAATAAGTAATGATGATAATTTTTCAAGTCATTTTAGGAAATTAATTTACTTATCGAATTTATAAAAGTAGTGAAGTATTATTATAATAATAATAATAATGTGATTATCAATATTAGAAGTCAGATTATACCAATACTAGTCTTTGCGTAACATTAAGAAGAATAGTACATATTACATGTTCATTTTCATAAAATAAAAAAAACATAGAATGATTAATACAATGGCGCCTTTATTTTTTGGGCTAGGGAATCCCTAGCACTTTCGATAGTGATTTCGCTTATCAGTGAGTCGGTTTCAAAGCCACAAATTGCACATTTTGATGAGTCTTAGAAGGAATGATTTTCTCGAGTGCACTCTTGAATCTAGATTATTTTTTGCGGCCCTTTGTTTGAGAAATATTAGGCGGCAAAAACTCTTCTTCTTCTTCCACCTCTGCATCTTCATCGTCATTATCGTATCCCATATCATGATTTGGATCTCAACTGTGCAATCAATGTCGTCATCTGCCCGATTCGATAATATTCTCTCATCGGATCATCTTTTGGTGACCAACTCTTTTCCTCGTGCATTCGGTTTAAAACGGTTTTGTAACCTCGAATTTGAAAAGCCGCTTTCTTTCGCTAACTCTGGTAATCACCCATCAAATGATTTATAAGCGCATTGCTTGATTTTGTTGAAAGTCGGTGAGATGTGGAGTTAAAGTAAGTCTTCACCATTGCTTTTGTTCGCGTCTCTTGTCCATAGATGAAGGATCATATCGGTCGGTATTTGTGAAATACTCTTTCTTTATGAAATATCTCAAGATGTACTGCATAATTCACGAGTGAGAAAACATTTGGCGATTACATATTCTGGAGTCCGGTTATCGATTGTTGACAACTTCTTTATATCTTCCACCACTTTCGATTTGCATCGCATTATATACTTTGCATAAACCTTAGTATCGGTGACACACTGACTCACTAAGTTTATGAACATTGTATTTCATGGAATCGGCGAATTGGCGTTGGAAGCGTCTAAACATCTCTTTTGTGTACACTTGTGCGGCATGAACTTCTAAAGATGAAGCAAAGTACCATAATCCTTTTACGATGTTTTGTTATGTAGTCGGCCTTCCTCTCCCACGATAAAGCTGTCTTTTCTGACCTTTTGACTCTGCGATACAAAACATAGCATACTGTTGATGCATTAACATACTCATCAAAAAAAGGCATTCATGCTCTCGCTTCTTCGGTGGTAGTCATTTCATGACAAAATATCTCTTTGTATATCTTTGGAATCCATTTACATCGTACATCATACAAACTTCAAGCCATTCATTAGTATACAATTCATAGGAACTTATCGAGAATATGCAGCGCTCTTCAAATTCCTCGATGGACAATGAGTTATACACACGGTTATTAAAATCATTTTTTGAGCGATGGGTGCTCGAGAATAAACATGATGCGATTTTTTAGGAAATTTATTGCTAATATGCGAGAACACGATAAATGATAACTAGTTGGAAATACTAGTAGCAATAGCATTACTCGTGGCTCTGTCTTGATCGGTGATGATGGTTGTAGGTGCCTTGTAGTCCATGGCTTCAAGCCGTATACATAATACCAAAGCGAAAGTGTCCTCTGTCTCATCTCGTATGGTGCAAATCAAACAATATAGGTGATAATGGTGGTTGACCCCGGCAAATGGAACAAGCGGCATGCCATACTTATTTGTCGGTATGTACTATCAAATGTCTGGCGATCTCGAGCCGTTGATATATAAACCTTGATCGGGCGTCGACCCACAAAATACAAGCTATGCGGTTGTTTTCACCGGGTTTCACTCGAAAAAAAATTTCTTTGGCACTTAGGATGCAAGTTTGTTCAAATGATTGATGATGACTTGTGCATCATTTTCATCTGCGAGAATCACGCCTTAAATCTCGCACCACATTCTCAACATTAGCGATAGAGAAAGGAACATTTTGCAACCCACCTCCCATTGTGCTCAAAACATTCATCATCTTACTAGGACCAATCTGGGACTTATTTAAAGTGTCGATTAAATTTCTTGCAGCGGGGAGTAATATTTACGTGAGTCTCGATCAAATCTACTTTGGTGGGGATCACTAAGTGATGATTGTGCTCTAATTGATGATGTAGATATCATGATTGTCCTCTTTCTTATTGTGAACAACATATATTCTAGCTTTGCACATTGTTAGATCTATCGAGTCTCTCATACAGTTATTTTATTACTACTATCTTCATCATCAGGTAAACTCTTGCCAACAATTGGTGTACCGGCTTTCTTACATACATACTGCCTAGATCTGATATCATTCGTATTAGCATGTTTATGACTAGTTGCAATTCTAATCTCAAATCCATTTTTGCGAGCATATGATCTATAAAATATTGACCTCTTCAGCGTACAAAATAATTGACCAACGTCACGGAACGATATTAGATTTATTACTTTCAACTTCAACGACAAATTCGGATGTATTATATGACATTTTGAAAAACTTACTTGTGAATAATAGTGATGAATTTTGCTCGATCGAACTTGACTTGATTTTTACGAAGTGAAAGTGGGCAACCGGATGAAACATGAGAAAATAGCGACTTCTAGACAATATTTAAAGGTAAAAGACCGGTAAGTTACTCGACATCATGGTTAATGCTCAAGAAGTCAAACTAATGTACTTTTCCCATATAATCGATATCGGTTTTTCTATTCCCATAGTGTTGTATTATTATGTTTGACTACTTATTCACAGGAAAATGTTATAATAATAATAATAATAATAATAATAATAATAATAATAATAAAATAAATAAAAATAAAATAAATAGCCAAAAGTAGCATTTAGAATATGGAGCGACTTTATACTCGATGGAGAAATAATAATAGAATAATAATAATAATCGAATAAGTATAATAAAATATTGAGAAATTTAATTTGGGGGAGATGGAATGGTTTAAGATATATACAAATCCAGTGCGATATAATGACTAGGCAAGTGGTGCTCGGGTGGTCATATAATGAATGTTTGGAGCTTGAGGTCGGCGGGTTCGAGTCTAGCTAGCAATGAAAATTTTATTTATTCGGTAATTCTGACTCTCTAAGTAGAACGGTTTTTATTAATAATATATATATATATATATTTTTCGGTAGTAGTTATAGCCTCTCTAAGTAGAAACAATTTATTAATAATATAAATTCCCGGTAGGTTAAGCTGTATGAAGTAGAACTATTGTTTAAATATAAATTCCCGTAGGTTAAACCTTTCTACGCCACATTGCCTTCGGAAATGCCCTTTGAATAATTTTTGACCACTTTTTACGCAACAACATCGCCTCGGGAAAAGAACACTGCAAGCTCGGTAAACTAAAAATTTGAATTAAACAACGATGTCGATGTCGGTGTTTGAATTTGGTCCTAAAATATGCAAGCTTGCATGAGCTTATTAACCATCTATAGTGATCTATTGAGAACACACGTTGTTCGACCTAAAGTTGAGTATATAACTAGATAAAATTACGATGAGAGAGTGGAGAGGAGTATTTAGGAAGAGAGGGCAAAAAACTTCAACAAGTAAGTTTTTATTTATTGTTATTTGTTCGGTTTTTAATAATTTTATTTTGTTGTTATTATTTTTAGTATAATAGTAACAACAACACGAAGCTGCATGTTATTGCCATTTTTTTTTATCCTTTGCATGTTATTCTTTGAATTAAAGGGATATAATACCATGCATGTATTTGTTTTTTGTTGTCATTAATGCATGTTATCACTTGCATATTATGCATGCATGTTATTCTTTGGAAATTTTGTTGTCATTAATGCATGATCACTTTATATTTTATTAAAGAATGATATTTATTTTAATATATTAATTAGACTAATTGGACATATTTTTACAAAAATAAGAAAAAATATTAAAGGGATAATAATAAATATAGATATTAACTTATTTCTATTTTAACAAATCAATTAATAGATTTTGGGGATGGTGAAGTTTTACTATAAAGATATATCCTTGGTAGAAATTAGCGGACTATTAGGCAGTGGTGCTCGGGTGGTCATATAATGAGGATTGGTGCTTGAGGTCGCGATTTGAATACATTTAGCGGCGAATAGTTTGGGATCTCTGAAATATTTTTTTTATTCAATTTGTCGGTAGGGACGGTATTTGTCTGCGTAAGATCTTGTCATCTTAGGATGAAGGTATCTTACCGTAGGATGCTTTTTATTTATTTTTTATTTTAATTTCTTTGAGTCATCATTATCTGATGGAGAAAAGAAGATAAAAAAAATTAAAAAAATTTGGTAGGTTTAAAATTATCTTAAGTAGGAAAAAAAAAAAAACTTTTTTGACATAGCATGCATTGATAAGTATTTATTTTATTATTATTTTTCATTTATTGTTTTTATTTTATTCGGTGTACTCAATTGTTCACTTATTGTTTTAATTTATTTTTCTTCTTATTGTTTTTGTTTTTAATAGTTTACATTTTTTACTAGTTTTTAATGCATATTAATATTATTACATTATATCATCGTATATTATTATTCTATCATGTTGTTGGTTTTTAATGCATGTTAGTGTGTATTATTATTCTTGTCATTTTGCAACATGTTACTTTCAACTTCATTTTGTCATGCATCTTAATACTAATATGGAATTGATGTATTTTTTAGGTAAAAGATGGATAGTTGGGAATATGGGGCGATTGATCCAAGTGTTACGCATGATCAACAAGATCATATATCGGATGATGATATATATATCATGGGAGAGATAGGGAAAACTAAGCTCCGGTCGATATCTTGATCGGAAATATAATCGGTGGGCTTTGTGAAAGAACAAAAAATCCTTTTAGATAAATGTGGATTTGGGTATTTAGTTATCAAGGTGTTGTACACCAAATGATCTTGATGCGATATACGCCTTAGTCGAGAGATGGCGTAGGACCGATACTTTTCATTTAAAGCGTGGAGAAATAACAATCACGTTAGAGGATGTTCACTTTATTTTGGGGTTCTACGGTGGTGGGAAAGCCCATACTTGGGTCCCCTTAGCATCACCAATTTGAATTATTTTAGGGATTGTTTTGGAGATAAATTAGGTGGTGAATATTTTAGTTCAAAAAATGCGGTGCAATTTCATTAGTGTGGTTGCACGAACATTTTAATAAATGTCCCGAAAATGCAAGTAAAGATGTTGTAGAGGCGACACACAAAGGCATACATGTTTGTGGTTGTGTGGGGCGATATTATTCCCTAATAGGAATAGAAATAGTGTGCACCACGATATATGTCTTTTATTGCCAATCTTTGAAGATTGTGTAACTTACTCTTGGGGTGGCGGCGGTGTTAGCATATTTATCTGAGATCTTTATATATCTGCTACTAGGAAAGGAGTTAAATACATTAATGGTTGTGTTACATTGTTACAAATTTGGGCTTATGGTGTGTAAGTATTGGAAAGCCAACCCCTTGGCCACAATCATCCTTATGGTTACCTAGGGCTTTAGCATGGTCTATTTTGGAGCCCGAGTTACCACAGTAGGCGTGAGAATCCCCATCACCATTTGTCATTTTCTGAGGGGAGTTAGATATTAAGTACATGTGGGATGTGGTTTGGCGGCCTTACATAATGTGGGATGATGATATCGGTGGATTTAATTTTGAAGGCAAGTTGTTGGGATCTGGTGGGGTCCCTTGATCCACTTTGATATTGTGGAATTTCGGATCTTGGGGCCAGTGTGATGATGAGGCGATTCGGGTTCATGCTGAGGCATACCATCAATGACCAAAAACCACGGTGACCTTAGGCGGGAGAAAAAATTTAAATTTATTGATGTCGAGGATTGCATGGCCTTGAGAGGGAATATATTTCGATGTGGGAGGCATACATGGATCATCTCGAAGGACAACAAAGCTGAAATTACGATTATGTCCCAATAGATGATTACATAGTGCGGTATAGGAAAATTACACGTTGGAAAATTCACCCAAACCTCGGCGAATGACGACCACGACGAGTTGTTATGAGCCTCGGGCCATTTCTGACCAACAACACCTTATTGAATGGTATAAAATTATATTCTTCTTTAATAAATCATGTATTGGAGTAAATACTTAATATTACATTTATTCATATTTATTGTTAATAATATTTGTTTGTGTTTATCTTCATGTGAGGTTGAGAGTGCAAAGTCGTTACTTGATAAATTTTTGATACTTACTCAATTTGCCTCCAGAGTTGGTTACGCAAAAAAATAATTGGGATTTCAATCATACTATCGACTTGAAGCAAGAGGTAAACAAATACCTCGGCGGGGGTCCCACAAATTTTGGACCACGGTCCCAATACCTGACTTCGATGAAGGGCTTGGGAAACAAGCTGATTATGTGTTACAAGAGAGCTACATACCCACCCCCACAAGTAATCGAGGAGGCTCCATCCCACCACCCGAGCTACGAGGAATGTTACATTCAACCTTCAAACCTATGAGGAGTGTTACATTCCAACCAACTCTTCATTTGCGGGACTTTTCGGCGCTTGAGGATCTAGTTCACAAAAGGTATATATAGTTATGTTAATAGTGATGGTTTTAATTATTATTGCTATATAATAATAATGTACATTTGGGTCTCAATCAGTACAAGATCACGGAGACCACATCTCTTATGGACCAAAAGGGTCCTTATCCAAAAGACTTAAAGATTGGAAGGAGACATTTGTAAATAAACATATGTTTGGAAGCGTGGTGGCACGGAAGGGATTTATATCCTTTATCACATCGCGCCCGATTATATGAATTAGAACCTGATGCGGTCACGATCCTTAGGGCACTGGGAGTTGGATATTCGAGCATGTCATCGGCGCTTATATGTTGTTGCTACGAGGCAGAGAGGAATACTACGGTCGCGGGGAATCAAAGGTGGTCCCAATTTGGTTTCATGAATTCATTCTTCATGCATCTTAGGCGGGCTATATGTGCCTGCACTAGCGTGAATCTTGCATGGAGTTTTTGCGATCCGTATGTTAACGAGATGTTGGTCCACCTTTACGAATGCAAATACATATTCATGCCGGTGTGTAGTACCAATCAGCGCCATTTTGTCTTGTTCTATTCATGATTGAAGATTGGATGGTTACCATAATTGACCCGCTTTTCTGATGACACTAAGTATATTAAGTTACATGAAATGTACTCGAGAATTCGTTAAAGTTGCGGTATGTTTAGTTTTAAAATATTTTAATTTTATAATGTCCTTTAATATTAAAAATTATTAACCAACTACTTTGTACATGCGGTACATTTGATACCATTTGTTTGTGAAATGGTAATCAAATCGTGAGTGGCCATTGGTAATCTCTTGTGCGGACCTTAAAGATTAAATAGAAACAACCACAACAACTTCGGTGTGGCATTTTGTATGCAAGTATGTTATTTGTTTTCGTTAGGGCCGATGGTAATATTACGAAGAAAGTGGTCCTTGGAAGATGTCGCGATCTTTCGATTCTGGCGTCGCGTAGAGCTCTACAAGAAATCATGCAAGATTACTCCGACCTCTCGAAATATAGAACTTATCAACGTTATCTAATGTACATATTAATTAATAAGAATGTCTATTTGGATTTGAACTTTATGGGATTTTCAAATTCATAACTTAGTAATATGAATATTATTGAATCACATAAAACCACTTCATATTAATAATCTGAAAAAAATTATCTATTTTGTTGAAGCTGTATGGATATTTTTATTAGGACTAATATTAATAATCACATTATTTATATTAATATTAAAATCATTATTAATATTATTTTTAATAATAGTAATACATGAATATAATAATAATAGTAATACATGAATATAAAATCATTATTTATATTTTATTAAAGAATGATATTTATTTTAATATATTAATAATCTTTTTATTGATATTATTACAAAGATAAGAAAAAATATTAAAGGGATAATAATAAATATAGATATTAACTTATTTCTATTTAGAAAAATCAATTAATAATATAAATTTATTAATAATAATAAATCGTAATATAATAGTAATCTGAGAATATAGATTTTGGGGATGGTGAAGTTTTTCTATAAGGATATATCCTTGGTTGAACTTAGCGACTAGGCAAGTGGTGTTCGGGTGGTAAATATGGCGAGTATTAGTGCGTGAGGTCATGAGTTTGAATCATTAAATGACGACTAGTTGGGATATCAATTTTTTTTTTCCTCGGTAGTAGCCAATTTATCTAAGTAGAGGTCTTTTTTATTATTTTATTTTATTTTAATTTCTTTGAGTCATAACATATAATGGAGAAAAGAAAAAAAAAAATAAATAAAAAGATAAATAAAATTACAATTTATCTTAAGTAGGGTCTTTTTTATTATTTTATTTTATTTTAATTTCTTTGAGTCGTAACATATAATGGAGAAAAGAAGAAAAAATAAAAAAAAAAGAGAAAAGTAGGTATAAAATTTATCTTAAGTAGGAAAAAAAAAAAGTATGAAATAAAGTTTACAAGCTCTCTAAGTAGGATTATTTTAATAATAAATATTCACTTTTTATAACTATCTTGACAAGTTAATATTCACTTAATAAAATAGAAATAGAATGCAGGTAAATAATTAGGCACAACACAACTTTGTTGTTATCAAATAGAAAACTTATCAAATAGAAAAGTTAATGTGACCATCTATTGATTTATCAGCGGTCCTAAAAGGGGGTGTTGCTGTTGTTGAACTTTGTTCGATGAGCCCGATTTTACATCCGAGTGTTTTTATATTATATATATATATATATATATATATATATATATATATATATATATATAAGCATGCTTATCCATCACATGATAGAATCACATGTTATCTGAAGTGGCAATATATGGTATATATATATACACCGGATAGAATATATATAAGGGGTGATGAGGAATATGATTATTTAAATTGAATTTTAGACACTTATTAACATACTATTTTGCCTCCGATAAGATCGATGGTCAATTGTATCCCTGTCGAATCACCTTATACGTCAACACCTTTGCACCCATGTAGTTGCCACAGATCCCTTCATGAACCTCCCAAAGTATGTACTCTGCTTTGGACGGAACCAAGACCTTCAACAAAGGTGAGGAGAATGTTTGACGATACAAATCCCCATTAATTAAGATAAAATTATAACTTTGGTACTTTATTTTCTTTGCCAAAATCTGATGTGAAAGTAATTTTCTGTTTGCAAGATACTCTATGTAAGGGGTGAATCAATAATTTGATCTTTCCACCACCAACACTTTTGACCTCTGAACACTTGGGGCATCCAAAACCTCCAAGTATATTGAAACCCCAAAAGAACTCACTTATGTTTTAGCCAACTTGGACAAGGCATCGGTAATGGTATTGTTTGAACGACCTAGTCCTTAGAAAGCGTAAAAACTAAAATAATGGAGTCGATCCTTGTCTTCGGCCAAGTATTTAGTCATCCTTGCCCCCCGGCCTTATACTCTCTTAATATCTATTGACCACCAACTGAGAGTCACTAAAGATTATTAGTCATTGAACCTCTAATCTCCTCGCCAAACGTAACCCGACCAATATCGCCTCACATTCGGCCTCATTGTTAGTCGCTTTAAACTTGAAGCGAATAGACTACTAGACCTTAAACCCTTCTGGACTTGTTAGAATTACCCCTGCTCCACTGATATCTGAAGTCGATGACCCATACACATAAAGCGTCCATGAAGTTTGGACTGGTCAAACGTCCAAAACCGAACCCACAACTACCTCCAGCTAATCAATTGGGTCAGGTTCCGAGAAAGAGCACTCCACCAAAAAGTCGGCCAAAGCCTGACCCTTTATCATCGTTCGGGGGTAATATTCTAAAGAGAACTAAGTCAACTTCATGGCCCAACCGACAAGTCACCTTGACACGTTCGATTTATGCAATACCTTTTTCAAAGGTTGATTTGTGTATACAACTATCAACCGACCCTAGAAATAGTGTCAAATCTTCCTACTAACCATTATCAATGCATAGGAAAACTTTTCCAGGTTCGGATATCTGGTCTCTACATCCCGAAGGGTGTGACTAACAGAGTAGATGGGGAACTATTTTCCTCCCACCTCTCTTACCAAGACCACACCAACAGCTAATGAACTATTCGTCAAGTATAAGTATAGAGGTTCTGAAGGGATCGACTTCATCAAAAGTGGCGCCGAGGACAAGTATTTCTTGATCCCTTGGAAAGAGTCTTCACATTCCGAAGTCCACTGGAAAGTCTTCTCATTCTTCAACCCCTTCAAAGTGTCAAAAAATGGCAAACACTTTTCTGCAGACTTGGACATAAATCACCTTAACGCTGTAATCTGACCCGTCAAATGTTGAACATCTTTAAAAGTCTGGGGGAATTTCATGTCCAGTATCACCTTGATCTTCTCTAGATTAGCCTCAATTCCTCACTTTCTTACCAAATACCCGAGGAATTTTCCCAACCCAAGGCCAAAAGTACACTTCGTTAGATTCAGGTAAATTTTATAATCCCGAACAGTCTAAAAATAGTCTTTTAGATCGTCCAGATGCTCCCAAATAAATAAACTCTTGACGATCATATCTTTCACATACACCTCCATACTTCTACCCAATTACTTTTCGAAGACATAATTCACCATTCTCTGATAAGTTGCACCAGCGTTCAGTAGTCTGAAAGTCATCTTTTTATAAGCAAAATATGTAATGAAGGTCTTCTTTGGGATGTCATCCTTATGTATTGAAATCTAATTGTATCCCAAAAAGGCATCAATAAACTTAGCAAAGCATAACCTGACGTTGCGTCAATCAATTGGTCAATGTGTGGAAGTGGGTAAAAATTCTTCAGGTACGCCTTATTCAGATTTGTATAGTCAATACAGATCCTCCATTTTCCATTCTGCTTCCAAACTAACACCACATTTGCCAACCATTCAAGATAGTCTATTTAAAATATGAAGTTGACCGCTAACTCCTTAGCAACCTCATCATCAATAATCTTCTGTCGTTCGGGGGAAAAGATCCTCCTTTTCTACAGAAAGGTTCCTTGGTAGGGTCTACATTCAACCGGTGCACAACAACAGACTCATTTATCCTCGACATATCAATGGGATCCCACGCAAAGATGTTCGCATACACCTGAAGCAACTCAATCAATCTCGTCTGAAAGGGTTCTTGCAAGCTCGAACCGATCTTCATCATTTTATCCTTATTTCTTGGGATTAACTCAATGTCTTGAGTTAGAAAAGTGAGAGGTTTTGTACTTCTTTCGGTAAATGGTTCCACCTCGATCGCCATAGTTTGTCTTTGTTTACTGACTCAAACTCCCGATGATATCAAAGAGTTCCTGTAGCATCTTCGAGCTATATCTAAGTCTCGCTTGACCTCATTAATCCCATTTGGTGTAGGAAACTTTAGTTTGAAGTGAGGGATGGTAGTCACCACCTATAAAGTTTTTAGTGTCAGCCACCCCAAAATTGCGTTATACACCGAATCTATGTGTAGTACAAAGAATCTGACATTCACTTCCACTTGTTAAGGAGTTATTCCAAAGATAATCAGCAATTTGATAGTTCTCTCCAGACGCATGGGATCATTTTTTAACCTGTTTAAAGGAGGATCCTACCTTACTTCCATCTTTCTCCCCTCCAAATCCAACCTCTGGTATGCATAGGCATATAATATGTCAACATAAGAGCAATTGTCAATCATAATCCGCTTCATATCTACTGACCTGACCTATGTTGTAATAGCAAAAACTCATTCATACAATTTGATAGGTTCCGATGGGTAATCCTCATCGGTGAAAGAAATAATCGTGCCAAGATACTGTCAATTCCTCCTAGCAGGCTTTTCAGACACAGTCAGTACAAAATCCAAGACCTCTCGCCTCTTTATCCCGGTCACCTTTCCAACCGCGTCGTTACCTAACCCTGTTTGGGTTGTGGTTGTGTCTGTGGATTGGCGTTCTTCTTTTGATTTGTATTGGTTGGTCTCCTTCCTGATCCTTCTCACCCAAAAATGTATTGGACCAGCTCTCCGCTTTGGACATTCTTCTTGATCAAGTTCTTTAGATTTTAACAATCTTCGGTGGAGTGTCCGGCGGTCTGATGGTAATCATAATATCTGTTCTGATTTCCTCTATACGACCAGGTATTAGCCTGGCAGGACTCAAAAAATTCTTATCTCTTATCTCCTCTAATCGTGCCATGTTAATTAGGGTATAGACTATGTTGACACCGTGGTTCGGGAAGGGTCGTCGACCTCCTCTTGAACTCCCATTATTGAAGTTTCTCTTCTACTGGTTATCTGAATGGTTATTGTTATTGTTTGACCTGGGATGGTTTTTCCTATCCCGATCTCTAGGCTTCTCCAAAGATGGTGCATTCAGTCTTAGGCTCCCCATAGCCTTCTTAATTGCAATGAAGGCCTCCACTCTTTTATATGCTTTAGTCAAGTTCTTCGGTCCTTTGAACATCATGTCCTTAACCAATTTCTTTAACCTCAGCACGTTTAACCCCGTTCGAAAGAACCTGAGGGCCTGAGGTCCATTCAAGTCTCTAACCGTGTTGATCACCTCTCGAAATTGCTTCACGTACTAACTCAAGGTTTCATTAGATTACTAGCGTATCTGCATCATGAAAGCGGTTGGCTTCCCCCTTCTTTTATTTCTCCCAAACCGGTTGTGGAGCATGACACAAAGCTCTTTGCACGATGAGATCGAGTTCGGGGCCAACGACATCATCCACTGTCAAGCCTCCTTCCTCAGGGTTGTAATGAACATCTGACATTTGGCGGCATCTAAATAGTCATAAAATTTCATAAGTCGATCGTATGACTGGGTGCGGTTATACTAATCTCTAATGCCCGAACCCAATTAATCTCTAGAGAAAAGGGTGATGTCTGGTCAACTGGAACCTCATTCTCCTAATTGGTTTCTGCCAACTTCTTCTCCAGCTTATCTACTCTTCAAGCGACGGTATCAGACTCATCTTTTTGTGGGATGACCTATGCCTATCCCGATTATTTTTTGGAAAGGCCACCCGCTACTTCTGTCCATACCTCCCTCGTTCTTCACTGCTAACTTCCCGAGAGTAGCTCCTAAGCCTTCTCTTTTCGCATCGAGAACCATCTAAATGATGTGTCCTGGATCAATTCCCTGGCGATGTTTTTCAACGCCGATAATGACTAAAAGAGACCGCCTCATCGCCCAATAGTGCAACCATCTGGGCATCCAATTTTTTCTACTAAAGACATAGGGCCTCCATGGCATTCTTGTTCACCTGCATCTTCCTAGCCAAAATAACCTCTCTTTTGTGTTGACCATCTCGCTTTAAGTTCTGGTCTTCGGCATAGCTATGGGGGACTATCATCTTCAGTGTGGCTGAGAAGAACTGTAGCCTAATTGGCGCCATCTTCGTATTCGATGGACCCACAGAATAACTGTGGGGCCTAAGTATGTATGAGACATGGTTAGAGGGTCCCAATCTATCTTTGACCAAACCTCTAGGTTGAGTTGGATTGGTCGTTGATTTTTCACATCCAAAGATGGTGATTTCTTTACTCGTTGTCATTCCTCCGACTGAAATTTTGGGTGATTGAAAGATTGTCTAACACTAAATGGTCCTCCTTTAGCACCAAGGTTAATGCCAAGATTCGTCCACGCGCTCAATCACCAACAGTGCGTCCAATCCTACACAAGAATGAAATCACACGTAGGAACTTGACAACTTAGGCTGTTGGGGGGATAGCTCTAGTGTGAGAATAAGTACAAGCTGAATATATGTTAACAATAGAGGCTAAATGCTTTAGTGCTCAAAAGTAATGAAGTACCTAAAAATTAAGGTATAATGTGAGATCCCGAATTTTATGAAATGAAAGTATTCAATTCTCTTATAATTATTTTATTTAGTAAGTGGTTAAATTGATAAAGGGTTAAAGTTAAGGGTGATATGTGAAAAATTTTCAAAGTAAGCAAGTTGTCATAAAATAATCTGTGATAAAAGTACAGTAATATGCGTGGTTTCATAGTAACACACGGTATTGATTATTGATGCTTACGTGAGAAGTCACTCAGTTATACTCAATTATTGTTATAGTAATTACGTCATCATATCTCTTATGTTATTGATTCAATTATTATCACAGTATCATCTGCATAATATGTTATATTATTAAATCAATAATTGAGATGGCAAAGTTATTCATATTATTATTTGTAATATTGACAATATCTAGAAGTTCTGTCAAGGAGAGGTTAGATAATCTAATTGCGCGCCAATAGGAATAATCCTTATTGGAAAACCCCCTCTTTCCTGGGAACGACCTAGTTGTTAAATATTATGAGTTATAATATTAATGATGAATAAGTTCATGTTGATTAAATATGAAATTTATAGTTCCACTGTGTGGGAATTATTAGTGTTAGTGGAAATCGACATTTATTTCGATAATAATTGATGTCTGGATGTTATATTGACCAATCGGGTAATTCACCAGATAAATGAGCAATTAATTGCTATTAATTCACATGCTTATAACTATGTGTTCACATGTGTGTACTATTGATTCACATGATTTACTATTAGGGGAGTTGGTGAAAGATTGATACTATTTGCATGACTAAATTAAAAATGGAGGTATAGATGAAGGTAGTATACTGTAATTAGTTTTTTCACATGATTATACTATTGAGTCACATGAATGAACTATTAATTCATATGATTTACTATTAGGGGAGGTGGTGCAAGTTTGATAATACTTGCAGGACTAAATTAAAAATGAAGAAAAAGAGGAAGGTATTATACTGTAATATTTTGAGCCCCAAAACGTGCAATTATCGAAACTATATTTTCCTATAAATAGAAGCTCATTCTTCTTTCATTCTCACCAATTCACTAAGTCTCACAAGAGCAATTATTATAGAGAGAGAAGCTATAGAGAGAAAAAAGAAGAGTAGTCTGCTACTTCACTATTCCAGTATCCAGTCTTCTTTTGAGGTAATGGGTATTATTTATTTTATATTCTGACGAGATATTATTTTTCATATTCATATGGATATTATTTTTCGTTTAATATTCATAAGGAATATCATCTTCGTTCAATATTCGTAGGAGTATTATTTTTGTTCAACAGTCGTAAGGGGTATTATTTCTTTAGTATTCATGAAGAGAGTTATTTTCTTTTAATACTCGGAAGGGTTGTTATTCCATTCTTTATTATTCTGTTGGAATAACCTGTCTACACGGACTACCGCATGCATGGTGAATTCTTTTGTTATTTCATTCTTTATTATTCTGTTGGAATAACCCGTCTATGCGGACTACCGCATGTTTGGTGAATTCTTCTGTTATTCCATTCATTATTATTCTGTTGGAATAACCTGTCTACACGGACAACCGCATGCATGGTGAAATTCTTTTGTTATTCAATTCTTTATTATTCTGTTGGAATAACCTGTCTACGCGGACTACCGCATGCATGGTGAATGACCCCTTCGTATTTATTCTTTATTAAATTATGGAAATGATATATCTACGTGGATTACCGCATGGCGGGTGAAAATCAATTTGTAGTTTTGTAATTTTTCTGACCCTCAAAAAATTCTGAAAAAAATTGGAAATGATAATTTGTTGAGTTTTCTAGATTCTGTCCAAAAATTGTGATTTTTGGATGTATAGATTAGGAGTTATGAATTTTATGGGAAAAGACTATTTTAAAAGTAAACCCTTATAACTCCTTGTGGTTAACTCCAAAATTGGTAAAATATTTATTGGGAGTACATGTATATCACAGGAGTATACCATGTAAATTTCAGAATTTTTGGACAAAAGTACAGTTTATGATAAATGTCTAAATATTCGGTAGTTTTGGCCATATAAAAAATAGTAAATGAATTTTAAAAATTCCGAGAAAAATATATGTTCAATATGGGACTATATTCTGCTAAATCCCAGAAAAGATAACTTTTTGGGACTGATTTGTTATTTTTCATGAAAATGGGTTTAGTTACGAAGATATAAATTAAATATGTTATGTGTAGTTGAAACATTAGTAAATATGATTTTATGATTTAGAAATCCTATATAAGGTATATGCAGATTTTCGATGAGGGATTTGATCATTGGTGATGAAATCTTATGAGTATAGCATTTTTGAATGATTAAATGCATTATTTGGTAAAGTGTAAACAATTAAAATAAATTGTTTATAAGTTTAAGAAGTGATTAAAATATTGTTATAATATTAATAATATTAGATTATGAGTTTATTAAGTGATTGATAACATTTGGATTAAGGTGTTATGAAATCATTGATTTAAAATATTATTTAATGGTTAATAATATTAGTAAATGAATTTAATGTTATTATATAATGAATAATATTAAATGGAGTTTATAATATAATGAATAATGTTATTATCTTCGTTAAATATTCGTTGTAATATTATTTTACATTCAAATCATTTTTGATACAATATTATTCTTGAATTTTACTCCACAAAGCGATGATCGTGTTGACAATCTGGATATTTTTAAACTCTGGATAAATTTAATGTCTTTAATATTTATCCTTGTTTTCGTTTGATTAATTCTTATATTATTATCATCATCCTCATGCTTATATTATGATGAAAGTCATCTGTGGCTTACGTGCATAAATGGACTTGGTATGATTATGACTAGGAATTATTCGGTATAGTCATGACCGTAATGTTACAAATGATGTGATAAAAGTCCTCATTGGCTCGTAGTGTATTGATGAGAAGTTTTTGGTATGATCATGACCATGGGTTCTCTTCGGCCAAGGGTGCAAAGAGAAATTATTTTATGGCATGATCATGACCGTTGATGAAAACACGATTATCCTTGGCCCGTAGTGCATGGACAATTCATGGTCGTTATACAAATGAATATCCTTGGCCAATAGTGCAGGGATGATTCGATGATGTGGTTTATTTATTAAGCTAAGTCTCAACGATAAAGTTGATGAAAAACTTTTAATTCGTAGAAGATGGTAGATATCATGCTCTACTTTACTCTTCTAAAATATAGTTGCATGTCTTTGGCCTACAGTGGAAAGATGAACTGTTAATGAATATCTTTGGCCCGTAGTGGAAAGATGAATTTATTAGTATGATTATGGACAAGAATTGTGATTTGGTATAACCATAGTCTTTGATATTTCAGGTAAAGACAGGTGATGAAAATTATCTTCGTCCTGGGTGCAAAGAGGAATTTAGAACCACATTTATGATTATGAGTTATTCACCTGATTGTGTACATGAATTGTTGACTGATGTTACAGGGATAAAACACTGTTGGTGGATTTTTAACGTGGAGAAGATAATAGACTTTATGGTCTATTTGACCCTTCTAATGGATTGCTCGTTCCGTTGCAACTATGGTTGAAAAGTTTTATCACCTACCATATGTTCTAATCTCTGATTTATCACTGACGAAGGCTATTGATAATGTAAATTATCTTTAGTCATAATATTCTTTATTGGGCTATTTGTGCTCACCCTTTTGCTTCACAATTCCTTTCCGGTATTAAGAGTGTATTTGGGTTCGGAGGGGTAATGAGGATTAGAGCGGTGGTCTATAAGCTGTTGAGTTTTCTCTTAAAGATGATGAAAATAATTTTATTGAAAATTATAGATAAGTGTGTCGTATTTTATACGTCATTTTAACCGTTGATTTTGATTAACCAAATAGGGTGAGGTGAACCCAACTTTGAAAGGGCGTTTTTGCCACTATCATACAAGATGTCTAATGACAGATGACTTCGTGTTATCATAAGACATGGTTGTGAATATCCACTTGCTGAGTATATCTACGAGCACTACCTATATAATCTTGGAGTTTGGTTGAAATATGATTCTCAATTGGAGACAATGGAGATAATTATATGTCAAGAAAAGACTCACCATTGGAAAGAAGATGATAGCAATCTTCTTGTTTTTCTTTAGGGACTATTAGATTGACCAAGGATAATTACGTGGACATATGATATCTATCATAACTAGTGGCACGGCCTCCCGTATCTGAAGGTTTCCTTGAGTATTTTCTAAAGATTTTAATTTATAAAACAGATTATTGGTATACGTTTATGTAAGGTACCATTGTAAGGTCTTGTGGTCAAGGCACCACGAGAGTTATATATATTTGTATTAAAACTCACAGTTTAACTGTGGTCATTTTCTGCACGACTGTTGTATAAATGGAGTTGTCAGTAGTGTATTTTCTGGAGACTCAAGATGGGTGATGTATACCTATTTTGGGGGCGTCAAATTTGGTATCAGAGCTTATGGATATGGTCTCTGGCGGAGATCTGGGATTAGAACTAGGAGGGGAGACATGAGTAATATCCTTCGCTAGTGTGTGTCCTACCTAAGCTTAATTTTCTTACTTGATAAGTTGACAATTTGTGATATGTCAATTAACCTTTGCTTTGAAGACATATTCTAGAATGATATCTGAAATACAAGAGAAAAGCAATGGGAAAATCATGATACAGAGGAAATAACCGGGAAGGTACAATCCAAATTGAAAGCAAGGTATTCTCATCTCTTAGAATACCAGATACGTATGTAAATTTCGAGGGCAAAATTTCATAAGGAGGGGAGATTGTGAGATCCCAAATTTTATGAAATGAAAGTATTTAATTCTCTTATAATTAATTTATTTAGTAAGTGGTTAAATTGATAAAGGGTTAAAGTTAAGGGTGATATGTGAAAAATTTTCAAAGTAAGCAAGTTGTTATAAAATAATCGGTGATAAAAGTACAGTAATACGCGTGGTTGCATAGTAGCAGACGGTATTGATTATTGATGCATACATGTGAAGTCACTCAGTTATACTCAATTATTGCTACAATAATTGCTGCATCATATCTCTTATGTTATTTATTCAATTATTGTCATAGTATTATCTGCAAAATATGTTATACTATTAAATCAATAATTGAGATGACAAAGTTATTCATATTATTATTTGTAATATTAACAATGTCTAGAAGTTCTGTGAAGGAGAGGTTAAATAATCTAATTGCGCGCCAATAGAGAGAAATCCTTATTGGAAAGCCCCCTCTTTCCTGGGAACGACCTGGTTGTTAAATATTGTGAGTTATAATATTAATGATGAATAAGTTCATGTTGATTAAAGATGAAACTGAAAGTTCCATTGTGTGGGAATTATTAGTGTTAGTGGAAATCGACATTTATTTCGATAATAATTGATGTTTGGAGGTTATATTGACCAATCGGGTAATTTACCGGATAAATGAGCAATTAATTGCTATTAATTCACATGCTTATAACTATGTGTTCACATGTGTGTACTATTGATTCACATGATTTACTATTAGGGGAGTTGGTGAAAGATTGATACTACTTGCATGACTAAATTAAAAATGGAGGTATAGATGAAGGTACTATACTATAATTAGTTTTTTCACATGATTATACTATTGAGTCACATGAATGAACTATTAATTCACATGATTTACTATTAGGGGAGGTAGTGCAAGTTTGATAATACTTGTAGGACTAAATTGAAAATGAAGAAAAAGAGGAAGGTATTATACTGTAGTATTTTGAGCCCCAAAACGTGCAATTATCGAAACTATATTTTCATATAAATAGAAGCTCATTCTTCTTTCATTCTCACCAATTCACTAAGTCTCACAAGAGCACACTACTACAAAATAGTAAATAGATAACGTAGAAAAAACGTTGTGGTTTCAGTCAGAAAAACGTCGTGGCTAAGGGTGTAATCTATTTGACACCCTTACACAACGTTTTTAAAATGTTGTAGTTAAGCACATTACACAATATTTTTTAAGAAAAAAACGTTGTAAATTTGTTTTCCATAAATTAGTAGATACTTAAAAACGTTGTATAAGGTATGATTCCACAACATTTTCTGGATAAAAACGTTATAGTTTAATATATCAGACAATATTTTTAACCAATTTATACAACGTTTAGAAGGTGTCATTTATTTATACAAATATACAACATTTTTAAAATATTGTAGATAAAGAAAAAATAAAGAAAAAAAATGTTGTGGTTCACCTATATTACCAATGCACCTGTAATATGCTAATGCCATGATATATAGCTAAAAAGTCTAAATTCTCATTTAAATTTAAAGCCAAAATGTATCAACCATTCAAAATACATTCAAATAATCTGAATTCGTTTCTGAGTTTCAAATTACTACATCCACAAAATATATATCAAACTATCCATATATGCATCTCAAATTCACTTTTCAATATAAATATAAATGAACATGTTACATAGCACTGTAGAAACTACAAATGAATCAATGAGTTGATGCCAAAGACATTTCGTACACAACCGATAAGTTAATGCCACATGAAATCCACTGCTCCTCCCAAGAAGCTACAAAAAAGAAAATGAAGCAGCACGTTAGTGAAAGATGTGATGTACAACACCTAGAAACACCAGACTTCTTTGATTAAAATTTTATATCAATATGAAATACACCTATATTAATATCCTAGGTTTAAACCATATTATCAATCTGATTATCTATCACCCATCTATATATATACAAAACAAACTCATATGGAGGGTTAAAATAAAATTCATTTAACCAGCCTCAAATAGTTGGGATTAGGCTTTACTAAGTGAAGATGAGGAGAGCCCATCCATGTAGATACAATAGTCCAGAGGATAGAAACCTTAATATTATAATTAGTTTACTGACCACCACTGGATCCAGACCCATATACAAACTACTGATTACTGAGTCCTAACCAGGTCACAATAGTGATCAAATTTATGCACAAGTTTAGTCCCAAGTCCCAACCAACTTTGTGGGAAATGGCAGGTTAGAGTTCAGGACCTCAGGTACACATTTACCCCTGAAACACAACTCCTTCAAATGATATCCATTGTTGGACTTTGCACTCAAGAGTTGCCAGGTTTAAATGTTTTTTTCATAAGGAACTTCACATAGTGAGCATATTCATAAACATCCAGTGTATAACAGCTGGCTCTCAAGTTGTAGCACGTTGTAGCATTTCATTTACAAGAAAATATTAAAACAAGACAGACAAGAAACAATAGGACAGTGGGTTCAACCATGAGATGGGATCCATGTCACCAACTGGATTTATTTAAAGGAGTTGTAAATCTAAAATGGTGAAACAATTACTACTGAATTATTTTGATGATATAGTTGATTCATCATTTTCCTTTTCTTTCCGTACCAAGGGTAGTCAAAGGTAAGGGATGGTCAACCTTGGAACAACAACATATAAAACTAAAATGAACTACACAACAAAATTTTGTTTCTGAATAACAACAAAACATAGGTTAACATGGTCTACCGGCCCAAAAAATAGGCGTTGGCATCATAATTTAGTGCACTCATGAAAGATCGGGCTCAAGTGTAGAGCAGCCATATCATACAGTAATGATGGAATGGTAACTCTACATCGAGTCCATTTCCCACAGCAAATACAATGGCCCAATCGACTTACCCTTTTGTGTAAAATCTTATGCCTACCTGATTACAGCATTCACTTCACAAACTCTAAAACAGAAGCATATAATGCCTAATAGAAACCTGTGCAGGCATAACTTAACAACTTACTTCTTCAGTATAAAATTATATTACACAAAAACTAACAATTGATATAGTATTGTTTGAAAGCGCCGCTCATGACATGGAAAGAGTATAGGTCAGATAGTAACATTCTAAAATAAAGATATTCAGTAGATATAATATGGGTTACTAGAAACATCAACCAGCTGATGCTCAGAAATGGATTAATGAATATATGCAGTAACTTATGATGTATCCATAGATACATTAGCAGAGTTGGTAAGATTCTGACTAATATCTTGGTTCATATTATTTGGAACTGCATCTTTTGCAGAATTTTGATCTTTATTATCAGAAAATTCATCACCTACGTTCTAACCATGCACCACAGTATTATCTGCAGAAAGGAGAATTTGTGATGAGGAAGGGAATATGGGAGGGAAAATATCTCTCAATTCAATATTTCATTCAAATCATGGTTTAAAATGGAAATACATCCTTTACCCATACTTATACCGCTTACTAGACCTTATAGAAACTACTACTACATCTTCCTTCTAATAGCTACCAAATCCTAAAAATAAAAATAAAAAATTTGCTATTGCAACTAAATAATCTATAAGACTGCGGTTATTCCTAACAGTTATGCTCTTTGGTTCTTTGGAAGCTAATTTTCTTGAGAATGAATATTTCATATAAATGTGTTTAACAAGAAATGTTTTTCTAATTTAACCATATAAAGTGACGGCTAGGATATCAACATTGATGCCAACTGGTATGTGTTAAACTAGTATATTTTATTTTGTTTCTTTTCTATAGTAACTCACAAAACTTAAATTACCAAATTTATTGATGTGTTTTAGACTTGCAATTTGATAGGTCTCCAAGTTATGGCATGGATATTTAGCTTGTCAATCCTTAAAATAAAACATATCTGCTAATTTTTAAAGAATCGATGTCATTTGCCTCTTGCTTCCTATTTTCTAAGTTAAAATTATATAATAATACTGAATTTTATCATGTATCATTTAAATAATAATATGAAAAATTAGAAGATCCAACTATAAACTCTGCCTATCCTAATTTACTATTCAGCTTAATCTTGTGAGGTTTTAATCATGTCTTTTTCTGGTATACCATCATAAAATACTGGTTCTACACCAAATTCAGATTCCCCTAGACTTTCAGTTAGAGCTTTATAGGCAAAATATATCGAGCATGGGCCAACCATCAAATTTATTATTCAGCTTAATCTATGTGAGGTTTTAATCATGTCTTATTCTAGAACACCATTACTAAAGAATGGTTCTACACCAATCTCAGACTCCCCCTGGATTTCCAGTTAGAGCTTTAGTGGGAAAATAGACTAAGCATGGCACATCGTAGGAAAAACCGTGGCTATAAGAGTGGGGAATATATCTTTTAGGTGAGTGTAATAGTCAAAATAGCATTATAAAATTTGCAGTGAGAAGATACGACCAATTAATGCATTAACTATAGGTAATTTGTAGCAAATACCAGAAGTTCCAATCAGTACTCCAAAGGCAAAGGCACATAACAAATATAATGAAGAAGGACGACGCATATTAAGCCTAACAATTAAACATGTTACCTAAGGCGTGCAATGCAGAATCAGTACTCATGAAAGGTCGGCAGCTCTAAGATGTGCAATGCCGAATTAGTCAGTGTTGTGAAACGTCAGCGGCACAAGGGGCATGAGTTACTCTTAGTCAACAACTAGGCAATGCAAATGTGGTGATACATATGAGAGCACGGCAAGCGAATACATACGAGACTGATATGATGAACCAGTCCTGCATATATTGCACATACTTATCTAATCTTTAAGGTGTACAAATCACCAAATGTACAAACAATAATTCATAACTAAAATTAGTTAAAGTATAAGGTCACATTAATTTATTTTTATAAATAAGTATTAAGTACATAAGAGAACTGTCCAAAAAGAGTAGAACCCATGGAAATTGGGAGTAGTTTACAAGTCAAAAAGAAAGCAATTAAAAGGAAGATCCATCACAAAATATGAGGTAAACTAAAATGGGCATAAGCAATGTAATCACACTAACCTTATTATTTAATAAAAGGAAAGCAATGGCAAGGTTGAGTAGACAAGTATACAAAACCATCCAACAAGAAGCTAATACAAAAATTTACCACAAGAGGAAAAGTGTCACGATCCACAAATAACTCCAATATTACTCTTTCAAAAAGATAAGGTGGAAAGGTCGTCCAAGGAAAATATGCTTATACATCGCAGGAGAAAGCACCTGATTCTCAAAAAATGTAGTCCAGTCTTTCTGAAAACTTCAAAGAAGACATGAATCGACCAAAAATAAATTATTCAAACAGAAAAATTCTAAACAAGGACGAAGAAATTAAATCAAAATGAATTGGGGAAGGGATCGAAAAATACGAGAAGAGGACGATCGAGTGACTTACTTTGATAATTCTTCGAGGTAAATTGCTATTCGCCAATGAAGAAGCTTCAATTACAAAGTTCGCTAACAAAGATTTTCAGAGAGACGCGGTTCACCTCCTCGGCTCCAAACGTCGCTTGTAGAAGGGCGCCACCACTTTGTCACTGCTGCCGCCACCACTACGCCGCCACTATTTCTAGGGTTAGAGGGAGTCGAGAGGGAAGGGAATGAGATGGGCTGCATATCTGAGTGAGAGAGTTTAGCTTGTGAAATAAGAGAGACAGAGTTAGACAGAGACGGGAAAGTACTGGAAGGAAAAAATTTTAAGTTCCGTGTTTTTTTTTTCTCCGTGTTTTTTACATAGACAACATTTTTTAAAAAAAAACGTTATCTATTTAAAATCAAAAATTACATTTTATAAATAGATAACGTTTTTTCATATGTATCTACAGCATTTTGTTATAAAACGTTGTAAAAAAAAATACCACAATGTTTTTTATAAAAACGTTGTGGTTTAAGTGTTGTCTATTTACTACTTTGTAGTAGTGGCAATTATTATAGAGAGAGAAGCTATAGAAAGAAAGAAGAAGAGTGATGCTACTTCTTGTTTATTCCAATTATCTACGTCTTCTTTTGAGGTAAGGGGTATTATTTATTTCATATTCTTAAGAGATATTATTTTTCATATTCGTATGAATATTATTTTCGTTCAATATTCGTAAAGAATATCATCTTCGTTCAATATTCGTAGGAATACTATTTTTGTTCAACAGTCGTAAAGGGTATTATTTCTTTAGTATTCATGAAGAAAAGTATTTTCTTTTAATACTCCTAAGGGTTGTTATTCCATTTTTTATTATTCTGTTGGAATAACCTGTCTACGCGGACTACCGCATGTTTTGTGAATTGTTCTGTTATTTCATTCTTAATTATTCTGTTGGAATAACCTATCTACGCGGACTACCGTATGCATGGTGAAATTCTTCTGTTGTTCCATTCTTTATTATTACATTGGAATAACTTTGCTCTACTTGGACTCTACCGCATTGCATGGTGAAATTCTTACATTATTCTATTCTTTATTATTTTGTTGGAATAACTGCATCTACGCTTGAATCACCGCATGCATGGTGAATGACCCTTCGTATTGATTCTTTATTAAATTTTGGAAATGATTTGTCTACGTGGATTACCGCATGGCGGGTGAAAATCTATTTGTAGTTTCGTAATTTTTTTGACCATCAAAAAATTCTGGACAAAATTAAAAATAATTATTTGTTGAGTTTTCTAGATTGTATCCAAAAATGGCGATTTTTGGATGTATAGATTAGGAG
Organism: Panax quinquefolius; assembly: GCA_020205615.1. Classification (NCBI taxonomy): domain Eukaryota; kingdom Viridiplantae; phylum Streptophyta; class Magnoliopsida; order Apiales; family Araliaceae; genus Panax; species Panax quinquefolius. The sequence continues at coordinate 65,976,024 of CM035158.1, read as the reverse complement.
TTATGAATTTTATGGGAAAATACTATTTTCAAAGTAAACCCTTTTAACTTCTTGTGGTTAACTTCAAAATTGGTGAATTTTTTTTTGGGAGTACATGTATATCACAGGAGTATACCCTATAAATTTCGGAATTTTTGGACAAAAGTACAGTTTATGATAAATGTCTAAATATTCGGCAGTTTTGGCCATATGAAAAATAGTAAATTAATTTTAAAAATTCGAGAAAAATATATGTTCAATATGAGACTATATTATGCTAAATCTCAGAAAATAAAACTTTTTGGGACTGATTGGTTATTTTTCATGAAAATGATTTACTTATGATCATTTGAATTAAATATGTTATGTGAAGTTGAAAAATTGGTAAATAGGATTTTATGGATTGAAAATCCTATATAAATTATATGTAGATTTTTGATGAGGGATTTGATCATTGGTGATGAAATCTTATGAGTATGACATTTTTGAATGATTAAATACATAATTTGGTAAAGTGTAAACAATTAAAATAAATTATTTATAAGTTTAAGAAGTGATTAAAATATTGTTATAATATTAATAATATTAGATTATGAGTTTATTAAGTGATGGATAACATTTGGATTAAGGTGTTATGAAATCATTGATTTAAAATATTATTTAATGGTTAATTATATTAGTAAATGAATTTAATGTTATTATATAATGAATAATATTAAATGGAGTTTATAATATAATGAATAATGTTATTATCTTCGTTAAATATTCGTTGTAATATTATTTTTTGTTCAAATCATTTTTGATACAATATTATTCTTGAATTTTACTCCACAAAGTAGTATCATGTTTACAATCTGGATATTTTAAAACTTTGAATAAATTTAATTCGTAGAAGATATTAGATATCATGCTCTACTTTACTTTTCTAAAATACAGTTGCATGTCTTTGGCCTAGAGTGGAAAGATGATTTATTATTAATGAATATCTTTTGGTAAGTAGTGGAAAAGGCAATTTATTAGTATGATAAGGACATGAATTGTGATTTGGTATAACCATGGTCTTTGATGTTTCAGGTAAAGACAGGCGATGTAAATTATCTTCGTCTTGGGTGCGAAGATGAATTTAGAACCACATTTATGATTATGAGTTATTCACCTGATTGTGGACATGAATTGTTGACTGATGTTACATGGATAAAACATTGTTGGTGGATTTTTAACGTAGAGAAGATAATAGACTTTATGGTCTATTTGACTCTTCTAATTGATTGCTCGTTCCGCTGCAACTATGGTTGAAAAGTTTTATCACCTACCATATGTTCTAAATCTCTGATTTATTACTGGCGAAGGCTATTGATAATGTAAATTATCTTTAGTCATAATATTCTTTATTGGGCTATTTGTGCTCACCCTTTTGCTTTATAATTACTTTCAGGTATTAAGAGTGTAGCTGGGTCGAGCGGGGGTAACAGGGGATTATAACGGTGGTCTATAGCTGTTGAGGTTTCCCTTAAAATAGTATGAAATTTTTTTTATTGAGAATTATAGATAAGTGTGTCGTATTTTATACGTCATTTTAACCGTTGATTTTGGTGAACCAAATAGGGTGAAGTGAACCCAACTTTGGAAGGGCGTTTTTTCCACTATCATACAAGATGTCTAATGACAGACGACTTCGTGTTATCATAAGACAAGGTTGTGCACATCCACTTGCTGAGTATATCTACGAGCACTACCTATATAATCTTGGAGTTTGGTTGAAATATGATTCTCAATTGGAGACAAATGGAGATAATTATATGTCAAGAGAAGACTCACCATTGGAAAGAAGATGATAACAATCTTCTTGTTTTTCTTTGGGGACTATTGGGTCAACCAAGGATAATTCTATGGACATATGATATTTATCATAACCTAGACGCATGGCCTCCCATGTACGAAGGTTTCCTTGAGTATTTTCCAAAGATTTTAATTTCTAAAACAGTTATTGACTGTACCTTTATGTAAGGTATCATTGTAAGGTCTTGTGGTCAAGGCACCACGAGAGTTATGTATATTTGTATTAAAACTCACAGTTTAACTGTGGTCGTTTTCTGCACGACAGTTGTATAAATGGAGTTGTCAGTAGTGTATTTTTTGGCGACTCAAGATGGGTGATGTATACCTGTTTTGGGGGGCGTCACATATAGCCTTGTATTTATACTGATCACACCTCCTTAAATGCCCTGTCCCTTAATTGGAATAAAATTCCTCATTATGGTGGATACCATAATAGGATAGAAGTGAGTCTCTTTAAAGAAAGTAAGTCAAACATTTTCCTTAGCAATTAAAATTAAATACAGTTAGGAATCTTAGATTACTTGAAATCCAACCTGTGACGCCCCTAAAATAGGTATACATCACCCATTCTAAGTCGCCAAATACATGATACAAAATTCAAATACAACTTAATTATACAACTGTCGTGTAAAATACAACAAAACATAAGCTAAGAGTTTTAACACGAATATTGTCTTCTAGAAAATATTCAAACTCAAATGGAGTCCTTATTACAATTATTATCACACCATTTCACATAATAGTGAGGACTACTAATGCACCATCTTGGACTATCACTCCGTTCCCAAACTAGTCCCGGCTATGGTCTCATTTCCTGAAGAGAACAATGAAAGCAAAGGGTGAAATCAACTAGCCCAGTAAAAAATATTATGACTAAGATAATGCAGAATAAATTATCGTTAGCCTTCAACAATGTTAAACTGATAAAATACAATAAACATCAAGTTTAACTGCAGCGGAACAAGCAATCCATTAGAAGAGTCAAGTAGAGCATGATATCTACTATCTTCTATTATTTAAAAAGTTTATCATCAACTTTATCGCTGAGACTCAGCTTAATAAATAATCCACATCACTGAATTATCCATGCACTACGGGCCAAGGATATTCATTAGGATCACGTCCACGAATTATCCATGCACTACGGGCCAAGGATATTCATGTAATCACCAATGGTCATGATCATGCCAACAACTGTCCATCAATGCACTATGGGCCAATGAGGACTTTTATCATTTGTAACATTAGAGGTCGTGATTATACCGAATGATCCCTAGTCATAATACTACTAATCAATAGTCCATCTATGCACTACGGGCCAAAGATGACTTTTACCACATCATAAGCATGAGGATGATGACAATGATATAAGAATTCAATTAAAAGAAAACAAAGGATAAATTTTAAAGATTTATAATTTAATTTATCCAGAATTCAATAATGTCTAAATTGTCAACATGATATTGCTTTGTGGAGTAAAATTCAAGAATAATATTGTATCAAAAATGATTTAGACCGGAAAGAAATCAATTTTATCATGAATAATACCCCAGGTGAATAATACCCAAGTGAATAGTACTTTAGGAACAGTACCTCGTGAATAATACTCCGACATGAAAAGATTAAAAATTATCAAGAATGCTCAGAATAATATTTCCTTGAAAAGATACTAGATGAAGCACAAATTTCAAGGATATTCTACTAATTTCACGGAGTATAAAAACAATACTTTAACAAAATGAGTGTAGAATCCGGAATCTGAAATGAAATAATATTACTTACATACTACAGAGTATGGAAGAAAATATTATTTCATACGAATATTAAACAAAAATAATATCCCTTGCCTTAAAAAGAGATTACTTCTAACTGGTAGGGAGGAAATATTCTTGAAGAAAACTTATCGTTTTCTGTGCTCAAAGATTTCTTAAACTCTAAAGAAATACGTTCAAGATTATCGAAGAAGAATTTTCTTATTCTGGTGTGATTTTCAATTCTAAATTAAGCATCCTATTTATATGGGAACGGAAAGGATACTATTTGAATAAAATCACAGATGCACAGTGTCAAGGATTCACGGGCACAACGAATTCGTCTGAAATTTTTTATGATTTACTATGCAAACACCATGCTTATACTATGCAAATAATATGCATAATAAAATATAATATATTCTATTTTTTATAAAAAAAAACAAAACTTATTATAATATATATATATATATATTATATATAACAATAATCAATTACTCCCTCCCGTGATGTATTGCCACACCCCCACCCCCCCCCCCCCAACCAAAAAAAATGTTATAATCACGTGGGCCCCACTATTATATATATATATACTGAATAACTTTCTATCGATTATTTTGAAAAATGGGTAAGTGGGGGCCCATATAATATGTAAAATTTACCACAAATACTTCATAAAAATCCCCTCAATATTTATAACAACATTTATTCATCAATAATATAACTTGCAATATTAAAAACCAGATCATTCCCAGGAAAGAGAGGGCTTTCCGATAAGGATTTCTCCCTATTGGCGCGCAATTAGTTAACCAAACCCCTTTCCTCGACAAAAATTTCTAGACATTGTCAATAATACAAATAATAATATGAATAACTTTTCATCTCAATTATTGATTTAATTGAAAGTAGTATGCACACAAGCCAATCATGTTTGATGATAAAGCATATACTTTGTAACAATCTTATTCATTTATTAATAAAAAGTATTAATTAATTAAAGGCTTTTAATTATCTACATGATGTCGTTTTTATAATATGTGATAAACCCATAGTTTTAAGCAATGCTTTTAGAATAATGATGATGATCATTCTAATGAGATCTAAATTCTTAGAAAGCTTAAAACTAAAATAGTTCCCAATCGTTGGATTACTAAATTGGGGATTAGTGAATCCGGATAGATTGGTACATACGTTCTTGCTTTCGTTGGATGAGGATGATTGATCTCATGATCATTTGTGTGGAGACACTAAAGCAAGTATGTAGGTGCTTATTAGAGAATAAGTTCATTTGAACGCATTGGCTCGCTAAGGAATACCTAATGGAGTTTTATTTGCTGTCAATAGAATTTCAGTAGTGATAGTAGTAGAAGTGATCCTTGGACTTGAGATCATCATAGTATCTTGTGTATGATGAGTTATACTTTGACTTATTCCTTAAGACCCTTAGGGTATATCAAAGGGTATGCTTGGGTATAATAAGTTATGCATGGAGATAATGTATGATCGATAAAGAATCTACCACTTCTAATAAAAGAAGAGAAATGTCTATGTGATTCGATAAATGACAACCCAGTAGTCCTCGTTAAGGCGTAATGAAATTAGAAAGGAGTTTCTAATTTGCATTATTTGAGTTGTGCATTTAAGAGTCGAAATACATATAATTAAATAAAATAAGACTTTTAAAGTAATTCCATATCTTATATTTAATTGGGACATCAGATGGTGGAAGGATTGAATTGCATTTGAAACTATTTACTCAAAGGTTCTTTTATGATTAATGTTGAAATCTATATTATCGGAAAGTCGTTGATCGCTAGGGAGGCTTATCCTATTGTAGAATAAATATTATTTATTTAAATAAATTAATTGTTTAATTTATTTATTTAAATAAGATTAGAATTGTTTCTAATTGATTTATTCACAACCGGTTTAATATGGAGAACCTAAAGGTCACACCATAAAAGGAAGAATAATTATTTAAGAAGTTAATGGCATAATCGTAATAATATGTTAAGTATATTTAATTTAATCTATGGTGATAGAATAAATTAAATAGCTTAATATTTATTATTTAATATTTTAGAAATATTAAATATAAATTAATAAGAGGAGTCTTATTAATATTATTACAATTATTATTATTTTAATTTCTAAAAGAGTTTAGGAATTAATTTAATATAAGATTTCATTTATTCCTAATTGGATTAGGAAGAAAAATTAGTTAAAGGAGTTTAATTAATTATCCCTAATAAGATTAGGGAGCTTAATTAATTAAAAGAATTAATTAATTAAAACCCAATTCCTTAATTGTTAAGGTGGGTTGCCCACATCTATAAATAAGAGGAGTCTTATTATGGGTGGGTATGGGTTGTTGATTTTTCAACATACGTAATAATTCCAATTGTTGGGAGAGTACACCCTTTCTATAGAGATAGAAAAACTAGGGTTTAGCCCAACCACCTTCTTCTTGAATTTTCTTCTTCCTGCTTGGTGGATCACCTCTGAGGCCAAACATTTGGGTGGCTAACGTTGATCAAAGGAAGGAACCAAACCCGGTGGATTCAAGTTGAGCGAAAGGATTTGGAGGTGAACTTGTACTGAGGAAGCTCGATCTTTGGTATGATTTATTCTTTATCTTTTCGTTTAATTAATAATTATGCATAAAGGATGATCCAAGGGTTATATGGTTTGTAAATTTTTTTAAACTCGATTTTTACACGCTTCGCACTTTTTATGCAATTTGATTGCGTTGATGAATATTACAAACCTAACGGTGGTATCGAGCCAAACCTTTATGCGAATTATTAATTGTTTTAATTTGATATGTATGTTGATATGTGTTTAGAACAATTTAATTGGGCATAATTTAATCATATAAAATTTATTAAAAAAAAAAAAAAAAAAAAAAAGAAAAAAAGGAACTCCCAAATATTTTTAATGGTAGTATGAAGACAAAATATTTTTAGTGGTAATAATGGGTAACATGTAGCACAAAAATCGAAGCAAAAAAAAAAAAAAAGGAAATGAATTTTTTTTTAGGATCACATGACCGTGTTAACGCATTGCAGGATTCACAAATTGAAAAAGGTTCTCCGCTTAGTTTTTTTATGTTCTTGACTTCCTGCGGTTATTATAATATATATATATATATAATAGTTATATATATATATATATATATACTATATATATATATTATTCTTAATTATTTTATAATTAAAATAAAATGTTTATTTTAATTTAAAATTGAATATTATATATATATATATAATTATTTTAATCTTAAAATAAAAGTTTATTTTAATTTTAAAATAAAAGGTTTATTTTAATCTTAAAATAAAAAGGTTTATTTTAATTTTAAAATTAGAATTTCATGCTAACTAATTAGAGTTGGAATTGGATTCCATGATAACTAATTGGAGTTGAAATTGGATTTCATGTTTCCTAAAATAAAGGAGTTTATTTGTGAATAGGGAAGTAAATCCATCTTTCCTTAAATAAAAGAGTTTATTTAGATATGAAATAGATTTATTATTATTCAAAATAAAAGAGTTTATTTGTGAATAGGAAAGAAAATCCATAGTGTTTCCTTAAATAAAGGAGTTTATTTAAATATGAAATAAGATTTCATATTATTCAAAATAAAGGAGTTTATTTGTGAATAGGAAAAGAATTCGTGTTTCCTTTAAAAGATTTTTTTTACATGGAATTAGATTCCATAATTAATTAAAATAAAAGAGTTTATTTTAATTAAAGATTTTTTTTTACATGGAATTGGATTCCATAATTAATTAAAATAAAGGAGTTTATTTTGATTAAAATTTTGATTAAAATAAAATAGTTTATTTTATTCAAAATTGGATAAATTAAAATAAAATAGTTTTATTTTGATTTAAATTTGGATTAAAATAAAGGAGTTTATTTTGATTCAAAAATAGATTTTATACTAACTAAATTTGCCCATTAAATGATATCAATATATATATTAAATGTTTATTATTCATGAGATGAATATTATTTATTGATGCATATGGTGATGTGTATGATAATAAATGGGATTGATTATGGACTATTGACCGATGTGATTGGATTTTATTTTAGTTGGATGCATGAATGTATGGGTTTTATTAAATGGGGTCTCTGCAGACTGCGTCTTCTCTAATTTTTCTTAATGTAAATTCTATCTCCTCCGATGTACTTCCCTCGATCACGATCAAGGTTTCTATTTATTTTAAATAGTTTTGTAATAGGAATAGTTAGAATTAATTTTGAAAAATTGGAGATCAAGGAGCAAGGCGCTTGAAGACCCGTTTGTAATAGAGTAGGGGTTTAAATGTAATAGTTATATTTAAATATTATTTCTTGCACCCTAGAGGTTTGACCTTTTGGTTCACTTGGTGGCTCTAGTGAACCAAACTAGAATAAAAGTCCATAATCAATCCGGGTAGAATATAGTATTCTATATGTAAATGCAGTATACTATATATATATATATATTATGCAAAAACATGTCGCGATGTTCATTAATACGACGCGTATTTTTATATATATATATGTACGCTAAACACAATGAGACAAATTAATAACAAAACCCTCAATTTTTATATTAAGTCCTAAGCGTTCAAAGATATTTGGAATATCGAACGTCGCTTTCTACAAGCATGATAAAATTAATAGAGTATTAAATATTTAATATGAGTTTGTTGTGTCACCACAAGGCAAGTATTAAGTATTTAAGATGTTAATTTATCACATTTGATGCTTATAAAGAAAATTGAACAATATTGTTTTGTTGTGTCACCACAAGGATGATATTTTTCTTTTTGAATATATGGAGTGCTAGGTGGGACTTAACTTGGATAATTTTGATTCGGATGTGCCACCACTTGATCAAAATAATCTAAGAGGCAAAATACTGAGGAGTTGCATAGTTGATGTAATTGACAAAAGTTGTCTACCTATTTATTTATATATAGTTTGTTGTGTCACCACAAGACTATATACATTTGAAATGGGATCCTTATTCTCACTAGCAAATCTTTAATTAGATTTTTTAGAACTATATAAGTGAGGTAATATAGTTTGAAGAAAATAGTGGGAGATACCAATTTAAAATAAGACCTAATTTATTTTGGTAATTAATAAAAGAATGTATGTTAAAATGTTGTTAATTACAAATTCATTTACGTAATTTTACAATGTCTAAAATTACTATCATCTGCGAAGCATATTAGATGCTAAGTTAATCGTAATCAATTAAACGGATTGGTTGAGGAATTTGAGAATAGTTTCTCATAGTGAAAAGCTATCTTATGTCCTTAATACGCCTATCCTCAAGAATGGTTGCGCATAATGCCTCTGAGGAAGACATTGCTACTTTTAGAAAGTGGCAAGATGATGCACTGATTGGCTCGATGCATCATGCTCGCATCCACGAGTAACGAGCTCAGCCACAAGATGAAACTATGGATGCTTTTCTTATATTCCTGCACATCAAGTAGTTGATGGTGAGGAAAGTAGGACTAATAGATATCAGATATCTAAGGAGCTCTTCCGATCTAGAATAAACAATGGCACTATAGTACAGACAAAAAGTTCTTAACATAATCAATTTGATTGATCAATTAGAACAACTGGTTTTGTCATGGATGGAGAGTTGAGCCAAGATTTGATCTTGCCCTCACTCCCGGACTCCTTTCACAATTGTTGTGAATTTTTCATATGAACAAGCTAGATATCACTTTCTGGCGATTTGCTTAACATATTGAAAAATGTTGAGTCACTTTCAACCAAGAAAGACCATGTCTTCTTGGTAGGGCCAAAGGATCTTACGAAAATAAGAACGATTCAAAGAAGGTATATAGAAAGGCATAAACAAAGGATAATAAGAACAAAAGCGATCACGGATAGCAAAGGAGTTTGCTTCCCACCGCGAGAAGCATGGACACCGGAAAGAAAGCTGCGAGAAGCATCTTGCAAGAGGCTAACCAAAGAAGCTTAGTGAAGTTTCATTCATAATCTGCGCTTTTTGTTCATGATTGAAATAAATTTTCTTTAAGTCGAGGTTCTACTTGGGTATTGGATACCGACTTTGGTTATCATAAATGTAGATTTATGAAGGGACCAGCGAAGTAAAGCTAAACAAAGATAAGTAATCCTATGTGTGGAAAATGAAGCAAAGGTTGTTTGCATTAGCCATGTAGAAACTTATAGTTTAAGATCGCTTACAGGCAAATCTATTAAGTCAATAAGTTGTTATTGTATTCCAATTCTTGTTATAAACATTATTTCCATTTTATTGTTGGATGATAAATTTTTGGTATTATAATTAAGAACAATTGTTGTTCTATTTATAATAACAATGTTTTGTATAAAATCGAATATTACTTAATGGATTTGTATACTGACTTACGTGAAAAATATATTTTGCAAATTGAACAAACTAGTATAAGAAAAGGAGATGATCATTCAAAGAGTTGAATGTGTGTATTTCTTTGAAATACAAGTGTGAATTATTTGAAAGGTTCAAAGAATTGAGAAGTGAAACAAATTGGCAAAGTATTAAGATTCTTTGATTAGATCAAGTGATAAATACTTGTGCAATAAGTTTCTAGATCATCTCAAATAGTTTTCTCATAATGGACACATCCCGATATGCAATAATTGATTGATGTATCCGAATGAAAAATCGTACCTTGTTGGACATAGTGCGGTCCATAATGATTTTATCGACATTCCAAAGATCCTTCAGGATCATGTCCTAGAAATGGTCGCATATCTACGAAAAAGGTAACCTCAAAATCCAGCCCCAAGACTCTATAAAAGTTATGGACATGGAGGATTCCTAATCTTAAGTATGTTAAGTTAAGGGGTTGTCCAACTTATGTGAAAATGTTTCAAAGGATAAGCTTGGGACAAAATTTGACATATGCATGATTTGTGGGACATCCTAAAGTAAGTTTAGGGTATATGTTCTATAATCCTACTTAGCAAAAGGTGTTTATTGCGAAACACCGCCTTTCTAAGATAAAGTCGCATTTTATCATTCAAGGGCTAGTGAGAGGATAATAGATCTTGAAGAGTTCAAGAACCACAAAATACTATAAGTCAAATAAGAGGAACACGTAGATAGACCTATTGTACTACCCAAGAATCGTAAATCGGAATAGTCAAGAAGATACCTAGGAGGTATGAATTCATCATAGATGATGATGATGAGGTACACATCATAGAAGATGATGATCCAGTTACATACGATGAGGTAAGAGTTCTAGTGTGTACAAAAGGGTCAGTGGGAGCATCGTGACATTCCTAATATTATATGTTGATATACTACGGATAAGGAATGACATACCAATGCTACAATCAATAAAGATAAAGTTGTCTAAACATTCCTCCATAAATGATTTGGAAGAGTATCTTAATTGGGGATATAAATCTATATAGATAGATTTAAGAGGATTCTCGACTTAACCCAAGGAACGTATATTCATTTGATGCTAAAGTCGTTTAGCATGGCAAACTCCAAGAGATGTCTCATGTCGATGAGCCATGGAGTGTATCTCTCTTAATAGTCCCCATAGACTCCAAAGAAGAGAGATCGCATGAGTGACAATCATGTATGCAATGAAATATACGAGACACGATGTCGATCGGTCATATTCGAGAAGATCAGCGTAAAGACGTTGAAAAACATCTTAAAGTTCTTAACCAAAGACTAAGGATGTGAGCATACATGGTGGGTCTTAATTAAAACTAGAGGGCTTAACAGACTCAAGTTTTTTCAGCATGCACAAGATGATGAAGAAAATCCACTTTAAGGTAAAGTGTTACCTTGAGCAATTAGTGCGTTGAATTGGAAAGGTTCCAAAACGTTAAAAGAGTTCTTTGGTTTAGTAATAAAGACAAAGTATATAGCTATAAATGAAGCTACAAGTTGATTGTTTGGATTAAAAGTTCATTCTGTAACTAGGAATAGTTCTAAATCTCATTTTGGATCTAAACATGTGTTGTGGCACTTTCATTTGATTATTAGAATCATTGAAGATGGGAAATCACTATATAGAGATAGTGGACTCTCATGAACAACATTACATATCCATTAACTAAAGCTTATCCAACAATGAGGATAGTCGTCACTTAGAGAGAAGAAGAGTATGAGTTACCATGACGACGATTGGCTTTAGTGCAAGTGGGAGATTGAAAGTAGTATGCACACTGAAAGCCAATCATGTTTGATGATAAAGCATATACTTTGTAACAATCTTATTCATTTATTAATAAAAGTATTAATTAATTAAAGGCTTTTAATTATCTACATGATCTTTGTTTTTTATAATATGTGATAAACCCATAGTTTTAAGCAATGCTTTTAGAATAATGATGATGATCATTCTAATGAGATCTAAATTCTTAGAAAGCTTAAAACTAAAATAGTTCCCAATCGTTGGATTACTAAATTGGGGATTAGTGAATCCGGATAGATTGGTACATACGTTTAACTTGCTTTCATTGGATGAGGATGATTGATCTCATGTGATCATTTGTGTGGAGACACTAAAGCAAGTATGTAGGTGCTTATTAGAGAATAAGTTCATTTGAGCATTGGCTCGCTAAGGAATACCTAATGGAGTTTTATTTGCTTTCGTCAATAGGAATTCTGTAGTGATAGTAGTCAAGTGATCCTTGGACTTGAGATCATCATAGTATCTTGTGTATGATGAGTTATACTTTGACTTATTCCTTAAGACCCTTAGGGTATATCAAAGGGTATGCTTGGGTATAATAAGTTGTACATGGAGATAATGTATGATCAATAAAGAATCTACCACTTCTAATAAAAGAAGAGAAATGTCCTATGTGATTCGATAAATGACAACCCAAAGAGTCCTGGCAAGCGAGAATGAAATTAGAAAGGAGTTTCTAATTTGCATTATTTTGAGTTGTGCATTTAAGAGTCGAAATACATATAATTAAATAAAATAAGACTTGACAGTAATTCCATGTCTTATATTTAATTGGGACATTGTATGGTGGAAGGATTGAATTATGCAGTAACTATTTACTCAAAGGTTCTTTTATGATTAATGTTGAAATCTATATTATCCGGAAAGTCGTTGATCGCTAGGAGGCTTATCCCTATTGTAGAATAAATATTATTTATTTAAATAAATTAATTGTTTAATTTATTTATTTAAATAAGATTAGAATTATTCTAATTGATTTATTCACAATAGGTTTAATATGGAGAACCTAAAGGGTCACACCATAAAAGGAAGAATAATTATTTAAGAAGTTAATGGCATAATCGTAATAATATGTTAAGTATATTTAATTTAATCTATGGTGATAGAATAAATTAAATAGCTTAATATTTATTATTTAATATTTTAGAAATATTAAATATAAATTAATAAGAGAGTCTTATTAATATTATTACAATTATTATTATTTTAATTTCTAAAAGAGTTTAGGAATTAATTTAATATAAGTACTCTCATTTATTCCTAATTGGATTAGGAAGAAAAATTAGTTAAAGGAGTTTAATTAATTATCCCTAATAAGATTAGGGAGCTTAATTAATTAAAAGAATTAATTAATTAAAACCCAATTCCTTAATTGTTAAGGTGGGTTGCCCACATCTATAAATAAGAGGAGTCTTATTATGGGTGGGTATGGGTTGTTGATTTTTCAACATACGTAATAATTCCAATTGTTGGGAGAGTACACCCTTTCTATAGAGATAGAAAAACTAGGGTTTAGCCAACCACCCTTCTTCTTGAATTTTCTTCTTCCTTGGTGGATCACCTCTAGAGGCCAAACATTTGGGTGGCTAACGTTGATCAAAGGAAGGAACCAAACCCGGTGGATTCAAGTTGAACGCGAAAGGATTTGGAGGTGAACTTGTACCTGAGGAAGCTCGATCTTCAAGGGTATGATTTATTCTTTATCTTTTCGTTTAATTAATAATTATGCATAAAGGATGATCCGGGTTATATGGTTTGTAAATTTTTTTTAAACTCTGATTTTTACACGCTTCCGCACTTTTTATGCAATTTGATTGCGTTGATGAATATTACAAACCTAACATTAATAATATAAAATATTGTGCAGATGATACTCTGACAATAATAGAATCAATAATGTGAGATACTATGCAGCAATTACTGTAGCAATAATTGAGTATAATTGAGTGACTTTTCACGTAAGCATCAATAATCAATACCGTGTGCTACTATGCAACCACGCGTATTACTGTACTTTTACCACTTGGTATTCCAATAGTTAACGGTAAAACTTTCGCCGTTATTTTTATAAAAAGATATTTCTGTCATTTTCTAACTCCGAAAATAATTTCGTTTGTGGGGTCCACCAATGATTGTGTCGTCGCACGAATATTCGCTGTTAAAACGAATATTCCTGACCAATTGAATATTTTATAACAACTTGCTTACTTTGCAAAATTTATAAATATTACCCACAACTATAACATTTTATCAAATTCACACCATAATATTCAAAAAATATATTTCGAGAAAAATTCATCTTTATTCATAAAAGTTGGGGTCTTACAACCTCCCCTTCTTATGAAATTTCGTCCTAGAAATTGGGGTACTTACCTAGTATGTCGAAGAGGTAAGGATACCTTGATTTCATTTCAGATTCTAACTCCCAGGTCATTTCCTCAACATCGTGGTTTCTCCACAAAACTTTGACTTGAGGTATAATCTTGGAGCGTAGAATATGTTCCTTCTTATCAAAGATTTTAAAAGGTACCTCTTCATACGTTAAATCTTTCGCTATTTCATTTGGTTCTAACTCAATAATGTGGTTCGGGTCTTCCACATATTTACGTAACATAGATATGTGAAAAACGTTATGAACACGAGACATACTTGGTGGTAAGGCGAGTCTATAGGCCACAATTCCTACTCGATTGAGGATTTTAAATGGGCTAATGAATTGAGGATTGAGCTTTTCTCTCTTTCCAAATCTTGTAACTCCTTTCCATGGAGCAACACGTAACAACACATGATCTCCAACATTGAATTCCACGTCCTTTCGATGAAGATCAATGTAACTCTTTTGTCGATCTTGTGAGGTCTTTATACGTTGCCGGATCATTTGAATCTTTTCCGTTGTCATGCGTACCAATTTCAGACCGAACAACGTTAATTCACCCACCTCATCCCAGCATACCGGAGAATGACACTTGCTGTGACGCCCCCAAAATAGGTCCACACAACCCAACCCATTCTGGGTCGCCAAATACATGGTACAGAAAATAACTACAACTTCTTATTACAATTGTCATGCAAAATATGACAACACATATACTGTGAGTTTTTATACCAACTGTGACTCTCATCCCTTTACTTGGATAGCACCTTAAATTGATACCTTACATAAAGGTACAGTCAATAACTGTTTTAGAAATTAAAATCTTTGAAAAATACTCAAGGAAACCTTCGTGCATGGGAGGTCAAGCAGCTAAGTTATAATAGATATCATATGACTCGAGAATTATCCTTGGTTGACCCAATAAACCCCAAAGAAAAATTAGAAGATTGTTATCATGTTCTTTTCAATGGTGAGTCATCTCTTGACATATAATTATCTCCACTGTCTCCAATTGAGAATTATATTTCAACCAAACTCCAAGATTACAAAGGTAGTGCTCGTAGATATATTCAGCAAGTGGATGTGCACAACCCTGTCTTATGATAACACGAAGTCGTAGGTCATTAGACATCTTGTATGATAGTGGCAAAACACCCTTCCAAAGTTGGGTTCACCTCACTCTATTTGGTTCACCAAAATCAACAGTTAAATGACATAAAATACGACACATTTATCTAAAATTCTTAAAAAAATTATTTCCATACTGTTTTAAGGGAAACCTCAACAGCTATAAATCACCGTTTTATTCCCCTGTTACCCCCGCTTGACCCATCTACACTCTTATCACCTGACAAGAATTGTGAAACAAAAGGGTGAGCACAACTAGCCCAGTAAAGAATATCATGACTAAAGATAAATAATTTATCAATATCCTTCTTCAGTAATAAATCAGAGATTTAGAACATATGGTAGATAATAAAACTTTTCAACTATAGTTGCAGCGGAACGAGCAATCCATTAGAAGAGTCAAATAGACCATAAAGTCTATTATCTTCTCCATGTTAAAATTCCACCAACAATGTTTTATCCTTATAACATCAATCAACAGTTCATGTCCACAATTATGTGAATAACTCATAATCCTAATGGTGGTTCTAAATTCCTCTTCGCACCTAGGACGAAGATAATTTTCATCACATGTCTTTACCTGAAACATCAAAGATCATAGTTAGACCAAATCACAGTTCTTGTTCATAATCATACTAATAAATTCATCTTTGCACTACGGGCCAAAGATATTCATCAACAGGTCATCTTTGCACTACAGGCCAAAGATATTAATATCTCAAAGAAATATATAATCATTTCAGAATTTATATAAACTATAATTATAACCATGTTAATCAATTCACCTTTGCACTTAAGTTAAAGATATTCAATTATAAATTCAATGGTCATGATCATACCAGTCAACAATTCATCTTTGCACTACTAGCCAAAGAGAACCCATAGTCACGATCATACCAATAATCTACCCATCTTTACACTCAAGTGAAAGAGAAATTTCATCACTAGGATTATAAAAATGTTATATATAATAATAAAAATAATATAATCAAAACATGGATTTAATTTCAAGAGTGTGACAACCCGAGAATTTGGACAATTTATTAAAATCTTAAAATATTGAATTAAGTTAAATAATAAACCTAGACAGAAAATAAGTGAATGTATTTCATATTTCTGTAAAGAAATTTTAAGGATTTGAAAATTCTGTGAATGATTTTGGTGGGTTTAAAATCTTTTGGTGAATTATTCAGGATTAAGGGTATAAGTGTATATGTTCTGTGTATATGGTTGTATATGTGTACAATATGTGGTTAAGGGTCAAGGGTTGACCAGATAACCTATATAAGTGTCAAACCCTAATATTATATTTAAAACGTCAACGCTCAGTTAGAAAATTCTTGGGATTGATAAGAAAACCTAGAAATTGGTTTTGAAAACCCTAATTTCAGTTCTAGGAATCTGAAACCCTAATTCGGAAGTTGAAACCCCTAATTTGTGAATTCAAATGCTAGTATAAGGTTTAAACGTTATTAATTATAACTAATTAGGGAAAACGCTAATAATTTACTTGAAACCCTAATTGATTATTAGAAAACCCTAATTGTTCAGTTGGAAACCCTAATGCACGATTATGGACTAATTGCTAACTTAGCAATTTTAATTATAAAATATTAATCCTAATTAGCAAGCTTGAATTATGATTAGGAAATTTTAATATAATTAGAGAATCCTAATTATAATTTAGAAATTTTAATTTTTCTGTTTAGAAAACCTAATTGGAAATCTTAGAAATTTAATTTGCAAAACCTTAAGGGTTAAACCCTAAACCCGAAGGTTTAAACCCCAAACCCTAAGGGTTTGGACAATTGACAAGTATGTCATTAAATTTACAAGACAAATGACCCATTTACCCTTGTTGCATTATTTGGACATAACTTGCAAATCTTGCCATATATAGAGTTGGTGAACAACTCTAGATATTTCATGTGCATTAAAATCTCAGCCAAATCTGATCTTTGAGGACACCTAGCAACATTAGGTTCAATGGATCATAATATAAGAGATTTAAAGTAAGAAAACACTTACTTTATTTCTCATTATTGTCAAGCCCATTCTCTCTCTATATTTTTGGGGTTGATAGTGAAAAGGAGAGATAAGATAAGATTATATCACTACTTAGCTTTCCATGATCAGGATCAATGATCAGAATCAAAGATCAAGCTTCAAAGTGGTATAAACCCTAAATCCTCAAAATCTTATGATCGAATGTTAAATTTTGTTGTTTGTTGTTTAAAGTGGTGTCTAAGGGTGTTAAGTAGTGTTCTGTGTTGTTAGATCATAGATCTATTAACACTTAGATGCACGAAAATAGAATTTTTAGAAGTTGTTCTTGAACCTTAAAAAGTTTTCTGACAGCCTAATGTCAGGGCTCGTAGATCGTTGTGTGTTTGATGTTAAGTATCTTTTATGTTATATATTTGTTCTATGTTGTGAGGGCTTTGATCTGAAACTTGAATCAAGCCCAGATCATGTATGGATTGCAAGATATGAGCGGTCAAAGTGAGTTGACCGAGCACGAAGTTTGATTATTGGGCAACCCAGATTTCCCAAAAACTCTGACAACCATTTTCTAGGCTTTGGATCTTGCTACTGTTTGTGTTTTAGTCTTTCTTAATGCTTTAATCTTGTAGCCTGACATGAGAACTACACATTCATGCTTTTATATTACTCAGATCATGATTAGAACGAAAATTAATCGTGGTCAAACAACCGCTGACCAACTTACCGGATGAAGATTTCCGAGAAACCTAGATCTTCAAGAACTGTTTCCTGACCAGTACTTTGACCGGCCTAAATCTTCCTTTGATGTTGTTGTTAGACTGATCTGATGATATAGAGTTATTTACTGACATCTCTACTACATATGTGAACCTTCATATCACACAAATCAGATCTGGAGCGAAAGTTATAAGGATCGAAAGTAGGACCCTATAACTGTTCTTCATTTCTGGAAAACCCAGAAATGAAGAACAGTCTCTGACAACATGTTTGATGCCTTATATCTTCTTGGTATGATGCATTCTAGCCATGAAACTTTTTGGGGTTATAGTGTTACATAAATACTATAACATGAACTTCATTTCACACCCAGAAACGTAAGGATCAAAGAGTTACAACCGATCAAACATACCCACTTGCTAACTGACATGAAGTTTTGGGTTTAGCCCAATAACACCTACGGCGACGGTTTTGTCGCTTAAAGCCCCTTTAGCGACATATAATTTCTGAAAATAATTATTTTATTTAATAAATAGAAAAAAATAGTTTTTAATTATTAAAAATATATAATAAATTCCTAAAAATTATTTAAAAGCCTATAAATGGGTTTTTAATTTTTTAGAATATATTTCATAAATATTTAATATTTTTGGAATATTAATGGTATTTAAGTTATTTAATTATAATATTAAATAAATTATTTAAAATAATTTTAATACATGAAAAAACATTTAAAAATATATTCTGGTGAATTATTCAGGATTAAGGGTATAAGTGTATATGTTCTGTGTATATGGTTGTATATGTGTACAATATGTGGTTAAGGGTCAAGGGTCGACCAGATAACCTATATAAGTGTCAAACCCTAATATTATATTTAGAACGTCAACGTTCAGTTAGAAAATTCTTGCGATTGATAAGAAAACCTAGAAATTGGTTCTAGAAAACCCTAATTTCAGTTCTAGGAATCTAAAATCCTAATTCGGAAGTTGAAACCCCTAATTTGGGAATTAAAATGCTAGTATAAGGTTTAAACGTTATTAATTATATCTAATTAGCGAAAACGCTAATGATTTACTTGAAACCCTAATTGATTATTAGAAAACCATAATTGTTAAGTTGGAAACCCTAATGCACGATTATGGACTAATTGCTAATTTAGCAATTTTAATTAAGAAATATTAATCCTAATTATCAAGCTTGAATTATGATTAGGAAATTTTAATATAATTAGATAATCCTAATTATAATTTAGAAATTTTAATTTTTCTATTTAGAAAAACTAATTGGAAATCTCAGAAATTTAATTTGCAAAACCTTAAGGGTTAAACCCTAAACCTTAAGGGTTTGGACAATTGACAAGTATGTCATTAAATTTATAAGACAAATGACCCATTTACCCTTGTTGTATTATTTGGACATAACTTGCAAATCTTGCCATGTATAGAGTTGGTGAACAACTCTAGATATTTCATGTGCATTATAATCTAAGCCAAATTTGATCTTTGAGGACACCTAGCAACATTAGGTTCAATGGATCATAATATAAGAGATTTAAAGTAAGAAAACACTTACTTTATTTCTCATTATTGTCAAGCCCATTCTCTCTCTATATTTTCGAGGTTAATAGTGAAAAGGAGAGATAAGATAAGATTATATCACTACTTAGCTTTCCATGATCAGGATCAATGATCAGAATCAAAGATCAAGCTTCAAAGTGGTATAAACCCTAAATCTTCAAAATCTTATGATCTAATGTTAAATTCTGTTGTTTGTTGTTTAAAGTGGTGTCTAAGGGTGTTAAGTAGTGTTCTGGGTTGTTAGATCATAGATCTATTAACACTTAGATGCACGAAAATAGAATTTTTAGAAGTTGTTCTTGAACCTTAAAAAGTTGTCTGACAGCCTAATGTCAGGGCTCGTAGATCGCTGTGTGTTTGATGTTTAGTGTCTTTTATGTTATATATTTGTTCTATGTTGTGAGGGCTTTGATCTGAAACTTGAATCAAGCGCAGATCATGTATAGATTGCAAGATATGAGCGGTCAAAGTGCGTTGACTGAGCACGAAGTCTGATTTCTGGGCAACCCAGATTTTCCAAAAACTCTGACAACCATTTTCTAGGCTTTGGATCTTGCTACTGTTTGTGTTTTAGTCTTTGTTAATGCTTTAATCTTGTAGCCTGACATGAGAACTACACATTCATGCTTTTATATTACTTAGATCATGATCAGAACAAAAATTAATCGTGGTCAAACAACCGCTGACCAACTTACCGGATGAAGATTTCCGAGAAACCTAGATCTTCAAGAACTGTTTCCTGACTAGTACTTTGACCGGCCTAAATCTTCTTTTGATGTTGTTGTTAGACTAATCTGATGATATAGAGTTATTTACTGACATCTCTACTACATATGTGAACCTTCATATCACACAAATCAGATCTGGAGTGAAAGTTATAAGGATCGAAAGTAGAACCCTATAACTGTTCTTCATTTCTGAAAAACCCAGAAATGAAGAACAGTCTCTGACAACATGTTTGATGCCTTATATCTTCTTGGTATGATGCATTCTAGCCATCAAACTTGTTTGGGGTTATAGTGTTACATAAATACTATAACATGAACTTCATTTCAAACCCAGAAACGTAAGGATCAAAGAGTTACTACCGGTCAAACATACCCACTTGCTAATTGACATGAAGTTCTAGGTTTAGCCCAAGAACACCTACGGCGACGGTTTTGTCCCCTAAAGCCCCTTTAGCAACAGATAATATCTAAAAATAATTATTTTATTTAGTAAATAGAAAAAAAAAAGTTTTTAATTATTAAAAATATATAATAAATTCCTAAAAATTATTTTAAAGCCTAAAAATGGGTTTTTAATTATTTAGAATATATTTCATAAATATTTAATATTTTTTGGAATATTAATGGTATTTAAGTTATTTAATTATAATATTAAATAAATTATTTAAAATGATTTTAATACATTAAAAATAATTTAAAAATATATTATGGTGTAAGAAAATATTTTAAGTTATTTTTAATGACTTTTAATAATATGTGATGAATTTCACTAATTAAAAATAATGGTAATTAATTTATTTAATAAATATATTAAATAAATTATGAAAAATAAATTAATGATTTAAAATTATATAAAAATGATTTAAGTGTTACAAAAATATTTTAAGTTATAAAATATAACTTTTGATATTTTGTCATAAAATATTAATATTTTAATATTAATAGAAATTATCGGATAATGGATTTAAGCTGTTTTAAAAATCATATAATATGATTTTAAAGTATTAAAATACTTTGTGATATTATAAATATATTATAATATTATGTTATGATTTTTCATTAATATTTAATATTAAGTAAATATTAATGATAAAGGAATTATATGGTATATAAATTATATAAATACGATATTAATGATCAAAAAATCATGATAAATGGTAATAATTATCTGAAAATTATTACGAGTTTATGAAAAATATTTTGACTGATAATAAATTATCTAAAATATCTGTGAACCAGTTTAGATCGAGTCTTAGTAATTTTAGACTCGAAATTTATCCAACTAGGCCGTCGGAATGTCAGAATTGTGTTGGATTCAACTCAGACTGTAATAGTTTGACTTGATACTAGGTCTTATGTGCTGTATAGACTGATAGGGTTATGGGTTATGTGTTTAGGTTATTCTATGAATATATATAATAGTATTATACTGTGATGATATTATTCTAACTTGAAAATCAATATTATTAATATTAAGTTTTCAGACAAAGCTAAATAAATTGCGTAACGATAATCAACGGTACATGCAAGTTTTTCTTAACTGGACCTCGAGTTATTTCATTCAATTATACTTGTGGTTAATCATTGCTGATTGCCATGTCTATGAATTGTTAAATCGTACTCCGTGCATATTGCATGTATTCTTCAGGTATGAAAGGCTAATCACCTTCATTACCATTCGGTTTAGATATAATTGCTATGTTCATGTTCAATGTTCATTTAGCTATGAAAGTTTGTTCATGCTAGTTCTCAATTATATTATAGAATTATAGCCAGCTTATTGTTCAATTCTTTCCATCATGATATATCCTTAAATAAACTTATACTTACTAGGCAAACTTATGCTCACCCTTGCTATATCATGATAAACATTGCAGATTAAGACAAATGCGTCGGATACAAGGAAAAGTCAAAGCCAAGTTCAGCTTGGGACTATGTGTGCTGCTAGATTTGTAACAATATTGTATAATAATAACATTGTTTGTTAGATATGATATTGATTCAGGTATTATGTGAAGGTTTTCGACCTTGGGGTAATGTCTAAAGTTTAATGTATAAATAATTTATGTTTATATCTTCCGCAATAGATATAGAAATAGTATACCAGATCAGTGGTGATTTGGGACCCGGATTTGGGGATATTAGAAAGAGTAAGATTCATAAATCAACGATACTTTGGTCAGAAAAAGAAATCAATTTTGTTGTGAATAGTACCCCGTGAATAGTAACTCGTGAATAGTACCCCATTTTTGTACATAGTACCATATACATAAATAATGTCATATACGTAAATAGTGCCATATACATGAATAATGTCGTATACATGAATAGTAATCCCGACACAAAAAAGGTAAAAATTTCATAATAAAATTTATACCAATATTTTGGTATAATGATATTGAAAAAAATAATATCATTTACGAAAAAAAATAACATCTCTTACCATCTCTTACCTCAAAAGAATATCACTTCTAACTGGAATATCAGATATAATGCTGAAGAAAACTTGCACCGTATAGCAACACTCAAAGTATCTAAATACTCACAAAAATACGCTCGATATTATAGAGAGAGAAAACTTCAGATTCTGGTGTGATTTTTAATTCTAACCTAAGCACTCTATTTATAGGAAAATGCTTAGAACACCAAAGCAAAAAATTTAATAAAATATTATTATATTAAAAAAATTCACGCCCACCTCTTGAAAATCTGATTTCAGCACATTTACAACACATGTGGGGCCCACCAAAATGAAAAAACATTTTTCTTTAAAAAAACATTTAAAACTCCAAAAATCAATTATTCTGAAATTTCAATAATTCATAATAAATAGCCTTTTTATCAGAAAATTTTGAATCTTATGTCCATTCCATAGGAAATTTAATTATCTACAACATTGTAGATTTAAGTTTTTCCAAATTCTAAACAGAAATTGACCGAAATCAACATGCGTACGATTTTGCAGGTTATAATCAAATTTTAGTCAAAAATGGGGCCCACCAACATATTTAACATGGTTTTTTGTAACAAAAATATTCTTCTTCCTCATTTATTCATATATCGCACATTCATTGTAAAAATATCACTATTATTATATTATTATATTATCACATTATACATTTATAATGTAATATAATATATTTGAATGAATTATTTTATCAGAAAAGATAAAATATCAATTTTCAATAATTGTCACTTTTCTAAAAATTCCTCCCTTGATATCCGCATAAAATAAATATTTTTCTTATCATATAAATCAATAATTAATTATTCACAAATAATATTACAGAATCACAATAATGACAACCAGGTCGTTCTCATGAAAGAGGGGGCTTTCCGATGAGAATTTCTCCTTACTGGCGCGCAATTAGATAACCTAACTCCTTTCCTTGAAAGAATTTTTTAGACATTATCAATAATGTTATCTAATAATATTATTCAAATAATATGAATTATTGGTTTGATAATGTAAAATATTGTGCAGTGATAATTATTGAAACAACAATAATATAAAATAATGTGCAATACCATGTGCTACTATGCAACAACGCGTATTACATTACTTTTAACCACCGGGTATTTCAATAGTGTTAACGGTAACAACTACGATGTTATTTATAAAAAACTCATACTTTTCATTTTCTTCATCCGACCATTTTCCGTTATGGGGCCCACAAAAGGTTGCTTTGTCGTACGAATATTCCCCGACAGCAAGAATATTTCACGACCAACCAAATATTCCCGGACAACAATGAATATTTTATAACCACTTGCTTATTTTTTAAACTTTACATATATCACCCTTAACTTTAACTTTTTATCAATTTAACCATTTATTGAATAATAATTATAAGAAAAATTAAAAACCTTTATTTCATAAAATTCGGGGTCTTACACTTACGTCCATACAACGCCTCGAATGGAGCCATGCCAATACTTGCTTGATAACTGTTGTTGTAAGAGAATTCCACCAATGGCAAGAACTTGTCCCAACTTCCTTTGAAGTCAAGGACACAGAGTCTTAATAGATCTTCAAGAGCTTGAATAGTCCTCTCCAACTGCCCGTCCGTTTGAGGATGATATGCCAAACTGAATCGTAAATTCGTGCCCATAGCTTTTTGCAAACTAACCCAAAATCGTGAAGTGAATCTCGGGTCTCGATCAGAAACTATGGATACTAGCATACCATGCAGTCTTACAATCTCATTTATATATATACGAGCAAGACATTCAAGTGAATAAGTTTCTCGTATAGGTAAGAAATGAGCGGACTTGGTTAATCTATCAACAATAACCCAAATTGCATCAATGCCTTGAGAAACCTTGGGAAGACCAGTAACGAAATCCATGGTAATGTCTTCCCACTTCCATTCTGGAATTTCAAGTGGTTGTAATAGACCTTTTGGCACTTGATGCTCTGCCTTGACTCGTTAACACATTAAACACATTGAGATAAACTCCATGATCTCTCTTTTCATATTGCTCCACCGAAATGTATGTCGAAGATCACGATACATTTTGGTACTTCCAGGATGGATTGCAAATGGTGTGTTGTGTGCCTCCATCGTGATTTTATACTTTAAATCAAGGTCATTAGGAACATAAAGTATAGAGTTGTCTCTAAGTATTCCATCTTCATCGATTCTTGCTCCAGAATAGCACTTTCTTGTACTTTCTTCTTTATACGCATCAACTCCAGGTCTGTAGCTTGAGCAGCTTTAACTTTATCGATTAAAATCGGTTCTACTCGTATATTTTCCATCATCACGTGGGTCCTTGGAGTCTTTAACTCTATCTCCATCCTTTGCAAGTTATACAAAATGGGCCTTTACGTTAACAATATTGCACTCGTACCGGCATATGATCTTCTACTCAACACGTCAGCTACCACGTTCTCTTTTCTAGGATGGTATTGAATTGTATGATCGTAATCTTTCAACAGCTCGACCCAATGTCGTTACCACATGTTGAGTTCCTTTTGGGTGAAGAAATATTTGAGGCTTTTATGATCCGTATAGATCTCCACCTTCTCCCCATACAGGTAATGCCTCTAGATTTTTAACACAAAAACGATTGATGCTAACTCTAGATCATGAGTAGGATAATTCCTCTCATATTCTTTGAGTTTTCGTGAGGCATAGGCTATGAATTTCCCATCTTGCATGAGAACACATCCTAACCCTTTTCCTGAAACATCGCTGTAGATGACAAATCCCTCCGAACCAGATGGTATTATTAGAACAAGTGCTGAAATGAGTCTCCTCTTGAGTTCTTGAAAACTCTTCTCACATTCCTCGCTCGAACCGAATTTTGTATCTTTTTGAGTTAGCTGAGTTAATGGAGTAGCGATTCGAGAAAATCCTTCCACGAATCTCCGATAATAACCAGCTAAGCCCAGAAAGCTACGTACTTCGGTCACTAACTTAGGTTGCTCCTAGCTTTGTATTACTTCAATCTTCGTTGAGTCAACAAATATTCCGTGATTTGATATCACGTGCCCAATGAATGCTACTTCCTCAAGCCAGAACTCGCACTTCTTTAACTTGGCATAAAGCTTGTTTTCACGAAGCTTTTGGAGTATCAGACTCAAGTGTTGCTCATGATCTTCACAGCTTTTGGAGTATATGAGGATGTCATCAATAAAGACAACCAAAAAATGATCCAAATATTCCTTAAATACTCGGTTCATCATATCCATGAAGGCAGCAGGAGCATTATTCAATCCAAAAGACATGACTAGGAATTCATAATGCCCGTACCGCGTTCTAAAAGTAGTCTTTGGAATGTCATCAGTTTTAATCTTTAATTGATGATATTCAGAACGACGATCGATCTTTGAAAAGAATTTGGCGCCTTGCAACTGGTCAAAAAGGTCATCAATGCGAGGTAACGGAAATACCTATTTTTGATGGTGACATGATTCAACTCCCGATAATCAATACAAAGTTACATACTCCCATCTTTCTTCTTTACGAATAAAACAGGAGCACCCCAAGGAGACGTACTAGGACGAATGAAAGTGATGTCTAACAATTCCTGCAGTTGGGTTTTTAACTCCTGAAGTTCAATAGGAGCCATTCGATATGGGGCTTTGGAAATGGGTTTTGTACCGGGTTCAAGGTAGATACAAAATTTAATTTCACGCTCTGGGGGTAGGCCAGGAAGTTCTTCAGGGAATATGTCAGAAAATTTATTAACAATAGAAATATCATTCAAATTTGACGTATTTTTGTTTAAATCCGTGACATGGGCTAAGAAAGCTTGACATCCATTTTTCAATAAATGAATAGATTTATGGCTTGATATGACAGTGATTGACTTTAGTGGTTTGGTTGCTTGAATTCGCATAATAGGTTGGTTAGGAATATAACTAACAACCTTACGAAAATAATCAATTTTGGCATGATGAGTAGTTAACCAATTAATTCCTAAAATCACATAGAATGAAAGTATTTTTAAAGATAGAAGATCGACAGGTAACATGTAGGTGCCGATTCAAATCAAACAAGACTTATAAATAGTGGATGTAATGAAGGTTTCTCCTAACGGAGTTTCAACAGATAAGTCAAAGTCTAATTTCTCCGGAGTTAAATTTAAACGTTGAGTGCAAGTAGGAGAAATAAAAGAATGGGTAGAACTGTTATCAAATAAGGTATAGACTTCGCTAGAGTTTATGATTAGCTTATCCGTGATGACCTCGTTCGGGCTCCATACTTTTTGGGAGGTTACGATAAACGCTCTCCCTTGAAATACCGGCTTTGACTTGTCTGGGATGGCATTTGGTGTCACCATCCCAACTGGACTTGGATTTACTGCACGATAAAATTGAGCTAGGTGACCTTCTCTTCTGCAATTATAACATGCTTTGGACTGCATCGTGCAGTTTCAACTGATGTGTCCGTCCCCTCCACATTTGAAGCATACGATTGATGGTCGTTCTTCTTCCTTCACAATGGGTGCTGGTGCTGACATCTTTCCATCATTGTTGAATCTCCTCTTCTTGAAATTTCCACTTCTATTATCTTGGCCATGATTACCACCGAAGTGCTTACCATTTCTGGCATGTTTATTCTCTCCATGTTTATTGTCCCTGCTTCGATGACTGCTACCACTTGTATTATCTTTTTGTTGGCTGCTATCTCTGGGTTGGGTTGACTCATTATCGTGCTCCAATAACCGAGCACTATTTACAACATCTGAATACAAACACAGTTTGTGAGAAATGAGGTATTGGCGTATTTCAGGTTTCAAACCTTACAGAAACATTCACGTCATTCTCTCCTCTTTATCAACCAAATGGTATGCAAACCGGGACAACTCAGCAAACTTAGCCTCGTACTGCGACACAATCATATTATTTTATTCCAGCTTGATAAATTCCACCTCCTTCATGTGACAAATACTTTTGGGAAAGTACGTGTCGTTGAATAGTTCTTGGAACTTCTCCCAAGACATCTTCAGTGTTGCAGGCTGAGTACGCTTTACAGATTCCCACCAGTAATCTACCTCTCCTCGCAACATGAAGGTGGCAAAGGGAACCTTTTGCTCCTTGAAGCATCCTAAGACATCAAATATCTTCGTGATCTGCTTTATCCACGTCTCTGCCTTAAGTGGTTTTGGCTTTCCCAAAAACTCTGGTGGTCCTAGCTCCTTGAACTGCTTAGCGGTGACCATCCAAGAGTTGCCAGTGTTTCCACCTGCATTTTTCACAGGAGTCTCTCTCGCCTAATGTTGCATAAATTATATAAAGCCTTTGAAAATCTCATCGTTCATCATTTGGTTGGTGTTGTTGTTTACATGAGGATTGTTGCCTTCCTGATGTACATTATCCTGATTATTGATCTGTGGTGACTCAACGGTCTCCTGTGCTACATTGCTTATCTCAACATTTTCATATGCCATTTTCAAATACTGCCACAAAATAAGGATTAATTGACATACCACATAATACCCATATATTTTGACCGACCAATTAAATAAGAAATAAGCTTAGGTAGGTCATACTAGCGAAGGATTACCCGTCTCTCCCCTCCTAGTTCTAGTCTCACATCTCAACTAGGGATCATATCCCTAGGCTTTGATAGCAACTGTGATGCCCCCAAAATAGGTTTACATCACCCATTCCGAGTCTCCAAATACATGGTACAAAATTCAAATACAACTTAACTATACAACTGTCGTGTAAAATACGACAAAGTATAATCTAAGAATTTTTACACGAATATTGTCTTCTAGACAATATCCAAACTCAAATGGAGTCCTTATTATAATTATTATCACACTATTTCATAGAATAGTGAGGACTACTAATGCACCATCTCGGACCATCACTCCGTTCCCCGACCAGTACCGGCTATGTTCTTGTGACGACCCCAAAATAGGTCCATTCCATCCAACCCATTCTGAGTCGCCAAATACATGGTACAGAAATAACTACAACTTTATTATCACAACAATAAAACTGTGAGTTTAAATACAAATATTATCTTCTAGACAATATTTATACTCAAATAAATCCTCATCACATTTATTTTACAAAAATGGTGAGGACTACTAAACAACTCTCTCTAGAACCTTCATTCCATACCCGACTAGTACTCGCATTTACATTCTCGCCTCCCGAGAAAAAAAATGGAACAACAAGGAAAAGGGTGAGCTCAACTAGCTCATAAAGAATACTATGACTAAGATAATATACAACAAATTATCGTTAGTCTCCAACGAGGAAAAATCGATAGAATACAATAGACAACAAGTTTGAGATCAATATTCAAGAATGAAATAATAATTCATGTAGAGAGTTACGTAGAGAATGAAATCTACTATAATCTATGAATTTAATAAATCCATCATCAATATTTTATCCCCGTAACATCAATCAATATTCATCCCAAATCAAATATTCATCTTTGCACCACAGCCAAAGATATTCATCAATCGGTCATGTTCATCTCAACACTGTTCATCTTTGCACTAAAGGCCAAAGATATTCATCGATCGATCGTGTTCATTTAAACACCGCTCATCTCTTTTACTACAGCCAAAGATATTCTTCAGAAATCATTCATCTTTGCACTATGTGCCAAAGATATTCAACAACAGTCATCTTTGACATACGAGCAAAAGATATTCATCAATAATTCATCTTTGCATTGGTTTTATCCACGTCCAAAAATACCTCAAAAATAATCATAGTGGTGTAAAATTCAAGAATGATCAAAACATGGATACAATCAAAGCTAGTATCCGAATAGATATTTTGACGAAAAGAAGAAATTTTATTTTTGATGAATAGTGCCAGTATACGTGAATAGTGTCAGTATCGTGAATAAGTGTCGTATCACGTGAATAGTAACTCAGACACCAAAAGATAGAAATTCCACAAAAAACATTTTCACGCTTACGTTAATAGTACTAGTGAATAGTAACTTCGTGAATAGTAACTCATGAATAGTAACTCGTGAATAGTAACTCATGAATAGTAACCCTTTACATGAAAAAGTTCCAAATTTGATAAAAAGTACCAACCAATATTTCAAAGATAATGATATTGAAGAATTAATATCATTTGAGAAGAAAATAACATCCCTTACCTCAAAGAATCAAGATTACCCGAAAAAAAAAGGCTCAAGTGATCTTTGAATGAAACTTGTAATTGAATAAAGAACTCTCAAAGTATCTAAATACTCACAAAATACGCTCAATAATATAGAGAGAAGAGAGAAAACTTTGTTTCGTGTGATTTTCAATTCTAACTTAGCCCTCTATTTATAGGAAAATGTTAGCCTACCAAAAAGAGACTTGACTGCTACACGATGGCTTTACACCGCTACTATTGCCACCCACCACATTTGAAATAAAATTCAGCACATTTTTTCACCAACCACAAGTGGGGCCCACTTAATTCTAGAATTTTCCACCAAAATCAATTATAAACCTAATTTCCGAATCCGACACCTCTTAAAATTCACAACAAATCATTCGTGCATTTTTAACGGTTCAAAATTTGTGGACATATACTCAACTTATGTATGTATAACATACCCAAAAATTACCACAATCCAGCGGTCGGATTAAAAATTATAACCCCATAATATATCTCAAAACCCCGATTTGATTTTTTAATACCTCCAATCGATAAAATCTTGATAAAACACCTCAACATTAATTCCTTCATTAATAACCACATAAATAAATCCATCATTTATATTCATATAAAATAAATATTTCCTTATCATATGAATCAATAATTAATTATTCACAAATAATATTGCGAGAATCACATTTATGACAACCAGTCATTCCTGTGAAAGAGGGGCTTTCAATAAGGATCTCTCCATCTTGGCGCCGCAATTAGGTGACCAAACCTCTCCTTAGATGTAACTTTCTAGACATTGCCAATAATGTTATCTAATAATATTATTCAAATAATATGAATTATTGATCCGATAATGGGAAATATTGTGCGGTGACAATTATTGAACAACAATAATATAAAATACCAACGCGACAATTATTGAATCAATAAAATAAACTATTGAGCAAGTAATTATCGTGAAAATTATTGAGTAGTGCCTTCTTACGTAAGGATCAATAATTCAACAATCATCGCGCAATGGTGCAAAGCTTTGTGCAACCACGCCAGACATCGTATTTTAACCACCGGTATTCCAACAGTCTTAACGCATAATAACTCACGCGTTATTTATAACCACCCAAACTTTGTCGTTTTCCTCATCCAATCGCTTTCCGTTATGGGGGCCCACACATGGTCGCCAAGTAAATACGAATATTCCCGACAAGATGCGAATATTCCACGACCAAACGAATATTCCCTAACAAAAATGAATATTTTATAACCACTTGCTTATTCAAATATTTATGCATTTTACCCATAACTAACCACATTAATCAAATCCACCCTTACTATTTCAAAATAATAAATAAAGAAAATTCCTTTTATTTAAAAAAATTTCGGTCTTACAACCTCCCTCCTTATGAAATTTCGTCCTCGAAAATCGACGTGACGATACTGGTGTTTCGAAAAGATAAGAATACCTCGCTTTCATTTTCATTTCCAATTCCTAGGTCATTTCCTCAATAGCATGGTTTCTCCACAAAACTTTAACTTATGGTATAACCTCGGTACATAGGTCATGTTCTTTCCTCTACAAAATCTTGACAGTACCTCCTCGTGACGTTAAGTCTTCTACTATCTCGTCCGGTTCTAACTCAATGACGTGTTTTCGGTCGTCCACATATTTACGTAACATCGACACGTGAAAAAGCGTTATGAACACGCGTGCATACTTGGTGGTAAACGAGTCTATAGGCCACGGTTCCTATTCGATCGAGAATTTCAAATGGATTAATAAATCAAGGTTTGAGCTTTCCTCACCTCACCGATTCTCGCTTTTAAAATAACAACTTCTTACACCTCCTTCTTCAAATTCATCAGCTCCGGTGTGTAGCTTCGAACAACTTTAACTTTATCGATTAAAGTCGATTATACTCAGATATCATCACGTACTCAGTATATCATCACGTGGGTACCTAGAGTTTTCATCTCCATCTCTATTATTTGTATATTATGCGAAATGAGTCTTTGACAATATCGTACTCGTACTTGTATACGATCTTCTACTCAACACGTCAGCTACCACGTTCGCTTTTTCCAGGATGGCATGGTCAGAACATATGTTGAAATGAGTCTCCTCTTGAGTTCTTCGAAGCTCTTTCCACATTCCTTGCTCCATTTGAATTTTGTATCTCTATGAGTCATTTACGTTAATGGAATAGCGATTCGAGAATATCCTTCAACGAATCTCGATAATAACCAACTAAGCCTAGAAAACTACGCATTTCGATTACTGACTTAGGTTGTTCTCAATCGTGACTCATATCCCAACCTTGGATAAGACGTCACAATGACACCTATCGTTTACTATCGCACGAATATGACGCCCCTTACAGAGAGTTCCGCTTAGGTGAATTCCACAAAGGAAGTCACAAGATAAAGGCTCAGTACCAAATTTATAATTGAAATTTTTAACTCAAGTTCAATAGAGCCATTCGATATGAGATTTTAGAAATGAGTTTTGTCTAGGGTTCAAAGTCGATACAAAATTTAATATCGATCTTTGGGAGTA
Source organism: Panax quinquefolius (assembly GCA_020205615.1). Classification (NCBI taxonomy): domain Eukaryota; kingdom Viridiplantae; phylum Streptophyta; class Magnoliopsida; order Apiales; family Araliaceae; genus Panax; species Panax quinquefolius. The sequence goes on along the minus strand of CM035158.1, from coordinate 65,943,532 downwards.
AGCCAATAAATTCTTCAGAAATACGTCGGGAAAAATCAATAACAACAAGAATATTATTCAAATCGACGTGTCTTTATTCAAATCCATAACATGGACTAAGAAAACTTGACATCCGTAATAAACGAATGACTTCATGGCTCGATATGAAAATGTTTGATTACAATGGTTTGATTGCTTGAATTGAATAACAAAGTTGCTTAGGAATATGAAAACTAACAACCTTACGAAAGCAATCAATTTGGGCATGATGAGTAGTTAACCTTAAAATCACATCAAAAGCAAATATCTCTATAGAAATAAGGTTAACAGGTAATGTGATAGTGCCAACCTGAATCAAACAAGATTTCTAAACAACGGATGTAATGAAAGTTTCTCCTAACGGAGTTTCCACAGATAGGTCAAAGTCTAATTTCTCCGTAGTCAAGTTCAAACGTTGAGCGTATAAGCAAAGAGATAAAAGAATGGGTAGAACCGGTATCTAGTAAGGTATAAACTTCGCAAGAATTTATAATTAACTAACCGTGCTAACTTCGTTCGGGTTCCTCGCATTTGACCGGCCACAACAAGCGCTCTTCCAGGAATCGTTGACTTTGACTTTTCGGGACATCCTTTTGAGTCACCATTCATTGGATCTGGTTTTGATATCGCATGATCTCGAGCGATATGTCCTTCTTTTCCACAATTATAGCATACCTTAAACTGTTGTGGGGTTTGAATGATGATATGTCCTCTTTCCAAGATTTGTAATATCTGACCGGTGGTCGTTCTCCTCCCTTAAAACTAGTCACTCGGGCGCCGACGTCTTCACATGGTCGTTGTTGAATCTCCTCTTTAAAATCTCCTCCCGACTCGCTTCTTCTATTTTCATGGCCACGATTACCACCGTAGTGGTAACCACCTTTGTCCGTATTCTTCTTTCTCCATTTGGTTATCGTTATTCGATGGATCGCTATCTTCTAGGTATGATCTGGTTATGGTCCCTCGGTTGAACGTACTCGTTATCTCGCTCTAACAATTGAGCCACATTGACAACATCCGAATAGAGAGAAAATTTATGAGAAATGAGATCTTCGACGTATCGCCGGGTTTCAAACCTCTAAGAAACATCCGCGCCACGTTCCTCATTCTCCACCAAATGAGGTGAAAACTGGATAACTCCATGAACTTCGCCTCGTCTTTGGGATACCGTCATATTATTCTCGCTCCGGTCTAATAAACTCCACTTCCTTCATATAGCCGAATACTTTCGGGAAGTACTTGTCATTGAAGCTTTTCAAACGTCTCCCACGACACGCCGAAGTGCGGTGAATGGGTACGCTTCACGATTCCACCAAGAATCGCTTCGCCACGGAACATAAAAGTAGCGAATGGAACTTTCGTTCTTCGTGCATCCCAAGACATCGAATATCTTGGTAATTTGCTTGACCCATGTTTCCGCCATGATCGGATCCGCTTTCCCTGCACTCGGTGGTCCCAACTCTTTGAACTTCTTGGTTGTGACCACCCGTGAATTGCTATCATCTCCTCCTCCGTATTTTGAACACGAAGTCTCCTAAATTCGATTTTGCATGAACGCAAAAAGCTTTTAAACATCCCTCGCTCATCATCGCTTTCCATTGGTGTTATTCACAGGAGGTACATTGCCGACTGTTGCACGTTCTCCTCGTTGTTAAATATGCTGTGCATCTCCACGGTCTCATTTACACCACTATTAATATTCTCACGACATTCTCAAATACCGCCATAAAACAAGGGTTAATTAAGGAAATCAATCACATAATATCCCTATATACTGACCAACTAACAAATAAGCTTAGGTAGGACACACTAGCAAAGGATTTACTCGTCTCTCCCCTCCTAGTTCTATTCCCCGATCTCCGCCAGAGATCATATCCCTAAGCTCGATATTAACCGTGACGACCCCAAAATAGGTCCATTCCATCCAACCCATTCTCGAGTCGCCAAATACATGGTGCGTAAATAACTACAACTTTATTATCACAACAATAAAACTGTGAGTTTAAATACAAATATTATCTTCTAGACAATATTTATACTCAAATAAATCCTCATCACATTTATTTTACAAAAATGGTGAGGACTACTAAACAACTCTCTCTAGAACCTTCATTCCATACCCCGACTAGTACTCGCTACATTCTCGCCTCCTGAGAAGAAAAAATGGAACAACAAGGAAAAGGGTGAGCTCAACTAGCTCAAGAAGAATACTATGACTAAGATAATATACAACAAATTATCGTTAGTCTCCAACAGGAAAAATCGATAGAATACAATAGATAACAAGTTTCGGATCAATATTCAGCAATGAAATAATAATTCATAGAAGAGTTACGTAGAGAATGAAATCTACTATAATCTATGAATTTAACGGTCCATCATCAATATTTTATCCTCGTAACATCAATCAATATTCATCCCAAATCAAATATTCATCTTTGCACTACTGTGCCAAAGATATTCATCAATCGATCATGTTCATCTCAACACTGCTCATCTTTGCACTAAAGGCCAAAGATATTCATCAGTCGGTCATGTTCATTTAAACACCTGCTCATCTTTGCACTACAGGCCAAAGATATTCTTCAGAAATCATTCATCTTTGCACTACAGGCCAAAGATATTCAACAACAGGTCATCTTTGCATTACGAGCAAAAGATATTCATCAATAATTCATCTTTGCATTGGTTTTATCCACGTCCAAAAATACCTCAAAAATAATCATAGTGGTGTAAAATTCAAGAATGATCAAAACATGGATACAATCAAAGCTAGTATCCAGAATAGATATTTTAGACTTAAAAGAAGAAATTTTATTTTTGATGAATAGTGCAGATACGTGAATAGTGTCAGATATCGTGAATAAGGTCGATACGTGAATAGTAACTCAGACACCAAAAGATAGAAATTCCACAAAAAACATTTTCACGCTTCATGAATAGTACTAGTGAATAGTAACTCGTGAATAGTAACTCATGAATAGTAACTCGTGAATAGTAACTCATGAATAGTAACCCAGATACATGAAAAAGTTCCAAATTTGATAAAAAGTACCAACCAATATTTCAAAGATAATGATATGAAGAATTAATATCATTTGAGAAGAAAATAACATCCCTTACCTCAAAGAATCGATTACTTGGAAAAAAAGGCTCAAGTGATCTTTGAATGAAACTTCAGTCTTGAACAAAGAACTCTCAAAGTATCTAAATACTCACAAAATACGCTCAATAATATAGAGAGAAAGAGAGAAAACTTTGTTTTCGGTGTGATTTTCAATTCTAACTTAGCCCTCTATTTATAGGAAAATGTTAGCGTACCAAGCGAGACTTGACCACCACTACGATGGCTTTACTCGCTACTATTGCCACCCACCACATTTGAAATAAAATTCAGCACATTTTTCACCAACCACAAGTGGGGCCCACTTAATTCTAGAATTTTCCACCAAAATCAATTATAAACCTAATTTCCGAATCCGACACCTCTTAAAATTCACAACAAATCATTCGTGCATTTTTAACGGTTCAAAATTTGTGGACATATACTCAACTTATGTATGTATAACATACCCAAAAATTACCACAATCCAAACGGTCGGATTAAAAATTATAACCCATGCAATATATCTCAAAACCCCGATTTGATTTTTTTAATACCTCCAATCGATAAAATACTTGATAAAACACCTCAACATTAATTCCTTCATTAATAACCACATAAATAAATCCATCATTTATATTCATATAAAATAAATATTTCCTTATCATATGAATCAATAATTAATTATTCACAAATAATATTGCAGAATCACATTTATAACAACCAGTCGTTCCCAGAAGGAAGAGGGCTTTCAATAAGGATCTCTCTCTTCATCGGGCGCGCAATTAGGTGACCAAACCTCTCCTTAGATGAACTTTCTAGACATTGCCAATAATGTTATCTAATAATATTATTCAAATAATATGAATTATTGATCCGATAATGGGAAATATTGTGTGTGACAATTATTGAACAACAATAATATAAAATACCAACGCAAAGAATTATTGAATCAATAAAATAAACTATTGAACAAGAATATCGTGTGAAAATTATTGAGTAGTAGTGCCTTCACGTAAGGATCAATAATTCAACAACACATGCAATACCGTGTGCATCTTTGTAACCACCGCGCCAGACATTCGTATTTTAACCACCGGGTATTCCAACAGATCTTAATTGGTAATAACTACGCCAAGTTATTTATAACCACCCAAACTTTGTCGTTTTCCTCATCCAATCGCTTTCGGTTATGGGGCCCACACACGGTCATACCGTCGTAGTGCATTTAATATTCCCGACGAGCACGAATATTCCACGACCAAACGAATATTCCCCGACAAAAATGAATATTTTATAACCACTTGCTTATTCGAAATATTTGCGCATTTTACCCATAACTAACCACATTAATCAAATCCACCCTTACTATTTCAAAATAATAAATAAAGAAAATTCCTTTTTATTTAAAAAAATTTCGGGGTCTTACAGTTCTCATTTCCTGAAGAGAACAATGAAAGCAAAGGGTGAGCTCAACTAGCCCAGTAAGAAATATTATGACAAAGATAATGTAGAATAAATTATTGTTAGCCTTCAACAGTGTTAAACTGATAAAATACAATAAACATCATGTTTAACTGCATCGAAACAAGCAATCCATTAGAAGAGTCAAGTAGGGCATGATATCTACTATCTTCTATGATTTAAAAAGTTTATCATCAACTTTATCGCTGAGACTCAGCTCAATAAATAATTCACATCATTGAATTATCCATGCACTACGGGCCAAGGATATTCATGTAATCTCCAATGGTCATGATCATGCCAAAAATTATCCATGAATGCACTACGGACCAATGAGGACTTTTATCATTTGTAACCTTATAGATCATGATTATACCGAATGATCCCTAGTCATAATCATACCAATCAATAGTCCATCTATGCACTACGGGCCAAAGATGACTTTTACCACATTATAAGCATGAGGATGATGACAATGATATAAGAATTCAATTAAAAGAAAGCAAATGATAAATTTTAAAGATTTATAATTTAATTTATCCAGAATTCAATAATGTCCAAATTGTCAACATGATACTGCTTTGTGGAGTAAAATTCAAGAATAATATTATATCAAAAATGATTTGGACCAAAAAGAAATTAATTTTTGTCATGAATAGTACCCCAGGTGAATAGTACCTGAGTGAATAGTGCCCCATGAATAGTACTTCAGGAATAGTACACCGTGAATAGTGTTATGGCATGAAAAGATTAAAAATTATCAAGACTGCTCAGAATAATATTTCCATGAAAAGATACTAGATGAAGCGCAAATTTCAAGAATATTCTACTAATTTCACGGAGTATAAATGAAATACTTTAACAAAATGAGTGTAGAATTCAGAATCTGAAACGAAATAATATTACTTACATACTACAAAGTATGGAAGAAAATATGATTTCATATGAATATTGAACAAAAATAATATCTCTTACCTTAAAAAGAGAGTACTTCTGACTGGTAGGGCGGGGATATTCTTAAAGAAAACTTATACAGTTTTTTACGCTCAAAGCTTTTTTAAGCTCTAAAGAAATACGCTCAAGATTATCGAAGAAGAATTTTTTGATTCTGGTGTGATTTTCAATTCTAAACTAAGCATCCTATTTATTGGAGAATGGAAAGGATACTATTTGAATAAAATCATGGATGCACAGTGTCAAGGATTCACGGGCGCAACGAATTCGTTTGAAAAATTTTATGATTCACTATGCAAATACTATACTGAAACTATACAAACACCATGCACAATAAAATATAATATTTTCTATTTTTCATAAAAAATAAAACTTATTATAATATATATATACATATATATAACAATAATTAGTTACTCCATCCCGTGATGTATTGTCCCCCCCCCCCCACAATGTCATAATCATCACGGCCCCCCTATTATATATATATATATATATATATATATATATATATACTGAATAACTTACCACAAATACTTCATAAAAATTCCCTCAATATTTTTAATAACATTTATTCATCAATAATATAAATTGCAATATTAATAACCAGACCATTCCTAGGAAAGAGGAGGCTTTTCGATAAGGATTTCTCCCTATTAGCGCGCAATTAGGTGACCAAACATCTTTTCTCAACAAAACTTTCTAGACATTCTCAATAATGCAAATAATAATATGAATAACTTGACATCTCAATTATTGATTTAATAATATAAAATATTGTACAGATGATACTGTGACAATAATAGAATCAATAATGTGAGATACTATGCAGTAATTACTGTAGCAATAATTGAGTACAACTGAGTGACTTCTCACGTAAGCATCAATAATCAATACCGTGTGCTACTATGCAACCACGCATATTATTTTACTTTTATCACTAGGTATTCTAACAGTTAACGGTAAAAATTTCGCTGTTATTTTTATAAAAAGATATTTCTGTCGTTTTCTAACTCCGACAATAATTCTGTTTGTGGGATCCACCAATGATTATGTCATCGTACGAATATTTGCTGTTAAAATGAATATTTCCCGACTAATCGAATATTTTATAACAACTTGCTTACTTTGCAAAATTTATAAATATTACCCATAACTATAACATTATATCAAATCTACACCATAATTTTCAAAAAAATATATTTCGAAAAAAAATCATCTTTATTCATAAAAGTTAGGGTCATACACAACCTGGTGCCCAGAATATTATCCTACGTGAAAACATTCTTTCACGTAGACTAGGGCCCACCGGACCCATTTAATCATGTCCCAACAAATGAAATTTAAATGGTTGAAAAATTGAAGGAATTACCCGGCATTACTTGATAAATCTTGGGTACGTCATTTTTGCAATTTGCAAGTGTATATACCCTTTCTTCTTTTTGCTCATTTCTTGTTTTCTACCTTGTTGGTAAATATACTAATTGACTGACCAACATTTGTGACCTCTTTCAAATGTAGAATTCTCTTATGAGCTTAGAGCCATCAACCATAGATTTTGTTTGGATACTAACATTTGCAGCACTAGCGTTGAAAAAGCTGCTTTTAGGTGCCTAGGAATTCCAAACACACTAAATGCACTAAACACTTTATAATCAAACAAACATTTAGTAGAAAGATAATGTTAGGGGTATTAAATTTTTGGTCTCAAATTATGTGGCATTGAATAAGCCAAAATACATGGTCAATCACAAGAGACTTACCCAAACAATATATTGATATCACATTATTTGAGACAAAAATAATTAAAATCCCTAGTATTATCCTTATTAAAATAGCTAAATGACTCCCTTTTAGAATCTCCATACATCATTTTCCAATATGGGAGGCGAAAGTTTTTTACCGAATTATGATTGAAATATATACCAACGTATGAGGTTGAGTTGGATTATAAAGTTGATCCACTTTATCAAATGTATCGTTAAAATATTATAAATTATAATTATTCATGTTACTTGCAACAAAAAAGTGACATAAAATCATCCGGTAAAATATATCATTTTCTAATAGAGTCCTTCTGGGGTGACATTGTTCTAGCGATATTTTAGCGATATTTTTTTTATTTGTTTTCAGTTTTTTTTACTAACTCCCAAAAAATGTATAATATTTATTTCGACTGGAATTTTTATAGAAAACAACTATATAGACACTATTTTTTGTATGTATCCAAATCTATTATATATACTAAAATACTAAAACACAGTACATGATACCATAACTTGACACCTGTCATTTACACAATTCAATAGGTGTCCTGTCTAATTAATGTTCCTTAAGACTCTTAACAAAACTGTCCAACTAACCTAACAAATGAGGATGAAAACAAATTCTAATTCATTCTCCTAAATTTTAAATTTATAATCCCCTAAATCACTACAAATCTAAACTGTTTTGATATTATCCTTTGTAATTTAATTATTATTTAATAAAATCACTACTTTATGCTATTAATTAATTTTTTGGATTTATAATCTTCTAAATCACTACAAATCTAAACAGTTAATAGCATAAGGTCATTCTCTTAATTTTTTAGATTTATAATCCCATAAATCACTAAAAATCTAAACTGTTTTGATAATATCAACTGTTTTGATAGTATCCTTTGTAATTTAATTATTATTTAATAAAATCACTACTTTATTTCAACACTACCCCCTACAATGTATATTCATCTATTTTTTTGAGTAAAGTTTGATCATCGCACAACAATCTACCATATTCTTATTATATTTTAATTTATTAATTGTATGTACTCATTTATTATTAAAAAATTGAATAATCCCGCCGCAACGCGGAGGTTTGTATCTAGTTACACCTAAAATACTGTTTTCTGTAAAAAAATTCCAGTTGAAATAAATATTATATATTTTTTTGGAGTTAATAAAATAAAATAAAAAATCGCTAGAATGTCACAAACCAATGTCCCCTAGACTTATTGTTTCTAATATGCAAAGCCTCGTAAAAAACGTGACACCAACAGACTTATTGGATTCTGGTAACCAGGTGCTTCATCTTCCTCTTTTTCATTAATTTAATCAAAAAATTTAAATGACACCAACAGATACATGAAGCACCTGGTTACCACTGAGTAGGCCTGACAAAATATGGTTATGAGTTGGTTTTGGTTTTCAAAATATGGTTATGGTTCTATTTAAGAACTAAAACTATATTAACCATGTTTAATATGGGTTGTGTGGGTTGGAACTATATGGTTATGGTTCAAAACTATATTAACCATTTTTGACTTTTAAATAAAACTTTTAAAAAATGAAATTGTGACCGCCACAATTAAATTAATTAAGTAATAATATGATATAAAAATTATTAATATAAATAATAAAATTCTAAAAACTATACTAATAAAAATTTAAATTGAAATTATTAATACCCTTCCATATTTAAATATTTTTTCAAAATTATTATTAACCCGCTAATAGAAAGGAGTATGATTGAATAGAATACTTAATAATGATATAACAAAATTAATACCGATAGAATTAAAATATAAAACAATATTTAATACTTTCAGCGGTATTTATTACTTTAGTAAATATTGTTTTTATTATGACAATATTAATCACCTAAAATAAGTGTTAAAATATACTCACTCTATTATATAATAATAGAATTTTTAAGATTTTTTTTTTTGTTCCAATTCACTTGTTTGTACTCTACTTTTCAAGAACAATAAATTATTTACTTTCATATATTATCCCCAAAATCTCTTATTTTCAAGAAACTCTCAAGAAAGGCCTGGCAAAATAATTTGTGTGTATAAAAATATCGTTATGAAAGGAGTAGAAAGGAGTAATATGTATTTTTTTCTATCAATTATTTAATTGATTAGACGATTAAAAAATGCTTAAAAAATTATAAGTAATTATAAAAATTGTTATTATATCAGGTTGGTTGAAGTATGATTGTTGGTTGAAAATATTAATGGTATAATTTGAATTTAGTACGGTGGTGGTGGTGGTGGTGGTGGTGGTGGTGGTGGTGGTGGTGGTAGTAGTAGTGGTAGTAGTAGTAGTAGTAGTTGGGGCAGCCTGGAGAAGGAGTGTGATTGAATGAAATATGGGTTGAAAAATGGTTAACCGGTTCAGAACTATATTTGCTTTAAAAAATATGGTTCCAAACTTTAACCAACCTGAATAAATAAAAATGGTTAACCAACCCATTTGGTTCTAGTTAATATGGTTTGACCCAACAGTTAATTAACTATATTGTCAGGTCTACCACTGAGTATGATATTGTGGATGACTGCCATTAGATTGATATTTTTACTATCCTGCGATTGAAGGTAATCTAAAGTGCTGAGATGAGAGCTCAAGTTCTTACTCTCTAAAACTACTCGAGTGTGATATAAATTGTTGGGAGTGGTTAGCAAGTTCACTTCATGACAAATACAGTGCGGACACGTAGGCGGAGAGATCATGTTAGACCCCAACTTTTATGAATAAAGAATAATTTTCTCGAAATATATTTTTGAATATTATGGTGTGGATTTGATATAATGTTATAGTTGTGGGTAATATTTATAAATTTTACAAAGTAAGCAAGTGGTTATATAATTTTCAATTGGTCGAGGAATATTCGTTTTAATAGGGAATATTCATACGACGTCACAATCATTGGTGGACCCCACAACGGAAGTATTGTCGTAGTTAGAAAACGACAAAACTATCTTTTTATAAAAATAACGGCGAAAGTGTTACCGTTAAAACCGCTGTTGAACCCGATAGTAAAAAAGTACAAAGAATACTGGCGTGGTTGATAAGAAGCACACGGTATTGATTATTGATGCTTACGTGAGAAGTCACTCAGTTATACTCAATTATTACTATAGTAATTGATGCATCATATCTCTCATATTATTGATTCAATTATTGTCACAGTATCATCTGCATAATATGTTATATTAATAAATCAATAATTGAGACGGCAAAGTTATTCATATTATTATTTACAATATTGACAATATCTAGAAGTTACGGCCAAGGAGAGGTTTGGTCACCTAATCAAGGCTACCAATAAAGAGAAATCCTTATCGAAAAGCCCCCTCTTTCCTGGGAACGACTTGATTGTTACATATTGTGAATTATAATATTAATGATGAATAAGTTCGTGTTGATTAAAGATGAAATTGATAGTTCCATTGTGTAGGAATTATTAGTGTTAGTGGAAATCAACATTTATTTAGATAATAATTGATGTCTGGAGGTTATATTGACCAATCAGGTAATTCACCGGATAAATGAGAAATTAATTGCTATTAATTCACATGCTTATAACTATGTGTTCACATGTGTGTACTATTGATTCACATGATTTACTATTAGGGGAGTCAAAAGATTGATAATACTTGCATGACTAAATTAAAAATGGAGGTATAGATGAAGGTACTATATTATAATTAGTTTTTTCACATGATTATACTATTAAGTCACATGAATGAACTATTAATTCACATTATTTACTATTAGGGGAGGTGGTGCAAGTTTGATAATACTTGTAGGACTAAATTAAAAATGAAGAAAAGAGGAAGGTATTAATACTGTAATATTTTGAGCCCCAAAATGTGCAATTATTGAAACTATATTTTCCTATAAATAGAAGCTCATTCTTCTATCATTCTCACCAATTCACTAAGTCTCACAAGATCAATTATTATAGAGAGAAATTATAGAGAGAAAGAAGAAGAGAAGTCTGCTACCTCACTATTCCAGTATCCAGTTTTCTTTTAAGGTAAGGGGTATTATTTCTTTCATATTCATGAAGAGAGTTATTTCTTTTAATACTCATAAGGGTTGTTATTCCATTTTTTATTATTCTGTAGGAATAACCTGTCTGTGCGGACTACCGCATCCATGGTGAATTCTTCTGTTATTCCATTCTTTATTATTCTGTTGGAATAACCTATCTGCACGGACTACCGCATGCATGGTGATTTCTTCTGTTATTCCATTCTTTATTATTTTGTTGGAATAACCTGTCTACGCGGACAACCGCATGCATGGTGAATTCTTCTGTTATTCCATTCTTTATTATTCTGTTGGAAGAACCTGTCTGTGTGGACTACCGCATGAATGGTGAATGATCCTTCGTATTCATTCCTTATTAAATTGTGGAAATGATCTGTCTATGTGGATTACCGCATGGCCGGTGAAAATCCATTTGTAGTTTCATATATTCTAGTATACTTATTTGGTTAAAATTTTGGCTTCTATACTCCATGAAATTAGTAGAATATCCTGGATATTTGAGCTTCATCCAGTATCTTTTCATGGAAATATTCTTCTGAGCATTCTTGAATTTTACTCCACAAAGCAGTATCATGTTGACAATTTGGACGTTATTGATTTCTGGATAAATTAGATTATAAATCTTTAAAATTTATCCTTGAACTTGTTTTATTGAATTATTATGTCATTGTCATCATCCTCATGCTTATATTGTGATGAAAATCATCTTTGGCTTACGTGCATATATGAACTTGGTATGATTATGACCAGGAATTATTCGGTATAATCATGACCGTAATGTGACAAATGATGTGGTGAAAGTCCTCATTGGCCTGTAGTTCATTGATGGACAGTTGTTGGTATGATTATGACCAGGGATTATTCGGTATAATCATGACCATTGATGATTACATGAATATCCTTGGTCGTGATGCATGGATGATTCGATTTTATTTATTAAGCTGAATCTAAGCGGTAAAATTGTTGAAAAACTTTTTAAATCATAGAAGATTGTAGATTTTATGCTCTACTTGACTCTTCTAATGGATTTCTTATTCCGCTGCAGTTGTTGATCTAAAACTTATTGTCTTTTATATGCTATCAGTTGTTATACTGTTGAAGGCTAAGGATAATTTATTCTGCATTATCTTAGTCATAATATTTCTTACTGGGCTAGTTGAGCTCACCCTTTCTTTCACTGTTCTCTTCAGGAAATGAGAATATAGCTGGGACGAGTCGGGGAACGGATTGACGGTCCAGATGGTTGTTTTAGTAGTCCTCACTATTCTATAAAATTATGTGACAATAAATGTAACGAGGACTCCATTGAGTGTGGATATTGTATAGATGATAATATTCTTATTAAAACTCTTAGATTATGTTTTGTCGTATTTTACATGACTGTTGCATAATTAAGTTGTATTTGAATTTTGTACCATGTATTTGGCGACTCAAGATGGGTGATGTATACCTATTTTGGGGGCATCACAGTTGGTATCAAAGCTTAGGGATATGATCCTGGCCGAGATGTGAGATAAGAACTAGGAGGGAGAGGCGGGAATTCTTCGCTAGTATGACCTACCTAAGTTTATTTGGCATATAATTGGTTGGTCAGAGTATAGGGATAATATGTGATATGTTAATTAACCCTTGTTTTGTGGCAATATTTGAAAATGGCGTCCAAAAATGTTGAGATAAGCAATGAAGCACATGAGACCATTGAGTCACCAACAATCAATGCCCAGGATAATGTGCAACAGGAAGACAATAATCCTCAGGTAAACAATAACACCGATGAAATGGTGAACGATGGGATGTTCAGAGGCTTTATGCAATTCATGAAATATCAGGCGAGAGCGACTCCTGTTCAAAATGCAAGTGGAAACACTAGCAACTCTCTCGGATCATCACCCAGAAAAGCGATTCAAGGAGCTGGGACCACCAGAGTTTTTTGGAGAGCCAAAACCACTTAAGGCGGAAACGTGGATAAAGCAGATCACCAAGATATTTGATGTCTTGGGATGCTCCGAGGAGCAAAAGGTTCCCTTTGCCACTTTCATGTTGCGAGCAGAGGCAGATTACTGGTGGGAATCTATAAAGTGTACTCAACCTACCACACTGAAGATGTCTTGGGAGAAGTTCCAAGAGCTGTTCAACGACAAGTACTTTCCCGAAAGTATTCGTCACATGAAGGAGGTAGAGTTTATCAAGCTGGAGCAAAACAATATGACCGTGTCACAGTACAAAGCTAAGTTTGCCGAGTTATCCCGGTTTGCATCTCACTTGGTTGATAACGAGGAGAGAATGATGCGGATGTTTCTAAGAGGTTTGAAACCCGAGATACGTCAATACCTAATTTCTCACAAACTGTGTTTGTATTCAGATGTTTTGAATAGGGCTCAGTTATTGGAGCGCAATAATGAGTTAACCTAACCAAGAGAGAGGAGCCGACAAGTCGATAATACCAGTGGTAGCAGTCATCGAAGTGATGACAACAAGCGTGGAGGGAATCAACATTCCAGAAATGGTAATCACTTCGGTGGTAATCATGGCCATGTCAATAAGAGTGGACATTTCAAGAAGAGGAGATTCAAGAATGATGGAAAGACGTCAGCACCAGCACCTATTGTTAAGGAAGGAGAACGACCGCTGGTCGTATGTTACAAATGCGGAGGGGAGGGACATATTAGTCCAAACTACGTGATGCAGTCCAAAGCATGTTATAATTATGGAAAAGATGGTCACCTAGCCCGATTTTGTCGTGCATCAAAGTTAAGTCCAGCTAGGATGGAGGCATCAAAGGCCGTCCCAGACAAGACAAAACCGGTAGTTCAAGGGAGAGCGTTTGTCGTAACCTCCCAAAAAGCGAGGAATACGAACGAGGTGATCACGGGTAAGCTAATCATAAACTCTAGCGAAGTATATACCTTATTTGATATCAATTCTACCCATTCTTTTATTTCTCCTACTTGCGCTCAACATTTAAATTTGACTCCAGAGAAATTAGACTTTGACTTATCGGTTGAAACTCCGTTGGGAGAAACCTTCATTACATACACTAATTATAAGTCTTGTTTGATACAAATCGGTAACCGCACGTTACCTGTCGATCTTATTTCTTTGAAAATACTTGAATTTGATGTGATTTTAGGGATTGATTGGTTAACTACTCATCATGCTAAAATCAATTATTTTCGTAAGGTTGTTAGCTTTCATATTCCTAACCAACCTATTATGCGAATTCAAGCAACCAAACCACTAAAATCAATCATTGTCATATCAAGCCATAAAGCTATTCGTTAATTGAAAAATGGATGTCAAGCTTTCTTAGCCCATGTCACGGATTTAAATAAAAATACGTCAGATTTGAATGATATTTCTATTGTTAATAAATTTCCGACGTATTCTCGAAGAACTTCGCCTACCCTCAGGCGTGAAATTGAATTTTGTATCGATCTTGAATCCCAGACAAAACCCATTTCCAAAGCCCCATATTGAATGGCTCCTATTAAACTTCAGGAGTTAAAAACCCAACTACAGGAATTGTTAGACATTGGTTTCATTCATCCTAGTACGTCTCCTTGGGGTGCTCCTATTCTATTCATGAAGAAGAAAGATGGAAGTATGCAACTTTGTATTGATTATCGGGAGTTGAATCATGTCACCATCAAAAATAGGTACCCGTTGCCTCGCATTGATGACCTGCTTGACCAGTTTCAAGGAGCCAAATTCTTTTCAAAGATTGATCTTCGTCTCGGATATCATCAGTTGAAGATTAAAACTGATGACATTCCAAAGACTGCTTTTAGAACTCGGTACGGGCATTATGAATTCCTAGTCACGTCTTTTGGATTGAATAATGCTCTTGCTTTTAGAACTCGGTACGGGCATTATGAATTCCTAGTCAACTCTTCAGGTTTAAAATGAAAAAGAAAATAATAATAATAATAATAATAATAATAATAATAATAATAATAATAATAATAATATTAATATTAATAATAATAATAATAATAATAATAATAATAATAATAAAATAAATAAATAAGTAATCAAACTTTAGAGTTCTATATGATTTCATAAGATGAAATTTATGACGCCCCCAAAATAGGTCCATTCCATCCAACCCATTCTGAGTCGCCAAATACATGGTACAGAAATAACTACAACTTTATTAATACATTTGTCGTGCAAAATACGACAACATATATATACTGTGAGTTTAAATACAATTATTGTCTTCTAGACAATATACATACCCAAATAAATCCTCATCACAATTATTTATACATTATTTTACAAAAATTGTGAGGACTACTAAATAACTCTCTCTAGAACCTTCATTCCATACCCCGACTAGTACTCGCTACATTCTCGCCTCTTGAGAAGAAAAATAGAACAAAAAGGAAAAGGGTGAGCTCAACTAGCCCAGTAAAGAATATTATGACTAAGATACTATACAACAAATTATCGTTAGTCTCCAACAGGGAAAAATCTAATAGAATACAATAGACAACCAGTTTTAAATCAATCTTCGCAGCGGAAATAATAATTCATTAGAAGAGTTAAGTAGAGAATGCAAACTACTATCTTCTATATATGAATTTAAAAGTTCATCGTTGATATTTTATCCTCAGTAACATCAATCAATATATATCCGGAATCAAATATTCATCTTTGCACTACTGTGCCAAAGATATTCATCCGTCAGTCATGTTCATCTAAACACTGCTCATCTTTGCACTACTGGCCAAAGATATTAATCGATCCATCATGTTCATCTCAACACTGCTCATCTTTGCACTCATGGCCAAAGATATTCATCAAGAAATCATTCATCTTTGCACTACACAGCCAAAGATATTCAAGAATATCATCATTTAGACTGAGGATGATGAAAAATATTTTAAAAGAAACGAATCCAGTGAAACAAAAGAACATTTATTAAGGATTCGTATTTTAAACAATCCAAGTTCAAAAATACTTCATAAGTAATCAGAGTGGAGTAAAATTCAAGAATGATCAAAACATAGATCCAATCAAAGATAGGAATCATAACAGATAATCTTGGACACAGAAAAGAAAATTTATTTTTTCTGTGAATAGTGTCGTATTCGTGAATAGTGCCGTATACGTGAATAGTGCCGTATACGTGAATAGTAACTTCGACCTCAAAAGATAGAAATTTCACAAAAAAACATCATCACGCTTCGTGAATAGTACTCGTGAATAGTAACTCGTGAATAGTAACTCATGAATAGTAACCCCGACATGAAAAGTTCCAAATTTGATAAAAATTTCCAACCAATATTTCGGCATAATGATATTGAAGAAATAATATCATTTTCGAATAAAATAACATCCCTTACCTCGAAAGACAAGACTTTAGTTGAAACAGGATATAAGGCTATGACTTGAACTTGCACCGTATAGCAATACTCAAAGTATACTCAAAATACTTGCAAGAATACGCTCGATAATATAGAGAGAGAAAACTTCAGTTTCTGGTGTGATTTTCAATTCTAACCTAAGCACCCTATTTATAGGAAAATGCTTAGAACACAAAAGTAGAAAATTTAATAAATTAATATTATTTATTTTCCACATCTTCCTACGCATCCATGAATCTGAACTCAACCATCCTAACACATGTTAAATGAGTCTTAAAAATGTAAAAAACGTTTTTCTTATTAAAAATAATTAAAACTTCAAAAATTAATTATTTTGAACTTCTAACTTCAAGAATTCATAATAAATAGCCATTTTATCAGAAAATTCGAATCTCGCAACTTTTTATAGGAAATTCAATTCTCTACAACTTTACGAAGAAAGTTTTTCCAAATTCAAACAGTAAATTGACCCAAATCCACAAACCAAGCGATTTACAAAGTTATAATCAAATTTCACCAAGAAATGGGGTCCGTCCACACACAAAAACATGTGTTAATCATTTAATGCCACAAAAATACTCTTCTTCCTCATATACTCATATATCCCACATTCATTATAAAATATCACTAGATTAATATATTATTAAAATAATATATTTAAATGAATTATTTTATCGTAAAAGATAAAATATTAATTTTCAACAATTGTCACATTAAAAATGTTCTTCATCTATATCCACATAAAATCAATATTTTCCTCATCATATAAATCAATAATTAATTATTCACAAATAATATTACGTAATCACAAAGATCGGCAACTGTGACGTTCCTAGGAAAGAGGGGGCTTTCCAATAAAGATTTCTCCTTACTGGCGCACAATTAGGTGACCAAACCTCTCCTTAGACATAACTTTCTAGACATTGCCAATAATGTTTTCTAATAATATTATTCAGATAATATGAATTATTGCTTCGATAATGGAAAATACTCTGTAATGACAATTTATTGAAACAACAGTAATATAAAATATCAATGCAGCAATTATTGAATCAATAAAATAAAATATTGAGCAAGAATTACTATAACAATTATCGAGTAGTGCCTTCTTACGTAAGAATCAATAATTGGTGCAATACTGGTAATGTTCTTCGTTCAATAACGCAGATTAGTGTGTTTTAACCACGGGTATTCCAACAAGATAATTCAGAATAACTACGCCGTTATTTATAAACAACTTATATTTGTCTTTTCTTCATCCAATTGCTTTCCGTTATGGGGCCCATAAAGATCAAGCTACCGTCTGCATACGAATATTCCCGACAAAGATTTAATATTCCACGACTAAACGATTATTCCCTAATAATAATGAATATTTTATAACCACTTGCTTATTCGAAATATTTCATGTATTTTACCCATAACTATCCACATTAATCAAATCAACCCTTACTATTTAAAAATAACAAATAGAGAAAATTAAATTTCATTAATAATAAGTTGGGGTCTTACAAAATTTATCATGGAAAAAATAAATAATTATTTGCCCCAACTACATATACTATTTATAATTTTACATATTATTAATTAAATTGAAACCTATCACTTGATTTCTCGTATGAGTTACATCATGTCACACATATAATTTATCCGGTTACATCGTATCCGGTTAGTATGAAGTTTATTTTTGGATAAGTTGGTCAATTGGCCAATATAATGCTGACACACATAAAACATCGTCTGCGTGTCAGTACTGTATTGGTCAATTGACCAACTTACTCAAAAATGAACTTCATGCTAACCACTCCTGAATTTGTATGCTTAGTGGTAGGGTCTTCTCCTCCTTGACTACAATTTAGGTTGCAATACTAATGAAAGTTTCTCGTGAAGGTCACGACATCTAAAACTAGAAATTAGAATGTCTGTTTATTATTGATATGCTTTAATATTTTCTGAAAAAATAAAATGAAAAACTAGCTTGCAACAAAAATGAAGGTTACTTGACACATGGCATTTCTTCAAGCAAGTGGTGTTCAATTGTTCCTAAATTTACCACAATATTTTTGAGGTCCCGTGGCCACAATGCTTAATAAGTTAATACTCTAGTAAGTAGTGTCTAGTTAGCTAATGGTTCGAAATCAATTTGTGGTGGTGTTAATAAAGATATATTTTTGTGTAATTTATTTTCCTATAGTGTGAGAATTTTAAGGGTTGAGTTCTGCAAGCTCACACTCTTACTATTAAGGCCCAAAAATCTGTTGGAAAAACTCCTCCAATTCTAATTGTATTTGATAAGTAAAATAAACTACACCAAATAAATAATGCAATTCCACCAAATAAATTATAAACACAGAAAATATTAACACATATAGTCAAACTCTGAAAATTATGAGGTAAAAACCACGAGCCGAACTCCGAAAATTCCACTATAATCAACTGTGAATACAAATAGTCCTTTCAAATTTTATAACTAAAAACTTGAAATATTATGAAATTGAGATAATACAAGAATACCTCAATTTGAGTGAAAACTCAAATTACCTCACCACCCAAAACCTCCGAATTAGTTAACATTTTAAACAATTAATCGATCCGATGACAACACAACAATAAACCTTCACAAAAACCCTCTCAATTTACTCTTACTTTTTCCTTGCACTCATTGAATTTTTCTTCCAAAAGCAGAACTTTCAAATTTGCGTATAGTTTATCATGCCAAAAGACCCGTATATATATATATATATATATATATATATATATATATATATATATATAAGGGTTCCATCCATAGCAACTGGTTACTGTGGAGCAACCCTTTTTTTGGCCTGTTAAAATTTCGGCTTGAGCAAAAAAAATAAATTCAATAGGCTAAGAAAGGGGTTGCTGCACAACAACCGGTTGTTGTGGATAGAACCCCATATATATATATATAGTATACTCCAAATCATACCTAGATTTGATAAACACAGAAAATTCTTATTATCCTTGCACGCCATATATATATACTCAATATATATATACCAAGTCCAACTTGGATTTGGGAAAGAAGAAAAATCGAACCTTTATTTCTCCCAGGAAATCTCCTAATTTTGATATTATTTTGGAATTCTAAATCCTTTTTGATTTCAAAAATCATATATACCAAAATAAAAAAAAAACTCTTAATTTAAATAGGATAATCTCATGGGTTTGGACTCCACAAACCCAACAATCACCCCCTCCAAATTCATAAGAGGAGGCTTACATCGTGACCCCGTCACTAGAGTCCATCTCGACCAACTCCTTGCAAAACTGTAGTTTATCGCGACTTACAACTTTTGTCAACATATCTGAGGGGTTCTCGTCGGTATGAATTTTCTTCACTTTCATCAATTCCTTTTCCATCACTTCTCGAAGTTGGTGATAGCGAATATCAATGTTCTTGGTACGATTATGATAAGTAGCGTTCTTAGTCAAGTCAATTGCACTTTGACTATCATAATAAACCACATACTCATCCTGTGTCATACCCAACTCTTGGAGAAATCCTTTCAACCATAACATTTCTTTGTCTGCTTCCGTAGTGGCGATGTAATTCGACTCAGTTGTAGACAAATCAACACACTTCTGTAAGTTGAACTGTCATGATACAGCTCCCCCTGTAAAAGTAAACAAATACCCCGAAGTAGACTTCTTCTCTTCAGAACTTGCTATGTCTGCATTTGTAAGAGCCTCCAAGACTAGACTTGAACCACCAAACCCCAAACACAAACCGGAAATAGCTTTCAAGTATCTAAGAATCCACTTAACTGCTTCCCAATGTTCCTTACCATGATTTGATAAATACCTGCTCACAACGCCAACTTCATGAGCAATATCTGTCTGTGTACAAACCATCGCATACACAAGACTCCCTATAGCATAGGAGTAGGGAACTACTGCCATATCATCTCTCCCTTCTTTAGTAGAAAGACACATACGCTTTGTCAACTTAATATGATTCGCTAGTCCCTTCGAAACTGTAGTCAGCTCATAAGTGTGATTCTTGTGCAACGAATCCATCTCGTCTCGTATAGCTCTCACCCAATTGCTCTTCTCCTTATGAGTCTTAACTTCCTGAAAAATTTCTAACTCCCCCTCCTCAGCAACTAAAAGATATTTAGATGAAGGATACCTCACTAATGGCACATGTTCTCTCGTGGATCTTCTTAGCTGAGGTTCTTCAATATTGAGATGAGGGGGATGCTTCCCCCCCTCAACATTCTCTTCATTTGACCCATCACCATCGTTCAAATCTATATCAGTCACATCTTCATTCTGACCTCCTTCTCCAACTGTTGCATTCTGTAATGGCGAAGGAACTCTGCTAAGATCCGAAACTCTATTATCTCTAGGTTGTGTAACTTTATCAAAATTCTCATAATTCTGCTGCTCATGAAACACCACATCTCTGCTTCTGAATAATTTTATTTGAATTGGGTCCCATAACCTATACCCAAACTCTACATCTCCATAGTCAACAAACACGCATGGAGTGGATTTGTAATCAAGCTTTGATCTTTGTTTCTTGGGGATATGTGCAAAATCCTTGCAACCAAATACCCTCAAATAAGAGTAGAACACATCCTTACCACTCCAAATCTTCTTTGGAATTCGAAGATCCCACGGTGTTGATGGAGATCTATTAATCATGTAACAAGCGATATGAACAACTTCACTCCAAAATTACTTAGGCAGATTAGCCATTCTCAACAAACATCAGACTCGCTCAATAATAGTGTGGTTCATTCTTTCAGCCACACCATTATGTTGTGGGGGTGCTAGGAACTGTCTGCTCATATTGAATATCGTGTTTACAATATGCCACAAACTCTTTCGAAGTGTATTCCCCTCCGTTGTCACTACGAAGACACTTCAATAATTTTCCAGTCTCTCTTTCAACCATAGCATGGAAACTCTGAAAATGCTGGAATACCAGGTCTTTTATTTTCAACAAAAACACCCACACCTTATGTGAAGTATCATCAATAAAAGTAACAAAATATCTATTTCCACCTAATGACTCAACCTCAATGGGACCACATATATCAAAATATACTCTCTCAAGTAACTTAGATTTTCTTTTAGAGGAGCTACTAATAGAAACTCTATTTTGCTTACCAAATAAACAATAATCATAAGGGTTTAGTAAAGTACCTTTAGCAAAAGAAATTAGGGACCTATTTGCTAACATCTGCAACCCTTTCTCACTTATGTGCCCAAGCCTTTTATGTCACAGATTCGGTGAAGATTCATTCTTCAATTGCATTAAACTCGCTAGAACACACATTCACATGAGTTTTGTATAATGAGCAACAAGCAGTACCTCTAGCGACTATCATCGAACCCTTGGTAGGTTTTCACTTTCCACTATCGAAATGATTCTCATAGCCTTCCCTGTCCAAGGAAATACTAGAAATAAAGTTGAGGCACAAATCCGGGACATATCTAACATCCCACAAAGTAATAGTGCAACCTATATTTGTCTGTATGCAAACATCACCAATTCCAACAGTCTTGGACTAATCAGTGTTACCCATTCTCACAAACCCAAAGTCTCCAGCTTTGTATGTCTTGTAGAATTCTCTCTTGGCAGTAATGTGATACAAAGCATCTGTATCAATAACCCAATCAATCTTCTGATCAACAACATGTAAACATTCTTCTTCCCCCAACGAAAGAAGTACAACATCCTCAGTAACTGTAGCTGCAGTATTCTTCTCCTCAACCTTCCCTTCCTCACTAGATTTCTGATTGTCTAACCAGATTTTGCAGTTTCTTTTGAAGTGACCTTCCTTGTTGCAATGAAAATACCTGTATGTAACACATTCTCTGGTCTTTAACTTGCTCCTATGATTTCTGGAATTTTTGTTTTTACTTCGATTCATGTTTCCCTTGTGAGATCCCCTGAAGTTACTTCTACCCATGTTCTCTGCCACAAGTGAGTGTGTCCTAAAATTTAAACCTTGCTCCTTTCGCCTTGTTTCCTCATTGTGTATGATGTCCTTGATCATCTGTATGATTATCTTTGCTTCTAGAGCTGAATTGCTTAGTGACAGAACTAAAGTTTCTAAACTGTTAGGCAACGAATTGAGAAGCAATAATGCCTGAATCTCGTCCTCAAGATTCAACTTCATGGTAGACAACTTGTTCACCAATCCCTGAAACTCACTCATATGCTCGAATACACTGCTACCATCTTTATACTTCAGGTTCACGATCTTTCGAATCACAAAGGTCTTATTCTAAGCATTCTTCTTCTTCTCGTACATGGACTTTAATGTAGTCCAAAGTGTATATCCATCTGTTTCTTGAGAAACATGGTGGAACACACTTTGATCGATCCACTGTCGGATGCGATCGATCGTCTTTTTGTTCATCTTTTTTCAATCATCTTTTGTCCTATCCACTGGTTTTTTTCCCTTAAGCTCCAACGGATCATTCAAATCCTTACAGTAAAGAATGTCTTCTAGTTTAGGCTTCCAGATAAAAAAATTAGATGAGGTTAATTTAATTATTGCGCCACTTGATTCTTCTATTTAATTTATTATAACTGCACAAAGAACATCGCTCTTGATACCACTTTGTTGGAAAAACTCCTTCAATTCTAACTGTCTTTGATAAATTAAATAAACTACGCCAAACAAATAATGCAATTTCACCAAATAAATTATAACCGCAAAAAATAATAACACGAAAAGTAAATCAAACACAAGATACCAAATCTTTCGTGGAAAACCCTATAAAACGAAGAGGTAAAAACCACAGGTCGAACTCTGAAAATTCTACTGTAATCAACTGTGAATTAAAATAGTCCTTCCAAGTTTTATAACTAAAAACTTGAAATATTATGACATTGAGAGAATACAAGAATACCTCAATTTGAGTGAAAACATAAATTACCTCACCACTCAGAATCTCCGAATTAATTAAAGTCTTCAAGAAATTAATCGATCCAAAAAGATGATGACAACTCGTGAATAAACCTTCACAAAACCTCTCTCAATTTACTCCCCACTTTTTCCTTGCATTCATTGAATTTTTCTTCGTCTCTGTTCTATGTATTAATCTCAAAAGCAGAGCTTTCAAATTTCTGTATAGCTTATCAAGCCACAAGACTCATAAATATATATATATATATATATATATATATATATATATATATATATATATAGGAAATGATTCATGGAAAATATTAGTTCGAAAGTAATTGTTTTAACTAATCATTATCCATTGGCCCAAAATTAGATTGAATGGCTGAGATGAGGGCCCAACCGCTAGAGGGAGTAGTGACTAGCAATAATTTAATTAATTTTCTATGCTGGCCGCTAGAGGGAGTAGCGGCCAGAATCAAAAATTAATTAAATTAAGGGTGGTTTGCGGATTTGGCCCAGCCGCTAGAGGAAGTAGCGGCCATGCGGTTTCTAGATCTAAACCATTTGGTGCATACTGCTTGCCTTTGCTGATGTACAAAGAGAATGGTTTGCTGTTGCGATTGATTCGAATTTGTTACATCAATTTCAACTTCAACCGGTTAATCGATTCTAAAGTAAAGTTAGTAACTTTCAACCTATTTTTTTTTTTGTAAATATCTTAAGAAACAAAAAAGACATTGAATGATAAAATTTTGCTAACTATCTTGAAAATTATTGGTATATTAAAGCATGGCATATAAGTGAAAAATTTAGTATTATTGTATGTATGTATACAAAATGGGTGGTATGTATGTATCTATGTATACAAATTATGTATATAAATTGGGTATTTTCTATATATAAAATATTAGTATGTATATTTTTGGGTATTATATATGCATAAATTGTGTTAAATGTTTTATTGTTGTTGTTAGTTATTTTTCACAAAAATTGTCATTTTTGTTATAAAATGTAAATAGACTTACATGTATGAAATATTATTGTTATTGTTTTGTATTATTTTTGGTCATTCATATATTTAGACATTGAATGATAGTTTTATTTTTGTTGATATTTTTAGGTAAATATGGACAATTGACTACCTGGACCCATTGATCGTAGTGTCCTTTATGCTCAAGAAAAACATGTATTGGAGGATGTGTGGAATGGAATTGAAAGGGGTACACTGATGTCAAGCCAATAGACTTCAATTATATATGACAAATGGGAACTGACAAGCCTACTAAAAAATTTGAGAGGCATGGGGGTTTAAGGGGTTTAGTTATCCAGCAGTAGTAACAAAAATAGATGTCAGTCTTATATCTGCCCTAATTGAGAGATGGCGGCTAGAGACAAATACATTTCATATGAAATGTGGTGAAATAACAGTAATATTGGAGTATTTCCATTTCATTTTTTTGCCAGTATTGGGTAAGCCCTTAACTTGTCCTTCATTTGATGCTCCATTAAGTTTTGGGAAATTTTTGGGGATGAATGGGTTGGGGAATGAAATAATGTCAAAAAAAGACGTGATATTTCCTTAGTTTGGTTGCATCAAAATTTTTCTAAGTGCCCAGACAATGAATGTAGAAATGTGGTTGGTATGTATATAAAGGCATATGTCGTTTGGCTATGTGATAAGTGGATTTTATATACGCGATTCAATATCCATTTCATGCTTATTTGTTGCTAAATTCTTGTGATCATGTTCCTTTTTACCCGTTTTGTGTTATTGCATGTGCAGGAGGGTGGTTGTAGTATTTAGCGTGCATTTGGAATTATTCGGTGTGATTTGAAGTCAATTAGAGCAAAATTGGAGTACAACATGAAAATTAGTCAAGTTATCTAGCAGAAGACATGCCCGTTTTGGTAGGCGTCATTAGTTTCTACACCCCACTTTGGGAGGGGGTATCAATCTCTAGTTAACGAGAAGATAGCCACGGGCGGGGCCATTTTATATCTTAACACTTTCTACCAAGGTGGGGGTCTTCAATTATGCTAGGCAGAAAGGGTGCCCTCCAGGGCGGGCGTTGATAGTATATGAATGCCCGTCGGGGCGGGGGGTGTCGAATCTGAAGTGTCCTGTTATGTTTGTAATTCTTTTGTGGGCATGTTCTTAGTATTTGCATGGAAATGTAACTCTAATTGAACTTCAACAACAACTTCAACATTACAGGAGGACATATTACGAAGATCTAATATGAGTTTTTGAGAGCAAGCGTGGAGGAGTATTTCGAGGAGATTTTCAAGACGATTGCAATTTTAGACTACGTGAAGGGTGTTTTTCAATATTCTTCGTGTTAGGCTATTATTTGTAATTGGAAGAATGATTTCTATGATTTATTCAGTGTTTATTTCGTTTGATATGAACTAATTCACTTTTTAGGCTTATGATGAATCCTTAAGTGAATCGATGATTTTGTAAACTTTAATTTCCAATTTAATAATCTATCTCCAGTTTATCTATATTGATTTGAGCTTGAATCTATGAGTTGTCTGATCAACAATTCTTTGTGGAATTGGATGGAATCGAGAGAGGATATTCAAATCTAGACCTAATTAGTATAGCATGTGTTCATGATTTTGTGAATAGCTTAATCTTGATGAATGTTAAGGTAGAGATATGCTTGACATCGCATGTAATCAGATAGAGAACTTATTCTTAAACCTTCTTCAATTGTAATTCACATAGAGATATAATGGGTTAGTTGGTTAAGGTGTTTAACAGATTTCTATCTTAATTGTGGATTGACGTTAATACGGTATTAGTGCATCGAGAGGTGGTTAATACTACTTTCGTGTTCTTGATTAATAAACTGGGATGGTGCATTGAATTGGAATAAAGGTGTTAAAATCAGAGTGAAGCTTAGGGTGAAATCATAAGTCTAATTCTCCATTAATTGTTGAAATTCTAGATTTTGATATTTGTGATTATTTTGTGATAATTTAATTGTTATTTAATTTAGAATCATTAGTTATAATTATTGAGTTGATTTGTTTAATAAAATTAGGGTTAATAAGAAATTGGTAATTGTAAGTTAAGATTATTGCTAGTTAGTTTCTATGGGAACAATACTCTACTTATCACTTTATTACTTGTTGACCACGTATACTTGCATGTATTGCATATATAGATTTTACCCAATAAGTTTTTGGCGCCGTTGCCGGGGACTATTTAGTATAATTCTTAATATTTTTACAATATCAGTTTAATTAATCCAGTTTTACTTAGACATTTTTTTTATTTGTGTTTTGTTACTTCTATTTCAGGTGTTGAAAGTAGTTTATGCAAACTCGGTCCCAAAATCCAGACTTGCTACCTTTTGAGGACGACATTGAGAAAAGGTTCCAGAGGTTAAGTAAGTGGATCAAGGAAACGAGGCAAGAATTTGAAACACCTGAGAAAGAAGAGGAAATAGCAGCTGAAGATCGGAAAGCGTTAAGGGACTTTGCCACACCCAAGGTTACTGAACTGCAGACAAGCATCACTAGGCCCGCAATAGCAGCAAATATGTTTAAAATTAATCCTGGGATGATACAAATGATTTAGAATTTAGTTTAGTTTATGGGATTGGCAAATGACAACCCGAACGAGCATCTAGTCAGCTTTCTGGAAATTTGGGACACCTTTAGGTACAATGGGGTGTCAGATGAGGCGGTGAGACTTCGCTTGTTCCCATTCACTTTACGGGAAAAGGCGAAGAGTTGGTTGCATTCTCTACCGTCCGGTTCGATAACTACATGGGAAGATTTAGCTCAGAAATTCCTCGCCAAATTCTTTCCACCAGCGAAAACTGTAAAGATGAGGAACGAGATAACGATGTTTGAACAGCAACATGGGGAGTCATTATATGAGGCATGGGAGAGATACAAAGATTTGCTCAGAAAATGCCCACATCATAGATTGCCCATGTGGCTGCAAATGAACACCTTTTACAACGGACTACATAGGAATCTCAGAACTAGTATTGATGCAGCGTCAGGCGGAGCATTCATGGCCAAGAGTTATGAGGAAGCATACGATTTGATTGAAACCATGATGGCTAATAACTACCAGTGGTCCACGACTAGAATGACACAGGCGAAGGTAGCTGGGGTGTTAGAAGTAGATGGTGTGATGGTTATACTGAAAGTAGTATGCACACAAGCCAATCATGTTTGATGATAAAACATATACTTTGTAACAATCTTATTCATTTATTAATAAAAAGTATTAATTTATTAAAGGCTTTTAATTATCTACATGATGCTGTTTTATAATATGTGATAAACCCATAGTTTTAAGCAATGCTTTTAGAATAATGATGATGATCATTCTAATGAGATCTAAATTCTTAGAAAGCTTAAAACTAAAATAGTTCCCAATCAATGGATTACTAAATTGGGGATTAGTGAATCCGGATAGATTGGTACATACATCGTTGCTTGCTCATTGGATGAGGATGATTGATCTCATGATCATTTGTGTGGAGACACTAAAGCAAGTATATAGGTGCTTATTAGAGAATAAGTTCTTTGAATTGGCTCGCTAAGGAATACCTAATGGAGTTTTATTTGCTGTCAATAGGAATTCTGTAGTGATAGTAGTACAAGTAATCCTTGGACTTGAGATCATCATAGTATCTTATGTATGATGAGTTATACTTTGACTTATTCCTTAAGACCCTTAGGGTATATCAAAGGGTATGCTTGGGTATAATAAGTTATACATGGAGATAATATATGATCAATAAAGAATCTACCACTTCTAATAAAAGAAGAGAAATGTCTATGTGATTCGATAAATGACAACCCAGTAGTCCTTGGTTAAGGCGTAATGAAATTAGAAAGGAGTTTCTAATTTACATTATTTGAGTTGTGCATTTAAGGATCGAAAATACATATAATTAAATAAAATAAGACTTGTGAAGTAATTCCATGTCTTATATTTAATTGGGACATTGTATGGTGGAAGGATTGAATTGTACGGTAACTATTTACTCAAAGGTTCTTTTATGATTAATGTTGAAATCTTTATTATTTGGAAAGTCGTTGATCGCTAGGGAGGCTTATCCCTATTGTAGAATAAATATTATTTATTTAAATAAATTAATTATTTAATTTATTTATTTAAATAAGGTTAGAATTGTTCTAATTGATTTATTCACAACCGGTTTAATATGGAGAACCTAAAGGGTCACACCATAAAAGGAAGAATAATTATTTAAGAAGTTAATGGCATAATCGTAATAATATGTTAAGTATATTTAATTTAATCTATGGTGATAGAATAAATTAAATAGCTTAATATTTATTATTTAATATTTTAGAAATATTAAATATAAATTAATAAGA
This sequence comes from Panax quinquefolius, assembly GCA_020205615.1. Taxonomy (NCBI): domain Eukaryota; kingdom Viridiplantae; phylum Streptophyta; class Magnoliopsida; order Apiales; family Araliaceae; genus Panax; species Panax quinquefolius. The sequence goes on along the minus strand of CM035158.1, from coordinate 65,914,536 downwards.
GGAGTCTTATTAATATTATTACAATTATTATTATTTTAATTTCTAAAAGAGTTTAGGAATTAATTTAATATAAGTACTCTCATTTATTCCTAATTGGATTAGGAAGGAAAATTAGTTAAAGGAGTTTAATTAATTATCCCTAATAAGATTAGGGAGCTTAATTAATTAAAAGAATTTAATTAATTAAATAAAACTCAATTCCTTAATTGTTAAGATGGGTTGCCCGCATCTATAAATAAGAGGAGTCTTATTATGGGTGGGGTGTGGTTGACTTTTTCAACATACGACATAATTCCAATTGTTGGGAGAGTACACCATTTCTATAGAGATAGAAAAACTAGGGTTTAGCCAACCACCCTTTTCTTGAATCATTATTTTCCTTGGTGGATCACTCTACAGAGGCCAAACGCTTGGGTGGCTAACGTTGATCAAAGGAAGGAACCAAACCCGGTGGATTCAAGTTGAACGCGAAAAGGATTGGAGGTGAACTTGTACCTGAGGAAGCTCGGATCTTCAAGGGTATGATTCTTGTCCTTCATATTTTTGTTTAATTAATAATTGTGCATAAAGGGTGATCCGGGTATATGGTTTGTAAAAATTTTAAACTCAGATTTTTCCACGTTTCCGCATTATTTTGCAATTTGATTGCGTTCTTGAATATTACAAACCTAACAGTGGCATCAGAGCCAAACCTTTATGCGAATTATTAATTGTTTAATTTAATATGTATGTTGATATGTGTTTAGAACAATTTTATTGGGCATAATTTTATTGTATAAAATTTAAAAAAAAATAAAATAAAAAAAAAAACGTTATTCTTGAAATCTTGGATTCCATAATACCATGTAATAAAAACGTTATCAATAAGTTGAAATCTTGTAATCCACGTGAATCCACCAAAAGTAACAGGAATCTTTATATTATCTTAGTATGACCGAAGGTATATGGCCACGTTAATTTTTTTTTTTTTAAAGTTCAAGGGTGCACGGATATAATATATATATATATTATATTATAACCGTTTGGTTTATATATATATATATATATTCGGTTATTTTATAATATATTATATATATTATATATATATATATAATATATTATTCTCAATAATTTTATAATTAAAATAAAAGGTTTATTTTAATTTTAAAATTAAATTTCATGCTAAATAATTAGAGTTGGAATTTGATTCCATGATAACTAATTGGAGTTGAAATTGGATTCTATTTTTCCTTAAATAAAGGAGTTTATTTTGATATGAAATTAGATTTCATATTATTCAAAATAAAAAGGTTTATTTGTGAATAGAAAAAATAATCATCTTTCCTTAAATAAAGGAGTTTATTTAGATATGAAATAAGATTTCATATTATTCAAAATAAAGGAGTTTATTTGTGAATAGAAAAATAATCCGTGTTTCCTTTAATAATTTTTTTTTTTACATGGAATTGGATTCCATAATTAATTAAAATAAAAGAGTTTATTTTAATTAAAGATTTTTTTTATATACATGGAATTGGATTCCATAATTAATTAAAATAAAGGAGTTTATTTTGATTAAAATAAAATAGTTTATTTTATTCAAAATTGGATAAATTAAAATAAAATAGTTTTATTTTGATTTAAATTTGGATTAAAATAAAGGAGTTTATTTTGATTCAAAATTAGATTTTATACTAACTAAATTTGCCCATTAAATGATATCAATATATATATTAAATGTTTATTATTCATGAGATGAATGTTATTTATTGATCATATGGTGATGTGTATGATAATAAATGGTATTGATTATGGACTATTGACCAATATGATTGGATTTTATTTTAGTTGGATGCATGAATGTATGGGTTTTATTAAATGGGGTCTCTGCGTACCTCGTCTTCTCTAATTTTTCTTAATGTAAATTCTATCTCTCTCTATGTACTTCCCTCGGCTAGCGATCAAGGTTTCTATTTATTTTAAATAGTTTTGTAATAGGAATAATTAGAATTAATTTTGAAGAATTAGAGATCAAGGAGCAAGGAGCAAGGAGCGCTTGAAGACCCGTTTGTAATGGAGCAGAGAGTTTAAATGTAATAGTTATATTTAAATATTATTTCTTGCTTTACAGGGTTTGACCTTTTGGTTCACTTGGTGGCTCTAGTGAACCAAACTAGAATAAAAGTCCATAATCGATCCCGAGTAGAATATAGTATTCTATATGTGCATGCTTATACTATATATATTATATATTATGCAAACATGCTTCGCATGTTCATTAATATGACGCGTATTTTATATATATATGTGCATGTGCGCTAAACAAGATGAGACAAATTAATAACAAACCCCCCGATTTTTTTATATTAAGTCCTAAGCGTTCAAAGATATTTGGAATATCGAACGTCATTAAGCCTTACAAGCATGATAAAATTAATAGAGTATTAAATATTTAATATGAGTTTGTTGTGTCACCACAAGGCAAGTATTAAGTATTTAAGATGTTAATTTATCACATTTGATGCTTATAAAGAAAATTGAACAATATTGTTTTGTTGTGTCACCACAAGGATGATATATTTTTTTTTGAATATATGGAGTGCTAGGTCGGACTTAACTTGGATAATTTTGATTTGGATGTGCCACCACTGATCAAAATAATCTAAGAGGCAAAAGAAAAGGAGTTGCATAGTTGATGTAATTGACAAAAGTTGTCTACCTATTTATTTATATATAGTTTGTTGTGTCACCACAAGGCTATATACATTTGAAATGGGATCCTTATTCTCACTAGCAAATTTTTAATTAGATTTTGCCGAACTATATAAGTGAGGGTAATATAGTTTGAAGAAAATAGTGGGAGATACCAATTTAAAACAAGACCTAAATTATTTTGGTAATTAATAAAAGAATGTATGTTAAAATGTTGTTAATTACAAATTCATTTCTGTAATTTTGCAATGTCTAAATTACTATCATCATGAAACATATTAGATGTTATTTAACCGCATAGAATTAAAGCGGATTGGTTAAGGAATTTGAGAATAGTTCTCATAGTTGAAAAGCTATCTTATGTCCTTAATCGCCTATCCTCGCAATGGTTGCGCATAATGCCTCGAGGAAGAGATTGCTACTTTTAGAAAGTGGCAAGATGATGCACTGATTGGCTCAATGCATCATGCTCACATCTATGAGTAACGAGCTTGACGTCAAGATGAAACTATGGATGCTCCTACTATATTCCCGCACATCAAGTAGTTGATGATGAGGAAAGTGGGACCGATAGATATCAGATATCTAAGGAGCTCTTCCGATCTAGAATGACCGATGACACTACAGTACAGATAAAAGTCCTTAACATTATTAATTTGATTGATCAATTAGGACAACGAGTTTTGTCATGGATGGAGAGTTGAGCCAAGATTTGATCTTGCACTCACTCCCGGACTCCTTTCACAATTGTTGTGAATTTTTCATATAAACAAGCTAGATATCAGCCTCGCTGATTTGCTTAACATATTGAAAAAGGTTGAGAGTCACTTTCCAACCAAGAAAGATCAAGTCTTCTTGGTAGGGGCCAAAGGATCTTACTAAAAGAAGAGCGATTCAAAGAAGGTAAATAGAAAGGCGTAAACAAAGGATAATAAGAACAAAAGCGATATGGATAGCAAAGGGTTTGCTTCCACTACAATAAGCATGGACCTTTGGAAAGAAAGCTGCGAGAAGTATCTTGTAGAGGCTAACCAAAGAAGCTTAGTGAAGTTTCTACATAATACGATTTTTGTTCATGATTGAAATAAATTTTCTTTAAGTCGAGGTTCTACTTGGGTATTGGATACCAACTTTGGTTATCATAAATATAGATTTATGAAAGGACCAAAGCGAAGTAGAAAGCTAAACAAATATAAGTAATCCTATGTATGGGAAATGTGACAAAGGTTGCCATATTAGCCATAGAAACTTATAGTTTAGCAATGCCTACGGAGCAAATCTATTAAGTCGATAAGTTGTTATTGTATTCCAGTTCTTGTTAAAATATTATTTCCATTTTATTGTTGGACAATGAAATCTTTGGTATTATAATTAAGAACAATTGTTGTTCTATTTATAATAATAATGTTTTGTATAGAATCTGGAATATTACTTAATAAATTTTGTATACTTGACTTACATGAAAATAATTTTGCATATTGAACAAACTAGTATAAGAAAAGGAGATGATCATTCAAAGAGTTGAATGTATATATTTATTGAAATACAAGTATGAATTATTTGAAAGGTTCAAAGAATTCAGAAGTGAAACAAATTGACAAAGTATTAATATTCTTTGATTAGATCAAGGAATAAATACTTGTGCAATAAGTTTCTAAATCATCTCAAATGGTTTTCTCATAATGGACGCCTCCTGATACGCAATAATTGATTGATGTATCTGAAAGGAAAAATCGTACCTTGTTGGACATGGTGCGGTCCATAATGATTTTACCGACATTCCAAAGATTCTTACAGGTCATGCCCTAGAAATGGTACATATCACTGAAAATGGTAACCTCAAAATCCTAGCCCCAAGACTCCATAAAAGTTATGGACGGGGAGGATTCCTAATCTTAAGTATGTTAAGATAAAGGGTTGTCCAACTTATGTGAAAAGGTTTCAAAGGATAAGCTTAGGACAAGATTTGACAAGTACAGATTTGTGGGACATCCTAAAGTAAGTTTAAGGTAAATGTTCTATAATCCTACTTAGCAAAAGGTGTTTGTTACGAAACACGCTTCCTTCTAAGATAAAGGTGTTTATCATTAAAAGGGGCTAGTGGGAGGATAATAGATCTTGAAGAGTTCAAGAACCACAAAATACTATAAGTCAAATAAGAGGAACCTGTAGATAGGCCTATTGTACCACAACCGAATCGTAAATCTGAAATAGTACCGAAGATACCTAGGAGGTATGGATTCATCATAGATGATGATGATGAGGTACACATTATAGAAGATGATGATCCAGTTACATACGATGAGGTAAGAGTTCTAGTGTGTACAAAAGGGTCAGTGGGAGCGTCGTGAAATTTCTAGTATTATATGTTGATATACTACGGATGAGGAATAACATATCAATGCTACAATCAGTAAAGATAAAGTTGTCTGAACATTTCTCCATGAATGATTTGGGAAGAATATCTTAACTGGGGATATAAATCAATATAGATAGATTTAAGAGGATGCTCGACTTAACCCAAGGAACGTATATTCATTTAATGCTAAAGTCGTTTAGCATGGCAAACTCCAAGAGATGTCTCATGTCGATGAGCTATGGAGTGTATCTCTCTTAATAGTCCCCACAGACTCCTGAAAAGAGAGGTCGCATGAGTGATAATCATGTATGCAATGAAATGTACGAGACCTGATGTTGATCAGTCATATTCTGGAGAAGTTCACTATGAGTCAGTGAAAAACATCTTAAAATGCTTAACCGACACTAAGGATGTGATCATATTCATGGTGGATCTAAAATTAAAACTAGAGGGCTTAACAGACTCAAGTTTTTCAGACAGACCAAGACGACAGAAAAATCCACTTTAAGGTAAAGGGCTACCTTGAATAAAGTGCGAGTTGAATTGGAAAGGTTCCAAACAACAAAGAGTTACTGGTTTAGTGATAAAGACAAAGTATATAGCTATAAATGAAGCTGCAAGTTGATTGTTTGGATTAAAAGTTCATTACAGAACTAGGAATAGTTCCAAAATCTCATCTTGGATCTAAACATGTGTTGTGGCACTTTTATTTGATTATTAGAATCATTGAAATATGGGAAATCACTATAGAGATAGTGGACTCTCATGAACAACATTACATATCCATTAACTAAAGCTTATCCAACAGCAGGATAATCGTCACTTAGAGAAAAAGAGTATAAGATACCATGACGATTGACTTTAGTGCAAGTGGGAGATTGAAAGTAGTATGCACACAAGCCAATCATGTTTGATGATAAAGCATATACTTTGTAACAATCTTATTCATTTATTAATAAAAAGTATTAATTTATTAAAGCCTTTTAATTATCTACATGATGCTGTTTTATAATATGTGATAAACCCATAGTTTTAAGCAATGCTTTTAGAATAATGATGATGATCATTCTAATGAGATCTAAATTCTTAGAAAGCTTAAAACTAAAATAGTTCCCAATCATTGGATTACTAAATTGGGGATTAGTGAATCCGGATAGATTGGTACATCGTTGCTTGCTCATTGGATGAGGATGATTGATCTCATGATCATTTGTGTGGAGACACTAAAACAAGTATGTAGGTGCTTATTAGAGAATAAGTTCATCGAACGTGGCTCGCTAAGGAATACCTAATGGAGTTTTATTTTGCTGTCGATAGGAATTCAGTAGTGATAGTAAGACAAGTAATCCTTGGACTTGAGATCATCATAGTATCTTATGTATGATGAGTTATACTTTGACTTATTCCTTAAGACCCTTAGGGTATATCAAAGGGTATGCTTGGGTATAATAAGTTATACATGGAGATAATGTATGATCGATAAAGAATCTACCACTTCTAATAAAGAAGAGAAATGTCCTATGTGATTCGATAAATGACAACCCAGTAGTCCTTGGTTAAAGCGAGAATGAAATTAGAAAGGAGTTTCTAATTTGCATTATTTGAGTTGTGCATTTAAGGATCGAAATACATATAATTAAATAAAATAAGACTTGTGATGTAATTCCATGTCTTATATTTAATTGGGACATTGTAGGTGGTGGAAGGATTGAATTAGACGGTAACTATTTACTCAAAGGTTCTTTTATGATTAATGTTGAAATCTATATTATCCGGAAAGTCGTTGATCGCCAAGAAGGCTTATCCCTATTGTAGAATGAATATTATTTATTTAAATAAATTAATTATTTAATTTATTTATTTAAATAAGGTTAGAATTGTTCTAATTGATTTATTCACAACCGGTTTAATATGGAGAACCTAAAGGGTCACACCATAAAAGGAAGAATAATTATTTAAGAAGTTAATGGCATAATCGTAATAATATGTTAAGTATATTTAATTTAATCTATGGTGATAGAATAAATTAAATAGCTTAATATTTATTATTTAATATTTTAAAATATTAAATATAAATTAATAAGAGAGTCTTATTAATATTATTACAATTATTATTATTTTAATTTCTAAAAGAGTTTAAGAATTAATTTAATATAAGTACTCTCATTTATTCCTAATTGGATTAGGAAGGAAAATTAGTTAAAGGAGTTTAATTAATTATCCCTAATAAGATTAGGGAGCTTAATTAATTAAAAGAATTTAATTAATTAAATAAAACTCAATTCCTTAATTGTTAAGATGGGTTGCCCACATCTATAAATAAGAGGAGTCTTATTATGGGTGGGGTGTGGTTGACTTTTTCAACATACGACATAATTCCAATTGTTGGGAGAGTACACCCTTTCTATAGAGATAGAAAAACTAGGGTTTAGCCAACCACCATTTTTCTTGAATCATTATTTTTCCTTGGTGGATCACCTCTAGAGGCCAAACGCTTGGGTGGCTAACGTTGATCAAAGGAAGGAACCAAACCCGGTGGATTCAAGTTGAACGCGAAAAGGATTGGAGGTGAACTTGTACCTGAGGAAGCTCGGATCTTCAAGGGTATGATTCTTGTCCTTCATATTTTCGTTTAATTAATAATTGTGCATAAAGGGTGATCCGGGTATATGGTTTGTAAAAATTTTAAACTCTGATTTTTCCACGTTTCCGCATTATTTTGCAATTTGATTGCGTTCTTGAATATTACAAACCTAACATATACAAGCACAGATTGCTTCACTTTCAAAGAAGTTGGATTCGATAATAGGGACACAAGCACAACAAACACAACATACATAGCAAGTGACAATAAGATGCGAGTTGTGCGTGGGGGAGCACCCAACGGATCAATGTGCAATAAATCCAGCATCAGTTCAGTTTATGGGAAATTATAACAGAATTCCGCAGAACACATCAAGGAAATAGGAATCATCCGAATTTCTCATGGAGCAATAACCAGCAAAATCATGCTCCACAAAAATCATACCTCCGAGTTTCGTGGAATGACCAAGAACGATTCAACATCAGGAAAGGAAATCAGATTTCGAGGAAGTGGTGTCGAAGTACATGACTAATAACGATGCATCGATGAAAAATCAAGCAATAGCCCTTAAGAACTTGGAGAATCAGATAGGATAAATTGCCTTAGCACTAAATAACTGGCCACAAGGGACCCTACCAAGCGATACAAAGAGATATCCGAAGGGTAACCATGAACAGTGTCAGACAATCACATTGCGGAGTGGGAAACAACTTGAGGGTATTAATACAGAAAATTCAGTGACTCTAGGTGAAAAAGTTGATGATAGCAGAGAAATTTAAGGAAGTAAGGGTGAGGATAAACAGAGTGAGGGAACAAATTTGATCAATAAGCCAATTGTTTATCCACCACCACCGTTTTAGCAAAGGGTCCAAAAACAAAAATTAGACAAACAATTTGCAAAATTTCTGGAAGTTTTCAAGAAACTTCAAATCAACATACCATTTGTAGAAGCCCTAGAATAAATGTCGAGCTACGCAAAATTTATGAAAGGGATACTGTCAAGGAAGAAGAAATAGGAAGATTTTGAGACAATTGCACTAACAGAGGAATGTATTGCAGTGCTACAGCAGAAATTACCACCAAAACTCATGGACCTGGGGAGCTTCACTATCCCATGCACAATCGGAAATATGCATTTTATCAAGTGTTTATGTGATTTGGGGGCGAGCGTAAACCTTATGCCATTGTCAGTATACTTTGAATTGGGTTTGCCCGCACCAAGGCCTACGAACATTACATTAAAGTTGACAGATAGGTCAGTCACATATTCGAGAGGCATAGTAGAGGACATCTTAGTGAAAGTGGATAAGTTTATATTCCCCGTAGACTTTATCATTCTGGATTTTTAGGAGGACAAGAACATCCCAATTATCCTAGGGAGACCATTTTTGGCTACAGGTAGGACACTCATAGATGTACAAAAGGGAGAACTTACTATGAGGGTCCAAGATCAAGAAGTAAAATTCAATGTGTTTAAAGCCATGAAATTCCCTACGGACGAGGAAGAATGTTTTTGAATGGATTTAATTGAGCAAATCATCAGTGATGTTATGAGCAAGAGTTTGGTAAACGATCCGTTAGAAATAACATTATTGGGGGATGAAGAGGTCGATGATCCGGAATTGGTGGATTACCTACATATGCTAGACTCATTGCCACGAGTTTCCAGATTTAGAACACCGTTTGAACCACTGTTCACGAAGGAGGTAACCGCAGAAAGACTGAAACCATCATTGGAGGAGCCACCAAAGTTGGAACTTAAGCCACTCCCTAAATACCTCAGGTATGAATACTTAGGCAATTCAAATTCTTTACCTGTTATTATTTCTGCTGCACTTAACGAATTGTAGGAAGAAAAATTGCTGAGGGTGCTTAGGGAACACAAAACAGCTATTGGGTGAACAATCGCATATATAAATCGAATCAGCCCTTCATTTTGCATGCACAAGATCTTAATGGAAGATGAGGAAACCAACGGTGGAGCAACAACGACGACTTAACCCGATTATGAAGGAAGTTGTGAAGAAGGAATTTTTGAAGTGGTTAGACGGCGACATCATCTACCCGATTTCCGATAGCAAATGGGTTAGTCCAGTGCAGTGCGTGCCAAAAAAAGGAGGAATGACAGTGGTGCAGAATGAGGACAATGAATTAATACCGATTAGAACAGCGACAGGTTAGTGGGTTTGCATGGATTATAGAAAATTAAGCAAGGCAACCCGAAAAGACCATTTCTCGCTGCCATTTATTGATCAAATGTTGGATAGATTGGCGGGACATGCGTATTACTATTTGTTGGATGGGTACTCGAGCTACAACCAAATAGTCATCGCTCCGGAGGATAAAGAGAAGACCACATTCACATGCCCTTATGGCACATTTGCATTCACGAGGATGTCGTTTGGGCTATGCAATGCACCTGCAACTTTCTAACGGTGTATGATAGCCATTTTTTCAGATATGGTGGAGAAAAATGTTGAGGTCTTCATGGATGACTTTTAGGTCTATGGGGACAGCTTCAATATATGCTTAAAGAATCTGGTCATGGTATTGCAAAGATGTAAGGACACGAATCTCGTACTAAAATGGGAAAAATGCCACTTCATGGTTGAAGAGGGCATAATTTTGGGCCATAAGGTATCGGCTCAAGGATTGGAAGTTGACAAAGCAAAGCTGGAAACTATTGAAAAATTTCCTCCACCAAACTCGGTGAAGGGTATTAGGAGTTTCTTAGGACACGCTGGGTTCTACCGGAGGTTCATAAAAGACTTCTCTAAAATTGTAAAACCTCTATGCAGTTTGTTAGAGAAGGATGCAATGTTCAACTTTGATGAAGAATGCAAGACAACTTTTGACGTATTAAAGAGAAAATTAACTATAGCCCCCGTTATAGTCGCACCGGATTGGAGCATGCCATTCGAGCTCATGTGTGATGCAAGTGACTACGTGGTTGGGGCTATTTTAGGCCAACGTCGAGAAAAAGGTGTTTCAGGCCATATACTATGCAAGCAAAACACTTACAAAGACTCAAATGAATTACACAACCACAGAAAAGGAATTGCTTGCAGTTGTGTATGTGTTTGAAAAATTTTGGGCCTACTTGATCGGGACTAAGGTGATAGTTTACATAGACCATGCGGCGATTCAGTACTTGATAGCGAAAAAGGATGCTAAGCCATGCCTTATCCGGTGGATTCTCCTACTTCAAGAGTTTGACTTAGAAATAAAGGATAGAAAGGGTACGGAGAACCAAGTTGCCGATCACTTGTCTAGGTTAGAAAACCAAGGAAAAGCGAAAGACGACATATGTGAGATTAATGAGTCATTCCCAGATGAGTAACTATTTGGGACTTCAGCAGAAATTCTATGGTATGGGGATTATGCAAATTTCATTGTGAGCAACATTATACCACCTGACCTCACAAGACAACAGAAAAGGAAATTTCTTCACGACGTGAAATGGTACATGTGGGATAAACCATATTTGTTCAAGTAGTGCGCTGACAAAATGATTCGACGATGTGTCCCATATAGTGAAGTGAAGAATATTCTGCATGAGTGTCACTCATCGGCGTATAGCGGACACTATGGTAGCGAGAGGACAGCAGCGAAGGTGTTACAAGCAGGTTTTTATTGGCCTACGTTATTCAAAGATGCCCACCATTTTGTCAAGCAATGCGATAAGTGTCAAAGGGTGGGCAACATTTTGAAACGGAATGAGATGCCTCTACAAACGATTCTTGAAGTGGAAATCTTTGACGTATGGGGTATCGATTTCATGGGGCCATTCCCCTTATCATTGAACAATCAATATATTCTACTCGCAGTGGATTACGTATCGAAGTGGGTTGAAGCTGCAGCATTGCCATCAAACGATGCCAAGGTGGTCCTCAAATTCCTACAAAAGAACATCTTCACGAGATTTGGCACACCAAGAGCAATAATCAGTGACGAAGGTAGTCACTTCTGCAATAAGTCCTTTACTGCTCTTTTGTCCAAGTATGGGGTCAATCACAAGGTAGCTATAGCGTATCGCCCTCAAACTAGTGGACAGACTGAGGTGTCTAACAAAGAAGTTAAGAAGATACTAGAGAAAATGGTGAATCCTAGCAGGAAAGATTGGTCGCTTAGATTGGACGATGCACTATGGGCGTACAGGAAGGCATACAAGACACCAATCGGAATGTCACCATACCAATTACTATACAAGAAGGCATGTCATTTACCGGTCGAGCTACAACAAAAGGCATATTGGGTTGTGCAAAAACTCAATTTTGATCAAACAGTTGTAGGTGAGAAGGGACTACTTCAATTGATTGAACTCAACGAATTTCGCTTGCACGCCTATGAGAATGCCAAATTATACAAAGAAAAAGTGAAAAGATGGCACGACCAGAAAATTATGCATCGAACATTCGAGCTAGGCCAATCAATACTCTTGTTCAACTCACGGCTGCGATTGTTCCCCGGAAAGCATAAGTTGAGATGGTCGGGACCATTCACGGTCAAACGGGTATTCTCTCATGGTGCAGTCAAAATCTACAGTCGCAATCCACTAGAAACATTCAAAGTCAACGGACACCGTCTAAAGCATTATTAGGGCAGAGAAACCAACACCGACGTAATCGCCATCACATTAACCAACACAACATAAGCAAGAAGTAGTCAGGTTGAACGACTTAAAATCAAGCGCTAATTGGAAGGAAACCCAATCTTTAGTTTATTTATCATATTTTCAATTCATATGTGTTTAATCTTAGTTTTCATTAACTTACTAGGTAGAATAATAATAAAAGTCTCGTTAATATCTCCACATTATATTATGTTATCAATAACTCACTAATTCTCATATGTTAAATCTTGCAGGATGGAAAATGGAGAATTAAGTAAACTACATGAACCAGATCAAAGAGCTCGACAAAGAAGCATGCCCACTGTATGGGCCCTTTACTTATATATTATAACTTCCCGTAAGGGCGGGGTCCACGAATCCAGAAGACAGAATCGAATGCCCTGCAACTTAATAGGGCCTTCCTAATCGCAATACCTCTCACGGGGTGGGGGTCTTGGAATTCAACAGACTTTGGGCAGTTACAGACTTCTTCACTTCCCAATAACATACCACTTTCCCACTTCCCCACTACTTCATAACTCCATAACCACCACCCACTTCCATTACTTCTACCCCACTATTTCCAATACTCCATTACTCCTCTCCACCTTTTCAAACCACCAATGGTAGCCATCCTTCTCCATCTATATATATCACCACATCTCATACCAAATCTCTCACCACACTTGATATCAGGCAAACATATAGTATACTTGTGAGCTAGAGAAGATAAAATTGAAGAGTTTGGGGGAGAATGAAGGCAATTCTAGTAATTGCGAGAGACATGGCGTCACAATCATCTAAACGCCAAAGAGGAGAAAGCTCACGGTCATCTCAACCAACCCGCACCTTCGATCGCCAGAAATTCGCAAGTGCCACCACCGCCGACCAGTATGACTACATGCTCACCAAAGCCTTTACATCGGAGAGGGGTTTGGCACCGGATCCTAATGATGGGGAGCTTATGCCTCAAATTTACCAAAAGGGATGGACAAAATTCACTGAGGAGCCGGAACCAGTCGTCGTTAACATCGTCAAAGAATTCTACTCAAATGCTGAGGACAAAGAACCATTCCACGCATTTGTGCCAGGACGGTTGGTTCCTTTCAGTGCAGATGCTATTAATACTTACTACCAACTACGGGTACCTCGCCACTTCTAGTATGCTCATCTCCGTAATTTTAACCCGGACTATGATGCTATAATCACGGAGATGACAAAGCCGGGAACATCGTGGATCAAGGGTCGAGAAGGAGGCACCATGTTTCATAGCAAGGACCTTAGCCGGTATGGAAAAATCTGGTACGCATTCCTATGTGCAAAATTACTTCTGTCCCAACATACCTCGGATGTCACCAAAGAGAAGGCATTACTGTCGTACGTCATTGTGCAAGATTTTATCATTGATGTCGGGGCAATAATTTGTTCATCAATCCGCCGGTTTATTCGTGGGAATTTTTTTGGAGGCTTGCCACACCCATCTCTTATTTGTGGGTTGTGTAGCAATGCAGGAGTTAGATGGTCCGACGACGAGCCCACACAATTGCCGCTTGCATTGCTTGATTTGAGAATGATAACGCGGTATTCTGTATGGGCAAGAGGCGAGTCACATCCACGTGTTGTGGGTTTCATTTTTCCGTCGGATTTGGATGACGACGTTGATGCTACAGAGACATCGGGGGAAGACGATGAAGCAATGGGCGATCAAGGGGCTGAGCAGGTATCGCAGGTCTAGGCCATATCCAGTTCTCAGTTCCTTGCATTCCAAAATCAAATGAATACGCATACCACGGCAACTCGTCGGGAAATAAGGCGATTAGCAATGAGGTAAGATCATATGTTCGATGCTATGAACGCATCTTTTGCCTCTTTGAACACAACTCTTCAAAGCTTCAATCCGGCGGCATAATTTCTATACCAACAGCCCGGACCAATGCCAAGGTTCCCACCAAGTGATTCCGATGAAGAAAACCAACAACCACCTCCTCAGACTTAAGCAAACGCAGGGAAGTCCTCACGTACTTAATTCAATTGTTCTAGCAATGAGGACATTGTATTACTTAAGTTTGGGGGATTTAAATACATGTTTGCATGCATTTAGCTCATTTAGGTTTGAATTTGCATTTTGTCATTTAAATTTTTGTATTGCGTCTTAATTTCAGTATTGTATGGTAGCTTAGGTGCATCCATACTAGCTTAGGTTAATGTTTGTCATTGCATAATAGATAATCTTGTAATGCATTTTGTTATCCAAATATATATAAAAAAAGAAAAAAAATTAACTTAGTTAAATACTATGTTTGCGTAAGTCCATAAATGTTGTAGTTCATATTATTTGTGGGCCAATGATGTGATTGATAATAAGTTAACAAATACAGCGTTGATTGCTAGAACTGTGAAACAATTTTTGTTTATGAATCGTATCTTGAGCTTGTTTGAAACTGGTGTAGAAAAGGATAGCACGATTAATAACTTCTGTGTTGATTGGTCAGTTCAAATTGATACCTAAATGGTCTCTAAAGGATAATGCTAGAGTAAATGACAAAACGATAAGGATGGACAGTAAAGGCTAAAGTTAGGCAAGAACTTAAGTTTGGGGGATGATATGTGGGGTATATAAGCTTTATTATCTAAAAAAAAAATTATGAATAAACACCGTGGCGTTCTTGTCTAGTTTTGTGGCCTTTGTTACTTGAGTAAGTAAGCCCGAGGGGATTGTCTTTACACCTAGTGCCCTAAGGTCTTAATGGTCTGGGAGTCGTTAGTCGAAAGCTCATTAAGGTAGCATTGAAAAGCCTAAGGGAATAAGATAGTGCATAGCTATGTGTATAAAATGAATAAAATGGGAAATAAGAGCAAAAAGCCCCCGTATATAAAAAAAGGGAGTATATGAATAAAGTATAAATACCTCGCTTGAACCCCTGAGATTAGTGATTGTTTAGTTTTAGTTGGAATTGTCTATGTTTGAAATTTTTAAGTTTGCGCTACATGATTCCTTCTAAGAGATTGGTTATGTATTGAATTTGAATCCGTATCGTTTATCATGGTCGTTGCACACAAACACTACACCATTGATGATGGCTTGAGATTTGAGGATTAAAATGGAATTGTAGATTGGTTTTTGGTATTGATATTGTATAGTTGCTTGTTGTCGCTGAGACCGTTAAGATAATCGTGATTCTACAATATTGTTGGATTCGAAAGCATATAAGTAGGTCGTATTCATTTCATCTCATTGCATTGCATGTAGTTGTTTTGTGCTCGAGGACTAGCACGGTTTAAGTTTAGGGGATTTTGATAAGTGGATTTTATATACGCGATTCAATATCCATTTCATGCTTATTTGTTGCTAAATTCTTGTGATAATGTTCCTTTTTACTCGTTTTGTGTTATTGCATGTGCAGGAGGGTGGTTGTAGTATTTAGCATGCATTTGGAATTATTCGGTGCGATTTGAAGTCAATTAGAGCACAATTGGAGTACAGCATGAAAATCAGTCAAGTTATCTAATAGAAGACACAACCCCGTCAAGTATGCATCATTGTTTCTACACCCCAAGAAGGGGTATCAATCTCCGATTATCAGAAAGAAATTCGTAAATGGCCATTTTATATTTTTACACATTTGAAGGTGGGGGCTTCAATTATGCTAGCAGAAAGGGTGCTCGCGTAGAAGGGGGCGTTGATATTACATGAAACCCCGTAGGAAGTATGGGGGTGTCGAATCTGAAGTGTACTGTTATGTTTGTAATTCTTTTGTGGGCATGTTCTTAGTATTTGCATGGCAATGTAACTCTAATTGAAGAAAATTTTGGCTGGGACTTGTATGCTAGACATCTATTACTCTATCAACAACAACTTCAACATTACAGGAGAACATATTATGAAGATCTAATCTGAGTTTTTGAGAGCAAGCGTGGAGGAGTATTTCAAGGAGATTTTCAAGACGATTGCAATTTTAGACTACGTGAAGGGTGTTTTTCAATATTCTTCGTGTTAGGCTATTATTTGTAATTGAAAGAATGATTTCTATAATTTATTCAGTGTTTATTTCGTTTGACATGAACTAATTCACTTTTTAGGCTTATGATGGATCCTTAATTGAATCGATGATTTTGTAAACTTTAATTTCCAATTTAATAATCTATCTCCAGTTTATCTATATTGATTTGAGCTTGAATCTATGAGTTGCCTGATCAACAATTCTTTATGGAATTGGATGGAATCGAGAGAGGATATTCAAATCTAGACCTAATTAGTATAGCATGTGTTCATGATTTTGTGAATAGCTTAATCTTGATGAATGTTAAGGTAGAGATATGCTTGACATCGCATGTAATCGGATAAAGAACTTATTCTTAAACCTTCTTCAATTGTTATTCACATAGAGATATAGTGGGTTAGTTGGTTAAGGTGTTAACGATTTTTCTATCTTAATTATGGATTGATGTTAATACGGTATTAGTGCATCGAGAGGTGGTTAATACTACTTTCGTGTTCTTGATTAATAAACTGGGATAGTGCATTGAATTGGAATAAAGGTGTTAAAATCAGAGTGAAGCTTAGGGTGAAATCATAAGTCTAATTCTCCATTAATTGTTGAAATTCTAGATTTTGATATTTGTGATTGTTTTGTGATAATTTAATTGTTATTTAATTTAGAATCATTAGTTATAATTATTGAGTTGATTTGTTTAATAAAATTAGGGTTAATAGGAAATTAGTAATTATAAGTTAAGATTATTGCTAGTTAGTTTCTGTGGGAACGATACTCTACTTATCACTTTATTACTTGTTAACCACGTATACTTGCGTGTATTGCGTATATAGCTTTTACCCAACACTATGCAGGGGGGTTTATTTCCCACAAAGTCAAAAAATATTTTACACCCTAGGTATATGTATTTTATTTATGATTCAAATAAGACTACCACATATGCATGGGGTGCCGCTTATTTGTCACATTTATATCGGGGTCTGTATACAACATCTATGAGAGAGAGAGTAATTATGTCAATGGTTGTGTGACTTTGTTACAAATTTGGGCATACTAGCATTTTTTGGTTGGAAGGCCTAACCCTAGGCTAAATTCTTTATTTTGGGTCCCTAAAGCAACAACGTGGGTGTACTCCGCCAAACATCAATATGGTGAGGCGAATTGATCCCCATCACTATCTATCTTTCTATAGGGGCTAATTTGATAGGCAACCTAAGTGGGAGGTAGTATGGCAGCCATACCATCAATGGGATGGTGATTGGAGGTATTATAACTATAACTATAAGGCTTGATTGGCAGGATCCGGTCGCGTCATATTGATTCATTTTTATATTGCCGAGTATCAAATTCCCGACCAGGTAATGAGATAATATGGGTATATCCAAGGCATTGCGTGCCCGACCGAGAGAAATGATGCTTTGAGTCAACCTATGGATCAGTCATTTGAGCGACCGAATTACAAACAAATGAGAAGAAAATACATTGATCAATGGGAGATATATATGGAATGTTTCGAGGGAGAAGTCCAGGAGGTTGAAAAAACTATCCCTATGGATACATACTTCAAGTGGTATATTAAAAAATTTCCCCGATGACACTTGCACCGCCCTTGACATGAAGGAGATCCCAACACTACCTACGAGAGCCTCGTTCTGTATATAATCAACATCGTATGGTTAGTATGGTAAGAAAGTTAAAGTTTTACAAATTATTCAATTGATATAATATATTGCTTGTTTATTTGATTTAGTTTGTTGTATTCTTCGATACTAATTTGTTTTGTTTGTTTTCTTATTTTATATTAGTTTTGCATAGATTGATGGCGCATAATCTCTCCTTGACAAAATTTTCAAGTTCAAGCAAGACTTTCCTCCCAAATACAATCACATGAAAGAGGGTTGGGATCAACTGTATGAGTTGTATGATGCGGATGCTAGGGGTTGAGGAGGAGTATATGTGGGCTGAGCAGACAGAGAGGCACACCCCTACGCTTGAGCTCGACATGTATATCCCTACCACCCAAGCTACTGGTGAAATGTCCCAGCTTACTCAGCTTACGTACGAGGGTGGTTCTTTGTTTAATGAGGATGATGTTCCAGTAGAAGCATATGGACCTAAAGGGTCTATAACGAAAAGACTCCGTGGGCAAAATATTGGAATGATCAACGAGAACTTCTTCTCTCCAACTCCCCCCAATCATCTTCAACTTACCATTAAGCACCCCCAACTTTGGTACACGTTGACTCACGAAGATATGAATTCATTGCGACTCAGAATTTGGCTATACGAGCATGTGATGGACACATATATGTGTCTTTCGCGGGATCGGGAAGCCAAATATCAGCGCAAAGGAATACAAAGATGGACAAAATTTATCTTCATGCCCTCCTTTTTCATGCATTTGGGGAAAAGTGCCTTGTCTACTGGGGAGCAAATTCGTGGAGATCTTTTCTATCAATCATTTGCTACACCTAAAGTGAGACCGCCGATACATAAGTGTGACTTTATCTTCATGCCTATATGTATCCCAGGTAACAGTCATTTCATACTGTTAACCTTTTCGGTGTCAACATAGAAGGTTTCAATCCTTGACCCGCTATATAATGACAAATTGCTCATAAAGTTATCCGAAATGTACAAAGACTACACCGATGTCGCGGTACGTGACATTTTGTTTTTTTAATACAGTCAGTTAGATTTCCCGCAGTATATGTACATACTAATGACGTTATTGTTATTGTAGATACAATTTATACCGTTGAAATTGTGAATGGGTAACTCGTTCGGTGAGTGGCCTCGCACACCCCCAAAGGTGTAGATAACAAAGGCTCGATGTAACGACCGACAAAATCGGATTATTTGTAAAATACTTTTATTTGATTAAATAATGATTAAAATTATTTTATAATGAGTAAGCAAGATGAATGTCATTCTATAACTTAATAGTATTGGAATGTCGTAGTATTTTGACTATGTAGTAGAATTAAAGTGTTTGAATTTCTAAGACGAAAATAAAAGCTTTCCGTGAAATTTTTCGAAAAACACTATTCACCAATATTTGCTCGGGAATTATTTTTGAACTTCCGAGAAATACGTAATGATAGAATAATAAGGGAGGATGTATAATGTAATAATATTTCAGTTATGGCTAATGCATTTTTTTGCCTGCGGACTAAAATCGAGAACGTTAGGGAAGGTGAAACGTTAATGAGTGAACGATGATCGTATGATACGTAGGTATTGTACGAGGTAATGAATATGAGTATGATATGAGGTCTTATACAAGTATGTATGAGTGATGGTATATCGTATATGATAATGAGTATACGAGTTAGCATACAAGAATAATACGTAGACAATATGTTATAAGTATTAAGCTAAGTGTATTGGACTTGTAGGATTTGTTAGGAAGTTGTACAAGCCCAAGTGAATTAAGGTTAAGCCCAATGTTTGTTAATGGAAGCCCAAAGGTTAAGTTAAGGTTATTTAAACCTAAAGCCCAAATTAAGAACCGGATCCATGGATCAAACCGATGGGTTAGAAAGAGCCATGGGGCAACCCATGTGGACCCTATGGATCACATGGCACCATCTTGGTGACCAAGTAAAGTGATTTACTTGGTGACCAAGGATGGAATAGTAAGGAGGTGGAGAAAGGAGGTGGGAGTTGCTAGATTATTTTGTTTGTCAAAATACACCAACATCTTATACTGAGAGAGAAATGTGAGTAAGAGCTAGACTTTGATAGAACAAGAAGAAAAAGAAAGAACCAAGTTGAACTTCAAGGGTAAGAAACCTTTAGATTATTAATCTTCCATCTCTTTAATTGTAGGTTGATAGAGAAGTGTTGATTAGTAGAACTTGTATGCTAAGAAGTGATAAGGATGGTTGTTAATGGATGAAACTTTAATAAACCATGTGAAGGGAACTCCTAAGTATAAAAGCTATAAACCATTGAAAATTCATTGAAGAATTGGATTATGTTATTGATGATGGACAAGTTTAACACCATCATTTGTAGGCTTAGATTATACATGTTGTGACAATGGAATAAATCTATTTGGAATGGTGTAACAATCTTAATTAATGAAATTATGGCGGGATTTACGAGATTAGATGATAATCGTCGAAATCGTGAAATTCTAGGAATGGAAGTCAAAAGTTAGCATTGAACTCAAAAACGTTAGTTTTCGATGGTGAGTAGTCCATGTTTCCATTTTAGAGTTGCGAACTCAAAAATAGTCAAATTTTGACTTAGAATGAAGAAACGAGATATGAACGTTCACGAACGTTTATCGTTTTCGTAAAAACAGACTTAAATGGTGAATTTTGTGTTAACGAATTCGAAAATGCAAAATTCTTATATGAACACTTAGTTTATGTGATTTGTGTGGTAGTGGCTTTTGAACGAGCTAATTCAGACTTAAAATGAACAATTTATGAGTTTCAGAAGTTCGCTAAGCAAGAAGTCTGTCAAATTTTTTTGGTGCACAGAGCTGGCGCTGCAGTGCCAGCTAAGGCTTAAATGGTGGCGCCACAACGCTAAGCTTTGCCCATAATTTACTGGAGAATGGCGCCGCAGCGCGGCTGAATGAACTAGGGTTGGCGCCGCAGCGCCAGGTCCGAGTCCTAGACACTGGAGACTCACGCCGCAGTGCGAGTCCAAGAAGGGAAGCTGGCGCCGCAGTGCCAACACTAGACAAGGCATAATAAAGAAGGCTTATAAAGATAAAAAGGAAATTGGTTAATTGATGATGAACTAATACATTAATAAACCTAAAGTAAGCATCCTCAATGATCATTAAAACCTTAAGTAATGCAACTAAAGGTTGAAGAAAGGTTAATCGAACGTGAATGTAAAACATTACGACAAACTGGAACCAATGTTAAACAATCTAAGGCATAATTAGATTGAGAAGAAGAGTAAGATATAGTAGTAAACATACTTGATTATATTTGACTTAATGTGGTATGTGTTAGTTCCCAGTAGGCACAATAGATCTAGAAGAGTGGGTTAAATAGATCCTTTTAATTTTAGATACTTTTTAGGTTTATTTTGTATTGCTAATGAATTAGCATATGACAAATATAAGAATCTTTTCAAGCACAGCAGAATAAGTAAACGATCCCCTTCATTGATATATTCATAATTATACATACATTGTTCGTAGAGTTAGTTCAGTGGTAAGCAGTTAAAACATACATAGCAGTTATAGCAGTTAATGTTTATAATGTAAATGACATAAAGTAAAAAAAACACAAGGGGTTTTAAGTGGTTCAGACACTCAAGCTCCTAATCCACTCTTCTGCTTTCAACTAGCAGGATTTCCACTAAGGAAGAGCAGCACCCTGAATCACTAAGATTCCTTCAAAGCCAACAACCTTGGGACTTCAGTTCACTAAGAACTCTTCAAGGCCAGCAACCTTGTAACTTCTCTAGTTCCCTAGAAACTCTTCAAGCCCAGCAAGCTTGGAACTTCATTTAGTCCCTCCGAACAAGGACCCCTCAGGCCCTGGCTTCTTATTGTTGAGTTGTTTGTTTGTTGTTATTGTTGGTGCTGAGCTGTTAAGATGTCTTTAAGCTCTGAACATCTTCTGTACTTAGCAGCTTGGCATGATCATCCTTGAAGTGCAGTTGAGTGTTGCATCATGCTCAACTTCTTCAGTTACTCATGCACTTCTGATGATCCCTTGATGAACTACCTTCAAGATCATTCTTCTTGATACTTGATGGTTGCACATGATAGGTTTCTAAGATGACTGTAACTCTTCTTCTAGATACTTAGAAACTTCCTCATGCTTGACACCATGATGGAGTTGGTGATCTTCATTCTTGATACTTGATGCCTTCTCCTGATAGACTTGCTAAGATGACTGTAGGCTCTTCTCTCTGGAACTTAGAGTCTTCCCATGATTGACATCAAGATGACATTGATGCTCTTCTTTCTCTCGGCAGTTCAGAACACTCTTCTTGTAGTAGAACTCTCACTTCTACTTCTTTCTTTGTCTGTCTCTAAGTGTTCTTGGTGGAACGTAGAGTGAGCCTTCGGACCGTCATTGGTTACTCACTATTTTACGTTGGTTAGATCAGCCCATAATTTCTTCAAACTCAGAAAATCTTACTTCCTTTGATCTTTAAAGCTCTAGCTGATTTATACTCCTTCCCAATCTTCCTGTTGGAAAGTAGCTGTTGGAAGTTCTTTGAAATGCTTCGTAGATCTCGAGTTGTTTGGTGCAGACTGCAGATGTGACATAACATCCCCTTTTTTGACTTTCTAACACTGCAGTCTACTATTTCACCTACCCCATTAGAGATGTCACTTTGTCGTCGTGGGCAGGTCGACGACTTTATTTCCCCCTTCTGATTTCCCGATCAGAGGTTGTTCTTTTGCATCGCTGCTCTCAATAAGCTCTTGTCCGAATACCAATCTTCAGATTGAATCATTGCCAATGCTTCAATCTTTGGATGACAGAACTTTATGATTCTGATGCATGCTTTCTTGAACCTGATCGTAGTGTCTTGTTGACTGTTGCTCATTGACATCTAGAGTTAACACTAAGATCTTTGAAGAGTGTTCATTTGATCTTCAGTGTAGAACACTTCTTCCTTCTATTGTGTAGTGCTTCAACACTTCTTGTTTGCTTCGACTGCTCTCAGATACTGATGGCTTGACTTTCTGACACTGCAGTATACTATTTCACCTACCCCATCAGAGATGTCACTTTGACGTCTCGGGCAGGTCGATGACTTTATTTCCCCCTTTTAATTTCTCGATCAGAGGTTGTCCTTTCACATCGCTGCTCTCAATAAGCTCTTGTCTTAATACCAACCTTCAGATTGAATCATTGCTAATGCTTCAATCTTTGGATGACCAAACTCTACGATTCTGATGCATGCTTTCTTGAACCTGATCGTAGTGTCTTGTTGACTGTTTCTCATTGACATGTAGAGTCAACACTAAGATCTTTGAAGAGTGTTCATTTGATCTTCAGTGTAGAACACCTCTTCCTTCTATTGTGCAGTGCTTCAACACTTCTTGTTTGCTTCGACAATTCTCAGTTACTGATGGCTTGACACCTTGCTTTGGCCCCTTCTGAATAGCAAGACACTTCAGATTTGTGGGGTGTCCAGCTCGCTTTCTCTTTGTGATCTCTGGTTCACTTATCATCAATGGACTGACCCAATGCTTAATCACTTTACCCTTATTCTTCAGAAGATTACCAGTATCTCTGTGTACACTCCATCAAGTCTTTCTTTGTTTGGAAAACACTACGATCATGGTTACTTCTAAGATCGTTGTCATCTTACCACTTGACAGCTACTGCACCTGCTAACTTTCCTTAGTCAGCTTCTGATAACTGGATTTTATATCTATGAATCGGTGTCCATTTCATGCTTATTTGTTGCTATTTTCTTGTGTTCATGTCCATTTTAACTTGTTTTGTGTTCTTTTATATGTAGGATGGTTTTTGCGACATTTAACGAAGATTTGGAATCATTTGGAATAATTTGGAGTCAATTTGGTGCCAATTTGGAAGAACTCGTGAAGCAACAGTAATCATTCTGCAGAATAGACCCCCACCGGGGTGGGCCTATTATCCTTGTATACCCCCACCGGGGCGGGGGGTCTTCATAGGGAATTAGCAAAATGGTAGCCCAAAGGCGGGCCTTTAATGTATACACACTTTTCACGTAAATGGGGTTGTCGAATCCTGAGTGATGTGTTCTGCTTGAAAGTCTGTTGAAACATGGATGCTAAGCTTTTGGATTGTACATGGACTCTACTTGATGGAGAATTTTGGCTGGGACTTGTGTGTTGGAAATCTATTACTCTATCAACAAGGAATTCAATAAGACATAAGATATATTACAAAGATCAATTCCAGTTTTTCTTAGCAAGCGTTGGAGGAGTATTTTGAGGAGATTTTTGAGTCGATTGCAATTTTAGGCTACGTAAAGGGTGTTTTTCAATATTCTTCTCCTTAGGCTATTATTTGTAATTGAAAGAATGTTATCTTTGATTTATTTAGTAGTTATTTCATTTATGATGAACTAATTCACTTTTTAGGCTTATGATGGATCTTTGAGTGAATCGATGATTTTGTAAACTTTGATTTCCAGTTTAATAATCTATTTATAGTTTATCTATATTAACTTGAGCTTGAATTTATGAATTGCCTGATCAACAATTCTTTGTGGATTTGTATGGAATCAAGAGAGGATATTCAAATCTAGACTTAGTTAATATAGCACGTGTTCATGAATTTTGTGAATAGCAGAATCTTGATGAATGTTAAGGTAGAGATATGCTTGACATCGCATGTAATCGGATAGAGAACTTAATCTTAAACCTTCTTTAATTGTGATTCACATAGAGATATAGTGAGTTGGTTGATTAAGATGTTTAACTTGTTTCTATCTTAATTATGGATTTAAGTTAATACGGTATTAGTGCATCGAGAGGTGGTTAATACTACTTTCGTGTTCTTGATTAATAAACTGGGATGGTGCATTGAATTGGAATAAAGGTGTTAAAATCAGAGTAAAGCTTAGGGTGAAATCATAAGTCTAATTCTTCATTAATTGTTTGAAATTCTAGATTTTGATATTTGTGATTGGTTTGTGGTAATTTAGTAATTTCTTAAGTTAGTTTCTTTAATTTTAATCATTGAGTTGAATAGTTTAATAAAATTTGGATTATTAAGAAATTGGTAATTATAAGTTAAGTTTCTTTCTAATTTGTCTCTGTGGGAATGATACTCTACTCATCACTTTATTACTTGTTGACCACGTATACTTGCGTGTTGTGCGTATATAGATTTTACCCAACAAGTTTTTTGTGCCATTGCCGGGTAATTAATTTAGTATAGATCTTAATATTTTTACAATATCAGTTTAATTAATCCAATTTTACTTAAACATTTTGTATTTTTATTTTGTTCCTCTTATTTCAGGTGTTTGAAGCAGTTTATGCAAACCCGGTCCAAAAATCCAGACTTGCTGGCTTTTGAGGATGACATTGAGAAAAGGTTCCAGAGGTTAAGTAAGTGGATCAAGGAAACGAGGGAAGAATTTGAAACATCTGAGAAAGAAGAGGAAATGGCAATCGAAGATCAGAAAATGTTAAGGGACTTCGCCACACCCAAGGTGATTGAACTGCAGTCAAGCATCACCAGGCCCGCAATAGCTGTAAATACATTTAAAATCAAGCCTGGGATGATTCAAATGATTCAGAATTCAGTTCAGTTTGGGGGATTAGCAAATGACGATCCGAATGAACATCTAGTCAGCTTTCTGGAAATTTGCGACACCTTTAGGTACAATGGGGTGTCGGACGATGCGGTGAGACTTTGCTTGTTCCCATTCACTTTTTCGGACAAGGCGAAGAGTTGGTTACACTCTCTACCGCCGGGATCGATCACTATGTGGGAAGACCTAGCTCAGAAATTCCTTGCAAAATTCTTCCTACCAGCGAAAACTGCAAAAATGAGGAATGAGATAACGATGTTTGAACAAAGCAACACGGGGAGTCACTGTATGAGGCATGGGAACGGTACAAAGAATTGCTCCGAAAGTGTCCCCATCATGGGTTGCCGAAGTGGTTGCAAATGAACACGTTTTACAACGGATTGAATGGGAACCTCATAACCAGTATTGATGCAACGTCGGGTGCAGCGTTTATGGCCAAGAGTTATGAGGAGGCCTATGAATTAATAGAGATTGTGGCAGCTAACAACTACCAGTGGCCCACGGCAAGAATGACTCAAGCAAAGGCCGCGGGAGTGTTAGAAGTAGATGGTGTGACGGCAATACAAGCGCAAATTTTAGCCCTTTCAAAGAAGTTGGATTCTATGACAGGGGTACAGGCACAACAGACATAACAAGTGGCAATTATATGTGAGTTGTACGCGGGAGAGAATCCTACGGATCAATGCGCAATTAATCCAACCTCTGTGCAATTTGTGGGTAACTATAATAGAATTCCACAGAATACATACCAGAATGCGTATAATCAAGGGAGTAGGAATCATCCAAATTTTTCGTGGAGCAATAACCAGCAACAAAAAGCCCCATGACCATCATATCCTTTAGGATTTCAGAGCCATCAACAACCAACTTAACATCAAGAAAGGAAATCAGATCTAGAGGAGTTTGTGGCAAAATACATAACAAGCAATGAGGTGGCTATGAAAAATCAAGCAATGGCAATGAAATCACAAGAGATGGCTATCAAGAATTTAGAGAATCAGATAGGATAGATTGCATTAGCCTTGAATAATAGACCACAAGGAACATTACCAAGTGACACCGAAAGAAATCCAAAGGGAACTCACGAGCAGTGTAATGCTATTACGCTTAGAAGCAGTAAGGAGTTGGTTTCTAACTGGGATAAGAAAGCTAGTGCATGAGATGAATGTGAGTATGAAGGGAAGGAATTAGAGAAGAAATGTACAAAAAAAGTGGTGCATAAAGCAAAGGAAGAGAAATAACTTAAAGCTACACCACCTGCACCCTTTCCTTTAAGGTTAGAAAATAACAAGTTAAAGAACCAGTTTTTGAGGTTTATGGATATATTCAAACAACTACACATTAATATTCAATTTACCGAAGCACTTGAGCAGATGTCGCGTTACATTAAATTCATGAAGGATGTACTTTCAAAAAAATGTAAGCTCAAGGATTTTGAAACAGTGGCGTTAACCGAGGAATGCAGTGCAATACTCCAGAAAAAGCTCCCTCCTAAATTAAAAGATCCGAGAAGTTTTACGATTCCTTGTGAAATTGGCAATCAAGATATGGGTAGAGCTTTATGCAATTTAGGAGCGAGTATAAATCTTATGCCACTGTCCATTTACCGAAAGCTGGGATTAAAGGAAGGAAAACCAACCAATATTAGTCTACAACTCGCCGATAGATCAATAACATACCATTTAGGAATAGTTGAAGACATATTGGTCAAAGTTGAGTCACTGATCTTTCCAGTCGATTTTGTGGTACTAGATTTTAAAGAAGATAAGAACATCCCTATCATCTTGGGACGACCATTCCTGACAACTGGACAAACACTGATTGATGTGCATAATGAAAAACTGATTATGAAAGTGTTTGATCAGGTAGTAACGGTAAAGGTGTTCAAGGAAATCCCAATCCTAACTGACAAGGAAGAGTGCGAGTTGCTCGAGGAATCTACACGTGTCAAGTTCAGGGGTTGCAAAGAGGATAGGGGTCTTAAGGCATTAGTTGAGGATAGAAAGTCAAATTCAGTATCCAGCATATAAGTGAACGGGCATGCATTACAACAATGTTGGTGTTGCACGATAAATAATCATTATGCCAAAGTTAACCCAACCGATCCGGGATGAAACAGGGAGTAGTCAGGCTGAACGACCTAAAACCAAGCGCTAATTGGAAGACAACCCAATCTTACATTTAATTTCTGTATTTTCATTCATAATTGTTAGGATATAGTTTTTTTTATTAAGTTGTTAGGTAGTATTATATAATAAAAGTCTTGTTAATCTCTCCATAATACTCTATTTTATCACCAATACACTAATTCGTATGTTCCATGTCTTGTAGGATGGAAAAAGGAATATTGAGTGGGTTAGTATGAAACAAAGATGAGGAACAGAGGAGTTTAGCAGAAGGCATGCCCTCCGGGGCGGGCCCAAAATGAACTGTAACCCCCGCCAGGGCGGGCTATTTTAGCTTTATACCCCCTGTCGGGGCGAGGGTCCCCTACTTCGGATAACATAATACATGCCCGCCGGGGCGGGCCTCCTAAGCCTATTACCCCCCCACCGGGGTGGGAGTGTTGAAGCTCAAAAGACAAAGTCGGCAGTTATCCTTGTTTGCTCCTTAATTCAATAAACTCCCCACTACTTCATCCATTAATCTTATTCCCCCTCCATCAAAACTCCAACAACCACTCACTACAACCACTATCTCCCACACTCCATTACTTTTCCCCACTTCCTCAATCCACCAATAGAACTCATCATACCACCTCTATATATTACCACATCTCCTACCATATTTCTCACACCAATTGAATTGGGCATTCATAGAGAATACTTAAGAGCAAGTGAAGGTTAAATTGATAAGTTTGGGGGAAAGCTACGACGATACACACATTCAAGAGCAAATGGCTTCGCAACCAACATCGAAACGTCTAAGGGGAGAGAGTTCAAGGCCCACACAACCAACCCAGACCTTTGATCACCGGAAATTTATGAGTGCCACCGTAGTCGACTGGTATGAGTACATGCTCACCAAAACCCTTACACCGGAGCGGGGGTCGGCACTAGATCCTAGTGATGGGGAGATGATGCCTCAAATCTATCAGAAGGGGTGGACAAAATTCACAGAAGAGCCGAAACCCACTGTGGTCAACATTGTCAAGGAATTCTATGCAAATGTTGAAGATAAAGCTCCATTCAACGCGTTTGTGAGGGGTCGCTTGGTTCCGTTCAGTGCCGATGCAATAAACACCTACTATCAACTGCGGGTACCTTGTCAATGCTAATATGCTCAACTACGAGATTTTGATCTGGACTATGAGGCAATACTCAAGGAGATGACTAAGCCGGGAACAACTTGGATCAAAGGTCAGAAGGGAGGTACAGTGTTCCACAACAACGACCTCAACCTGTATGGAAAAATTTGGTACGCATTCTTATACGCTAAACTGTATCCGTCCCAACACACCTCAGACGTGACCAAAGAGAAGGCGTTACTGATGTCCGCAATTGTGCAAGATTTCATCATCGATGTTGGGGCCATTATCTGTTTTTACATCCGCCGGTGTTTACGTGGAAATTTTTCGGGCGGCTTGCCACACCCAGCACTCATATGTGGGTTGTGTCGCCAAGCAGGGGTGAGATGGTCCGACGATGAGCCCACGCAAATGCTGCTTGCGTTGTTAGACTCTAGAATGATATCGTGGTATTCTATATGGGCAGAAGGCGATTCACATCCTCGTGGACTGGGCTTTATTTTTTTGTCAGCTTTAGAAGATGAAGTTGATGCTACAGAGACGTCGGAGGATGATGATGAAGCTATGTGAGATCAAGGGGCCGAGTTGGTACCGCAGACCAAGGCACTATCCAATCATCAGTTTCTTGAGTTTCAAAATCAAATGAATGCACATAACAAGGCATCACGTCGGGAGATGCGGCGACTCGCATTGAGGCAAGATCACATGTTTGATGCTATGAACGCATCTTTCACCTCCCTCAACATAACCCTTTAGAGCTTTAACCCGGCGGCCCAATTTCCATATCAGCAACCCATGCCAATGCCGAGGTTTCCACCAAGTGATTCAGAAGAAGAAGATCAACAACCACCTCCTCAGACTTAGGCGATAGCAGGGAAGTCCTCATGTCCTTAATTTTGATTATTCATCCAATGAGGGCATTGTATTACTTAAGTTTTTAAATTCATGTTTGCATGCATATGTAGTATTTAGGTTTAAATTTATTATTTTAATTCCAGTGTTGCATAGTAATTTAGGAAGAATTGTATGATAGCTTAGGTGCATACATAGTAGCTTAGGTTATTTTTGTCATTGTATTGTTTTTAGTTTTGTAAATAGTGCATTTTGTTATATAAAAAAAAATTAGTTAAATATTGTGTTTGCATATGTATAGCAGTGTTGTAGTTCATGTTATTTGTGGGCCAATTATGAGAGTGATAATAAGTTAACAAATACAGCGCTGATTACTACAACTGTGATACAATATCTGTTATGAATCGAATCTTACACTCGTTTGAAACTGGTATAAGAAGGTTAGCATGATTAATAACATCTTTTTTGACTGGTCATTCAAATTGATACATAAATATTTTCTAAAGGATAATGCTAGAGTAAATGAAAAAATGACAAGGATAAACAGTAAAGGAGAAAATTAGGCAAGAACCTAAGTTGGGGGATTATATGTGGGGTATATAAGCTTAATAATAATAAAAAAGAGTATATATCGTGACTAGTCTTGTTTCAGGGCCTTTGTTACTTGAGCAAGTATGCCCGAGGGGATTGTCTTTACACCTAGCGCCCTAAGGTCTTTAATGGTCTGGGAGTCATTGGTTGAAAGCTCGCTAAGGGGTAGCACTGTTAGCCTAATGGAATGAGACATTGCACAGTCATGGTTTAAAAAATAAATAAAATGGGAAAGAGCAAAAAGCCCCCATGGAAAAAAAAAGAGAGAAAAGAGAAATATATATATATATATATATATATAAAGTATAATTACACTATGTGAACCACTGGGATTAGTAATTTCTTAGTTTTAGTTGGAACTTGTCTATTTTTGGAATTTTTAAGTTTACACTGTATGATTCCTTCTAAGAAATTGATTATGTATTGAATTTGAGTCTGTATCATTTATCATGGATGTTGATCACACACGCACATTATACCAGTGTTGATGGTGTAAGATTTGAGGATTAATATAGAATTGTGGATTGGTTTTGGGTAGTTAATATTGTAGAGTTGCATGTTTTCTCTGAGGCCGATGAGATAATTTTGATTCCGCGATACTGTTGGATTCAAAGGCATATAGATTAGATCATATTCATTCCATCTCATCTCGTTGCATGACATAGCATGTAGTTTATTTTGTGCTAGAGGACTAGCACAGTTTAAGTTTGGGGTATTTTGGTAAGTGGATTTTATATTCACGAATCGGTGTCCATTTCATGCTTATTTGTTGCTATTTTCTTGTGTTCATGTTCGTTTTTACTTGTTTTGTGTTCTTTTATGTGTAGGATGGTTGTTGCAACATTTAACAAAGATTTGGAGTCATTTGGAGTCAATTTTCTGCTAATTTGGAAGAACTCATGAAGCAACAGTAATCATTCAGCAGAATAGACCCCCGCCAGGGTGGGCCTATTATCCTTGTATACCCCCGTCGGGGCGGGGGGTCTTCATAGGGAATTAGCAGAATGGTAGCCCGCCGGGGTGGGTCCTTTAAATGTATACACCCCCGCCGGGGCGGGGGGTGTCGAATCCTGAGTGATGTGTTCTGCTTGAAAGTCTGTTGAAACATGGATGCTAAGCGTTTGGATTGTACATGGACTCTACTTGATGGAGAATTTTGGCTGGGACTTGTGTGTTGGGCATCTATTACTCTATCAACAAGGAATTCAACAAGACATAAGATATATTACAAAGATCAATTCCAGTTTTTCTTAGCAAGCGTTGGAGGAGTATTTTGAGGAGATTTTTGAGTCGATTGCAATTTTAGGCTACATAAAGGGTGTTTTTCAATATTCTTCTCCTTAGGCTATTATTTGTAATTGAAAGAATGTTATCTTTGATTTATTTAGTAGTTATTTCATTTATGATGAACTAATTCACTTTTTAGGCTTATGATGGATCTTTGAGTGAATCGATGATTTTGTAAACTTTGATTTCCAGTTTAATAATCTATTTATAGTTTATCTATATTAACTTGAGCTTGAATTTATGAATTGCCTGATCAACAATTCTTTGTGGATTTGTATATAATCGAGAGAGGATATTCAAATCTAGACTTAGTTAATATAGCATGTGTTCATGAATTTTGTGAATAGCAGAATCTTGATGAATGTTAAGGTAGAGATATGCTTGACATCGCATGCAATCGGATAGAGAACTTAATCTTAAACCTTCTTTAATTGTAATTCACATAGAGATATAGTGATTTAGTTGATTAAGGTGTTTAACTTATTTTTATCTTAATTGTGGATTTAAGTTAATAAAGTATTAGTGCATCGAGCGGTGATTTATACTACATTCGTGTTCTTGATTAATAAAATGGGATAGTGAATTAAATTGGAATAAAGGTGTTAAAATCAGAGTGAAGCTTAGGGTGCAATCATAAGTCTAATTCTTCATTAATTGTTTGAAATTCTAGATTTTGATATTTGTGATTGGTTTGTGGTAATTTAGTAATTTCTTAAATTAATTTCTTTAATTTTAATCATTGAGTTGAATAGTTAAATAAAATTTGGATTAATAAGAATTTGGTAATTGTAAGTTAAGTTTCTTTCTAATTTGTCTATGTGAGAACGATACTCTACTCATCACTTTATTACTTGTTGACCACGTATACTTGCGTGTTGTGCGTATATAGATTTTACCCAACAGCTACTGAAGTCTTCTTATGATCATCTTGTGGAAGACTTCATCTCGAATGGCTTCACAATTCAATCTGGATGCTGATTGGTTTGATGCTTAGATCTTCTGTTAGCTTGCATGCCATTCGTTGAGTGCTCTCTGGTTTCCTTCAGGTGGGATGTATATTTGTAGCTCAGACCAGAGGCTTCATACTTTGGATATTCTGGGAGTGCTCATTTGTTGAGAATCATATTCGCTGTACGATTCTGCCTTGGCGTTGTGAGAACTTCTATTGAAGCCTTAGTTCTGCACTCTACGATTCAGCTTTGGCTTTGCAGACACTACAACTCCGAGATTAGATCTTGACACTCTACGATTTATGTCGGTGTGCTTGTTGTCTTCATCTGATCTTGCTCAACTATGATCTCTGCCTTTGATATGATAAGTAGACTCTACGACTCTAAGTATAGTCTACGATTCTTGACTTAGCTCCGGCAGATGCTCGGTCGTCTCGTAGGCAGTCTATCTCTACGATTTTGATTATGACTTCCTTAGTAGACTACGGCTCTGAGGAAGTTCTCCTTGACACACTACGATCCTTTCTCGTCTCTCCAGGCAGTTTACAAACTCTGAGATCTACTATCTTACAGACTACGATTCTGCCTCGACAGCTCTCGAGTTTTCCTTGACTCTCTTGGTAGACTATGATTTCTAGTGCAGTGCTCGACGATCAGACAAGCCTATCTATTACATCATAAGATCAAGTTAACATGCTTGATCTTTCTATATTTATAGTCATTGTACATCATTTCTTTTTAAGGACTTTACAAAGTTGTTTTGCTTATGTAGGATCAACCTAACATATTTGATCAATTCATTCTAAGTCCTTGTACATATGTTTCTATTATCTATCAAAGGACTTTACAACTTTTCTTAATGCAAGCATACTTGTATATTCATTCATATATATCATAATCAAATCATATGTAAATAGGAATAACATTCACTTGCTTATTCCTGACAATCTCCCCTTATTTGATTATGACAAAAACAATAAGTGCATATGCATGGTATGAATGAATCTTATATACAATGAGCAACTGTATTTCTAAAATAGATAATCATGAATGTCATTTATAATAATATGGAATTTAATACACTATGACATTTCTATATCCTGGATCCAGAACATGCCTAATGGTTAGAGATATACCTCTTTGGCTCCATGTGTGTTTCTAGGATGTCTATTGATCAGCTATTCATCTGTTTGATCTTCTTGCACCTGCTCACCCTGGGATGTTGACTTCATTTCTTCTTCTTTTGGCTCCCCCTTAGCCTTTGCAAACACATGCTTATCATCCTTTGGCTCCCCCTCAGATGATGACCGAGCTTCTTCTTCTGCTGTCTTCTTTTCTTGTTTCTTTCTGCTCTCCTTGCCCTTTCTTGAATGCCTCTTACTGTGCCTATTTCTATGCCTCTTTTTCTCCCCCTTTTTGTCATTAATCACTTGAGAGAGCTGTTCCATGTTGGACATAAGCTGCTCCATCAGATAAGAGGAGTTACCAACTTCAATCTTGAGTTCTTGTTGACTTAACTCAAGTTGTATAGAGAAAGACTGATTCATGTTGTCAATCTTGTCCGAAAGGGCTTGAATTTGCTCTTCATTGGCCTTCTGTGCTTGTAGAGCTTCTATCTTCTGATCATGTATGGCCTTCAGATAAATGTAATCTCTCTCTTTGATTTTGAGAGATACATCAGCCATAGTAGCTTGGAGTCTGTTCTTAATTGAATTTTCTCCTTCTGC
Source organism: Panax quinquefolius (assembly GCA_020205615.1). Taxonomy (NCBI): domain Eukaryota; kingdom Viridiplantae; phylum Streptophyta; class Magnoliopsida; order Apiales; family Araliaceae; genus Panax; species Panax quinquefolius. The sequence continues at coordinate 65,880,392 of CM035158.1, read as the reverse complement.
TACCATCTTCGACTCTTCATTAATTTGAGATATCTTCTCAACCAGCTCACCAGAATTCTTCAATAGTTCCTGCTCCATAAGGATTTGGTCATTTGATTGGGCAGCCTCTTATTGAACACCAAATTGGACTTTGCGATTTTCAACTTTTGACAGATTTTCAAAAGTAGGGAGAATCTGAAAAATCGTTGGATACCAATCGTTATTAGAGAATGAAGGAATGTTAGATAGCTGTGCTTGGGCGAACGGAAGCTCCTTATTTTGGACTTGAACACCATCAGTGGTAGAGTGAACAGACTTTACAATCATCTCCTTGGCCATACTCCTTCTTCCATCAGAGTCCACTCTACGATCATAAGGAATATAATGGTTGCCAACATGTCGGTAGACTTTGTAGTGAGACTGGTCCTTTATCATCTGAGTTGCAAATTTCTTGATTCTTGGGAAGTTCTGTGCCACCAGCTCAATGTTGCGAAGGTGAGTGAAGACCCATGTTAGATAGTTATTATCTCCAATGAGAGATGTCTTTACCCATGGCATATTAGGGTGGAACCATCTTATTGCATGGTTCTTAACTTCAGGTTCATATATTATGGTTGATGTGTCTAGCTTCATAGCCTTATGATTGTTGAGCATATTTTCTGCAGTCATCATTACCACATTTAGCCTTTCATTTCCATGATTGATCCATCTGCCAAGGAGCACATCCAGTGATTCATCGATTTCGACTACAATCTTTCTCTTGCGATTTACAGGATTAGGAATGTGAAAACTTTGTGGTTCTTCTTCTGCAGAGCTGAAGTTCCTTCCATCTTCTCTCTGTTCTGAACAGGAGTTAGACCTTTGTAGATATCCCTCATCGGACTCATCAGTTTCCATTTCTTCACTATTTGAGCTTGAATCATGCTGATTCCTTTCATCTGATTCATCAGAGAATTCTTCATACTAGTTTTCATCATTAGTGCCTCCTTCAGCAATATCTTCCTTGGATTTGTCTTCTTCATTACTAGTCCCATCTTCAACACTTTTCTTTTTTGATTTAGATTCATCATCACTTACTTCAATGACTGCAGTAGAGTGATCACTTTTCTTCTTGGGGACAAATTTAGCAAGTAGTCTGTAGCTTTTTCTTCTCCTTGAAGGTTCAGCTATAGGAGAGTCAGACTTTTCTTCTTCTTCAGACTCTGAGGCCTTTGAATCATCAAGAAAACTTTCTTGTCATTCAGCATTGACAGGGGTAGGTCCTTCTTCTTCCTAATCAACATCATTTGACCCATCATGAGGGCTTGTTGGAGCATATGCATTTGGAGATGTAGTTGGGTCATCTCGTAGCTTTTCTTCATCATCAGAGTGAGTACTCTGAGAGTTAGCCATAGGGCTTCCATATTCTTCTTCATCAGCAGGGTTTACATTTTCTTTCATTAATCCGGCTCCACCTTCATCGCTGGATTTGGTCCTTGGAGACTAAGTCTTGAGACCATCAGTTCCCTTCTTTTCTTCTGACTCTACGATCTCCTCTTCGTTAGATGTACTTTCTTGGGAAACTGGGGCTTGCTTGTTTACCACCTTAGCTTTCTTCCTTGATGGCATTTGAAGTAGTCTGTTGCTTCTTCTCCTTTTGGTCTCTGGTGCAGTTATGACCTTTTCACCTTCATCTTTGTCTTCGATGGAGAGACTTCTTGGTGGGGCCTCAGTTTTCTTTACACCCATGGATCTCTTCCTTACTGGTGTGGCTGCTACTGGTGCAGAGTCACCAGACTCAGAGCTTTCCACCTCTTTTGCCTTCCTCTTTTTCCCAGATTTCTTTTTGCTGCTCCTAGTTGTTGTTAACCTCTTGTTTTCCTTTGGGTTTTTTTTAGTTCACAAACAACTATGGAGACATTACTTTATGAACATTTAGAGGCTCTCCTTCATCATCCTTGATTTTGCCTCCCAGCTTCTTATTCATCACAATACTCAGCAATCTTCCATGAAATTCCTTAGTCAGGGGTCTATCAGTAGACTTCTTTATCTCGGCCTTTTCTATCCATTTGGAGATCTGATCGAACAAGATAGCTCCAAAGTTGATTCGCTTCTTCAAAACTATTGCAGACATAATCTTCAATTGCTGATCAAGCACAGTGTCATGTGTAGTATCCTTGCACAGTATACATTTTCCCACTATCTCAGCAAGGAACTCGAATTCCTCAGGAAACTCCTTTTTCTTCATGTCCTTTAGACTAGGGTTTCTTTGGTACCCCATAATCTCCTTTGCTTGCTCAGTGTCGATCTCATCAAGGTTTTTCAGTCCTAGGTCAGGAAAACCTATGCATTGATTAATATCGAATGATTTCAGCTTTAGAGACTGACCTTTAACCTTAGTAGAAAGGGTTCTGGCATTTATGGATGCATTTGAGTTGAACTCTTTAACTAGTTCAGTATATACTCGAGTGCTTGCCTCAAGACATTCTGAAAATCTAGCTTTCTTCACAAGTTCAAGAATGTCTCTAAACTTCTTTTCGGATTTGTCAAAGGACTTGGTTCCGAGCTGAATGCTAGTGATTACTCGCCAAACTTCCATTTGAATGGTTCGAGGTATATGGGTATTGATTCAGAGAGATTTATGAGAGATAGTTGATTGTGATTTGGGCAGGGCTCTTGGGGTTTAATTGATTTTGGCTTTGAAGAGGATTTTAGGGTTTGAAAATGAGAGGGAGAGAGGTTCGATAGTTTTTGATAACTGTTTGCAGATTTTGAATTTGTCTTTAAGGCAGTTCCTTCTGACTTTGCAAACACTGTGATGTGTCAACTAGCTATTGGTTGCACGATGCTCAGTAATGAGCTGTAACTCCCCATAACCTTTTCAGTTTTATATTCCTTTTAAGAGAATAATCATTACTGACATGGATTGACCGTTGACCTTTTTGATTCATAGAGTATCTTGGTGAGGTAGCTATAGAATCTACGTTCCTTTGTTGACTCAACGATCTTTTTCTGAGAGATGTTGCAGTGGTTGGTTTTGACACTAGTCCTTACCTTGAAACTGCATAGCTCAACCACTGATGTACTTCATGAAGGCTTGGGCACTTTTTTTTAGTAGGACATCTTCCCAATCAACATTAGACCTTATTTCCTCATACTATGAATGGTTGAGCAATTATTTTGTTCTTCCGAGCTCACCATGAGCTAGTTTGTTCTAGTAGGATTGCAATCATCGAGTCTGCTTCTACGATCATTGAGTTCTCTTCAAACTCTACTCTACGATCGTTGTCTGTCTTGGTCCTTGAGATGAACTTGACTAAGCAATCCTTCTGGGTTAAGGTAGCTCAGGAAGGGTCAACCTCTTAGAGTGAGCTAAGGGTCAAGTTTGTCCCTGAGGCGCTTTCCAGATGAAAAACTTTAGAGGTGAATTACACTGATATCTCATTTGGCCTTTTCTGTTGAGGAGGTCATCTATCAACTTTAGACAATTGCCTTTGCTGTAATCGTGGTGTCTTGCTCTTATACTACGATTGGATGTTTGATTGTAGGCACTCCACGATTTTGAGTTGGGTGGTTGATTAGTTATCAGTAGTACGTTTTGAGACGTTCCTACTTAGTATTGATCTTCATTTGGTTCATCAGCCACAAAGTTTTGGGACTCTGTAGCTGGTACATTTCTTCATAGTATATCTCTGATGTTTTAGAGCTTCTATTAGCAGATTACTGCTCCCCCATAGTTGGTATTGTCTTCTAAGAGAGGCATAAGTTCTTCTTCTTCATGTGTAGCAGAAGGCAGCCATGCATATCTCATTCTGGCTGAAGTCATTAAATCTTCTTGTATCGTAGAAATGGGCATCTTCAGGGTTGATCATTCTACGATCCCTTGATAGCACTACGAACATAGTCTTCTTTGTCAGTTTGTGCTTGTAGAGTTATGCTTCCATAATAAGTTCCTCATGATTAATGCTCGATGATCCTCTGATGTGAACTTCCTTGAGGATTCTTCTGATATGATGTGCTTGCATGATTGAGCATATATGACCCTTTTCATCTTTGGTTGAATGACCTGCTTCCATATAAAGATCAGCATCCATGTGAGCTTCATTCAGATTGGCTGAGTAGGTCTTCAAGGACAGGCTTTGATATATAGGAGTTTTATCAGAAACATTTCTAAACAGTCTTAAGCCTTCTGCTGGTTGAATCTTCTTGACTGAAGTCATCTGCTTTAGCATTCCTTAGTGTGGCCAGATAGACCAAGTACCTGTAGGTTATAAATTTCTATTTTTGGTACCCATAATTAAATGTCCTGCTAGGTTAGTTTTCTAAACCCTTGTTCCTCATATACATGGATAATCATCATATTGATCACCAACAATCATATTCATGCATGTAACTAATTTAGATAATACATTTTGAGATGCATGATAGTTAGTGTGTGTAAGATTTGCTATTTTAATAAAACACTCCTTTTCTTTCATGGTTTCATCATTTGCTTGGTTATGTTCACAGGGTTTAAATGTTTACAGAGTGAGAATCAACTCTACAATTTATCTGTATCTGGTTGATTCATGGAGGTGATCAGTTTCTACCAATCTTCAAGATACTCTTGTAGAACTGATCATACTCTATGGGTTATTAGACACTTAGAACATAGGTTTGTACATACATACTAACCCATCAGCAAAGATTACATCACATTAAATTAACTTAACTTGTGATGCTCTTATGACCCATTTCAAATTTCTTTCAAGATGTTATCTTCAACCTAAAACTTGGATGGAGAGAAAGTTTGTAAGCATTTGAGTTTTCACCCTCAGTGTACTTTCTCTCTTCACCTTTTTAGGTAGATTATGATTCCTTGAAAGAATACTATTATAGTTTATAAGGAGGTGCAATCATGATGTACATATTTATATTAGTGAGGAACCGTACCTTTTCACTGCCAGTTACTTAACAGTTATTTATCTTTAGATATACTGAGGTTAGGCATTGATGTGCATAGTTTCTCATTTGCTCCTGACAGCTTGTTGCTCCAGTTGACCTTAAATCAATCAGTCATGGTCTTGAAGATGCAAGTTAAGAGAATCTCAACATCTTTAGTTCTTTGACATCCTTGAGATCACAAGGTTTACATCCAGCTGCTGGTTGGCCAAACACTTGTTTGAGAAGTTCTTCTTTCTTCTCTGGACAAGCATTTCTTAGCATGTATGGCCTTTTCATCCTCCTGGCTGATGGATGTTTGACTCTTGAGCTTTCTAGGCTGGTCTTCAGACTACAAGATTGACTGCAGACAAGGATTGGTCTTGTTGATATGGCAATCAAGAACATGGACAAATCTGAGCAGCTTCAGGGGTATATACACATTTACCTGTACACAATATTTTCAACGTGTGAGCTCATCTGCATATAACAAGTGACTTACTACTAAACCAAGTTTAGAACAATGTTTGTGCCTAGGATCAGACTCAAAGTGATTAGCTTTTGAATATGGCATGAGAACCTGCTCTGATACCAATTGTTAGTTCTCAGTAGGCACAATAGATCTAGAAGGGGGGGGGGGGGGGTTGAATAGATCCTTTTAATTTCAGATACTTTTTAGGTTTATTTTGTATTGTTAATGAATTAACATATGACAAACATAAGAATCTTTTCAAGCACAGCGGAATAAGTAAGCGATCCCCTTCATTGATATATTCATAATCATACATACATTGTTCGTAGAGTTAGTTCAGTGGTTATTAGTTAAAACATACATTGCAGTTATAGCAATTAATGTTCATAATTTAAATGACATAAAGTAAAAAAACACAAGGGGTTTTAAGTGGTTTCAGAGACTAAAGTTCCTAATCCACTCTTCTGCTTTCAACTAGCAGGATTTCCACTAAGGAAGGGCAGCTCCCTGAATCACTAAGATTCCTTTAAGGCCAACAGCCTTGAGATTTTAGTTCACTAAGAACTCTTCAAGGCCAACAGCCTTGGAACTTCTCTAGTTCCCTAGGAACTCTTCAAGCCCATCAGGCTTGGAACTTCATTTAGTCCCTCCGAACAAGGACCTCTCAGGCCCTGGCTTCTTGTTGTTGAGTTGTTTGTTTGTTGTTGTTATTGGTGCTGAGCTGCTAAGATGTCTTTAAGCTCTGAACATCTTTTGTACTTAGTAGCTTGGCGTGATCATCCTTGAAGTGCAGTTGAGTGTTGCATGATGCTTAGCTTCTTCAGTTACTCAACCACTTCTGATGATCCCTTGATGAACTGCCTTGAAGATCATTCTTCTTGATAATTGATGGATGCACATGATGGGTTTCTAAGATGACTGTAAGCTCTTCTGCTAGTTACTTAGAAATTTTCTCATGCTTGACACAATGATGGCGTTGGTGATCTTCTTTCTTGATACATAATGCCTTTTCCTTATAGACTTGCTAAGATGACTGTAGGCTCTTCTCTCTGGTACTTAGAGTCTTCCCATGATTGACATCAAGATGACATTGATGCTCTTCTTTTTCTCAGCAGTTCAGAACACTCTTCTTGTAGTAGAACTCTCACTTCTACATGGTAGAACTCTCACTTCTTCTTCTTTCTTTGTTTGTCTCTAAGTGTTCTTGGTGGATCGTAGAGTGAGCCTTCAGACCTTCATTAGTTACTCACTATTTTACGTTGGTTAGATCAGCCCACCATTTCATCAAACTTAGCAACTCTTACTTCCTTTGATCTTTGAAGCTCTAGCTGATTTATACTCCTTCCCAATCTTCCCGTTGGAAAGTAGCTGTTGGAAATTCTTTGAAATGCTTCGCAGATCTCGAGTTATTTGGTGCAGACTGCAGATGTGACATGACATCCCCCTTTTACGACTTTTCTCGACACCTTTAGCGATCTACTATTTCACCTACCCCATCAGAGATGTCACTTTGATGTCTCGGGCAGGTCGAGGACTTTATTTCCCCCTTCTGATTTCTCGATCAGAGGTTGTCCTTTTGCATCGATGCTCTCAATAAGCTCTTGTCCGAATACTAACCTTCAGATTGAATCGTCGCCAATGCTTCAATCTTCGGATGACCGAACTCTACGATTCTGATGCATGCTTTCTTGAACCTGATCGTAGTGTCTTGTTGACTGTTTCTCATTGACATGTAGAGTCAACACTAAGATCTTTGAAGAGTGTTCATTTGATCTTCAGTGTAGAACACCTCTTCCTTATATTGTGCAGTGCTTCAACACTTCTTGTTTACTTTGACTGCTCTTAGATACTTATGGATTGACTCCTTGCTCTGGCCCTTTCTGAATAGCAAGACACTTCAGATTTGCGGCGTGTCTAGCTCGCTTTCTCCTTGTGATCTCCCGTTCACTTATCATCAATAGACTGACCCAAAGCTTAATCACTTTAGCCTTGTTCTTCAGAAGCTGACCAGTATCTCTGTGTACACTCAATCAATTCTTTCTTTGTTTGGCAAACACTATGATCATGGTTACTTCCAAGATCATTGTAATCTTACCACTTAACAGCTACTGCACCTGCTGACTTTCCTTAGTCAGCTACTAAAGTCTTCTTATGATCATCTTGTGGAAGACTTCATCTCGAATGGGTTCACAACTCAATCTGGATGTTGATTGGTACGATGCTTAGATCTTCTGTTAGCTTGCATGCCATTCGTTGAGTGCTCTTTGGTTTCCTTCAGGTGGGATGTATCTTTGCAGTATCAACCAGAGGCTTCATTCCTTTGGATATTTTGGGAGTGCTCATTTATTGAGAATCGTATTTGCTCTACGATTTTGCCTTGGCATTGTGAGCACATCTATTGAAGTCTCAGTTCTACACTCTACGATTCAACTTCGGCTATGTAGACACTACAACTCCGAGAGCAGATCTTGACACTCTATGATTTATGTCGTTGTGTTTGTTATGTTTATCTGATTTTGCTCGACTATGATCTCTGCCTCTGATATGATCAGTAGACTTTACGACTTTGAGTGTAGTCTACGATTCTCGACTAGCTAACTCAAGCGGATGCTCGGTGGCTACGCTCAGAGGGCAAGCTGTCTCTACGATTCTGAACATGACTTCCTCAACAGACTACGGCTCCAAGGAAGTTCTCCTCGACACACTACGATCCTTCCTCGTCTCACCTGGCAGTCTACAAACTCTGAGATCTACTATCTTCCAAACTATGATTCAGCCTCGATAGCTCTTGAGTTTTCCTTGACTCTCTTGGCATACTACGGTTTCTAGTGCAGTGCTCGACGATCAGACAAGCCTACCTATTACATCATAAGATCAACCTAACATGCTTGATCTTTCTATATTTATAGTCCTTGTACACCATTTCTTTTTAAGGACTTTACAAAGTTGTTTTGCTTATGTAGGATCAACCTAACATATTTGATCAATTCATTCTAAGTCCTTATACATATGTTTCTATTATCTATCAAAGGACTTTACAGCTTTTCTTCATGCAAACATACTTGCATATTAATTCATATATATCATAATCAAATCATGTGTAAATAGGAATAACATTCACCTGCTTATTCCTGACAGTATATTATGAGATCATGTATTGTAGAGACCTTAAAGACTCAAAAGAAAAATTATTTAAAAGGTAAAAGACGCTGAAGGGAAGTGTTCTAACCCTTGTCTATGTTCATTATGGACAATCTTTGTGATTCCTGTTCCTTACACATTAATTGATGTATGATGAGGTTGAAGCCCGTTCTTTCGGCTAGACTTAATATATTCATTGGATTTCTTATAATCTATCGAAATGTTATCAAAGTTGTTGTCTTTTGCCAAACTATTTTGGTATGGATTTCAAAGAAAGACTGAGTGTGAATAAACAAACATTTTGTCGTCAAACGACAGGCACATGAGGTTTCCAAAACTTAAACGTAAATACGTTTAATGAAGAAATGTTGTACAACATAGAGTACTATAGGCTGATCACCTAGACGTGCTCGTAAGTAATACCGGACTTATGGACTTAGTGCCTGGTTGTCCTTTTCAAAGAAAGAATGGAATGCTCATGGTCTTGAACCAAACCCTATGAATGTTGTTCATTGTGAAATGTTTTGAAGGAAAAGAAGTGCTATTTTGAATTATCAATAGTATTTCATAACTATTGTTCAATTATTGAAGATATACGATTCGTATGATTCAAGCATGTTGTTTAAATGAAAATTGTCATACTTTCTAAGCTAGTTATGCTCACTCTTGCTTGAACCATATGAATGCAGCTAAGACTGAACGTCCAAAAGGATCTTATAAGGATAAAAGAAAGGCTAAAGCAGACCGTTGAAGTTTCTATGTAATAGTATAGGTTTAACATTGTAATGTATTTGATATTATGATAAAGAACTTATGTATTGGTTATAAAGAACCTGGGAAGGGAATAGTGTTTTGGAATATATAGAAGATATATTCACTCTTTTGAGTTATTTCAATTGAATGTATGTGTGAATGGTAGTACCGTGTAGCACCATCTGTCGGGTTGGAAGATACCCGGATTTGGGGGCGTCACAGGTTGGTATCAAAGTTGTAGGTTATAAAACTTAAGGGGGGGAATTAGAACCTTAAGAAGAGTTAAAGAAGTAAAAGATGAAATTAACCCTAAAATGCATTAAATGTGATATGTGTTTTTATTATGCTAATGATGTTTACTAATCAAAATAATTTGTCTTATTGTAGATGTCAGGAGATAGCGTTATGTATAGGGATATACATGTCGTTAGTGAAGAGTCGGTGAATTAAGTAGAGATTATACTGAACCCTATAGCTGAAGAGCCAGAAGTGGTGGTTGTTAAGTCTGGAGACTCGAAAAACCTAGACCTCATGTCTATGTTTGATGGAATGTCTGAAGAGGAGATGAAGGTGGTGTCATTTAACACCATAACACCTATATAAGAGATGACTACAAGGAAGTCAATGAGATCACTATTTATGATTGTATTGGATAGAAACATCCAGTATTGTAAGGAGGTAAAAGAACTGAAGGAAGAGCTCCATGCTATCTTGGAGGATAAGACAAGTATGGAGTCTATGTGGGAGGAAGAACATGACGAGAAGGTGTTAGCCAAGGACAAGGTCCATGAGCTTAAACATGAGGTCTTTGAGCTTAGGTAGGAGCTAAAGACTAAGAAGCAGAAGGTTAGTCGAATGTCCTATATACATAGGAGCTCGCACGGGGATTTTCAGCGACAAATGACTGAGTAACTTGTAGAGGCAGGGCAGACTCGGCATACTATTAGCCAAGATATTATTGCCAGTTTTGCCAATGCCGACTATGAGAATTCCTTACGGCAGATGTAATCTAGCTATTAGTTAGAGTAGAATTAAATATGTAAATATGATGTATCTAGTAGTGACGTAAAACCCTCTTTTGTATAGCAAAGGGTAGTCTTTTGTAAATCCCAATATTTGGAAAGTAATGTAATCAGCTTAGGCTGCGTAATGTGAACGATGTAGTATTATACTACAAGAAACAAAGTAATATAAGTTTTTTTATCGAAACACATTGTGCAATAAGTATGAGTTATTGTTTAATAATAATAACTAACTAACAAGAATCGAATAATAATGAAGTGTTATTTACTTTAGCAGAAAGATGCCGCCAAGAAGAAGACGAAATCAAGGAGCGAATGTGAATCAACCGTAAGGGGGACCGGTTAATCCGATGCAGAAGTTCGTTAATTTATTAACGACTGCCTTTAACTAGAATAGAGCAAATGTACCCTTAAATCATGCGGTAGTACGGACTACTGCGTTTAAGGATTTTAAGAGTATTGGTCCGTCAGAGTTCAAAGGAACTACGGACCCTATAGAAGCCCAGACTTGGGTAAAAGAGATAGAGAAGGCATTTGTAATAGAAAATGTCGATGAGGGGAAAATGGTTGCTTTTTCTACCTATATGATGAAGGGGGAGGCCAACTTCTGGTGGGAGGCAAACCAGGCTAGGGCCGAAATAGATAACTTAACGTGGACGCAGTTCAAGGAGATTTTCTTCGAGAACTACTTTCCCACAAGTATACAGGGAAGGATGGAGATGCGGTTTCTAGAGTGTAAACAAGGGGAGATGACTGTTCCCCAATATGCTGCCAAGTTCAACGAACTGGCGAGGTTTGCTCCACACCAAGTGGACACGGAGGTGAGGAAGGCTATGAGATTTGAACAGCGCTTGAAACCCTGACTCTATAGCTGGATATCAGTGTTCCAAAGTACTTCTTTTAGGACCATTCTGGAAAAGCCAATAATTGTCGAAGGTGGGAATGAGGCTCTAAGCCAGTACCACAGGGAGAAGAAAAATAAGGGTAAGGTAGATAGAGGAGTAAAGACCGAGGGAGCCAGTGGTAGTGGCGGTGGTCAAAAGAGGAAGGGATTTAACTCTGGGAATACTGGAGTGAAACAAGGAGATCAGAAGAAGAGGATGGAGTCGTGCAAGAACTGCGGGAAGACTAATTTTGGGGTCTAACTCAAGGGGAAGTCAGTATGTTACAACTATGGACAAGAGGGGCATATTTCACCTAATTGTCCCAGTCCGAAGAAGAACCATGGATTCTTTGTATGTGGATCAACTGACCACATAACGATGAACTGCCCGAAGAAGGGGACAGACGAGAATAAGGGCGCTAATAGTGGTAAGTTAGCTATTAGTGGTCCAGCACAGCCGGGTAGGCCGATGGCCCGAACCTTTAACATAACGGTCCTAGATGCAGTTGCATCAGGGGATGTAGTTGCAGGTATTATCCCGATCAACGATATAAATGCTTATGTGTTGTTTGATTTGGGTGCTACTTGTTTATTTATAGCATGCGATTTTGCTAGACGATTAGGATTACTTCCCAAAAAGTTGCCTATACCTTTGAATATCAAGGTAGCAAATGAAGAAATAATTCCTGTTAAAGATATTCATAGGCGTTGTTGTGTAGAAATACGGGAGTATAAATTATCGATAGATTTGATACCGATAAAGTTGGGAGAATTTGATGTTATTCTCCGAATGGATTGGTTCTTTAACCATGGTGAAATTATATATTACCAAAAGAAATGTTTAAACATTAGGACGTTAAGACAACCCAATGTTGTGTTTTACGGTAATAAATCATCGGGGCGTTCGTGTTGTCTTACTATGACACAAACTAGGAAATTGTTAAGGAAGGGGTGTATTGGTTATTTATGTCATGTTGTTGCTACCCAGTGAGTGGGAGCAACCATTGACCAAATACCTATAGTTAAATAATTCATGGATGTATTTCCAAGTGAAATGTCGGGTCTTCCAACGGATAGGGAGACCGAATTCGTAATAGACATCGTGTCAGGAGTTGCACCAGTTTCCAGGGCACTGTACCGTATGACGCTATTGGAGATGAAAGAGTTAATGGTTCGATTACAAGAACTGTTGGACAGAAAGTACATTCAACAGAGTGTTTCACCGTAGGGAGCACCAGTACTGTTTGTGAAAAAAAAGGACGGATCATTGAGACTTTGTATCGACTACCAAGAGTTGAATAAGTTAACGATAAAGAATAAATACCCATTATCCGGGATCGATGATCTTTTTGATCAATTTAAAGGGGCAAAGTATTTTTCTAAGATAGATTTGTAGACACGGTATCATCAGTTGAAGGTTAGGAAGGAGGATGTACCAAAGATGTCATTTAGGACTCGTTACGGTCATTACGAGTTTCTGGTGATGTCAATTGGGTTGACTAATGCACCAGCTGCATTTATGGATATGATGAACAGAGTGTTCAAACAATATTTGGACAAGTTTATCATAGTGTTTATCGATGATATTCTAGTCTATTCTAAGATGCCAGAAGATCACACTGAACACCTAAGATTAGTGTTGGAGACACTAAGGAAGTAGAAGTTATATTCGAAGTTCACTAAGTGTGAATTTTGGCTTGAAAGGGTACAATTTTTTGGACACGTTATCGACCGGGATGGGCTTTTTGTAGATCCAGCGAAGGTGGAAGTAGTGATTAATTGGGAATAACTGAAAACGCCGACTGAGGTGTGGAGTTTCCTAGGGTTAGCGGGATACTATCGAAGATTTATCCAAGATTTTTCGAAGATAGCTACTTCGTTGACTAATTTGACAAGGAAGACAGTGAAGTACGTGTGGACTGAGAAGTGTGAAGACAATGAAGTACGTGTGGACTGAAAAGGTTGAGTGAAGCACCTGTATTGTCATTACAAGATGATACAGGGAATTTTGTAGTTTATAGCGATGCTTCTCATAGAGGACTTGGTTGTGTTCTCATGCAAAGATGGCAAGGTCATCACAGCATGTATCATCCACGACGATTGAAGGATTATGAGAAAGTTTACCCTACTCATGATCTAGAACTGGCCCGGTAGTGTTTGCCTTAAAGATATGGAGACATTATCTTTATGGAGAGAAATGTGAGATATACACGGGCCATAAAAGTGTAAAATATATCTTCACACGTGGTTGCGTAGTAGCACACGGTATTGTACAATATCTTTGATTATTGATGCTTACGTGAGAAGTCACTCAATTTTATTTAATTATTGCCACAGTATATTGTTGCATAGTATCTCACATTATTGATTTAATTATTGTCATAATATTTTATATTATTAAATCAATAATTGAGACGACAAAGTTATTCATATTATTATTTACATTATTGATAATGTCTAGAAAGTTCTGTCGAGGAAAGGGGTTTGGTCACCTAATTGTGTGCCAATAAGGAGAAGTCCTTATTGGAAAGCCCCCTCTTTCCTGGGAATGATTTGGTTGTCAATATTATGAGTTATAATATTAATGATGAATAATTATTGAAAGACTAAAAATATATTAATTGAAGATAAAGTGATTTGTGGTAAATATTTATTCAATATGTGATATAAATAAGAGGTCTGTTATGAGACGTTTGTTGTAAATTTGGTTTATTCTATGGGACCCATATGTCATCATCTAAGAGTCACTTTTGCCAATAGTACTTGCCTTTACCAGATGTCAAACCACTTGTTGTTTCACATTACAAGCGTCAAACCACTTGTTGTTTCACATTACAAGCATCACTATTGCAGTATCCAAACTCCTACTAAGGTAAGGGGTATTATTTATTTCATATTTGTAAGAGAAATTATTTTTCATATTCGTATGGGATATTATTTTTATTCAATATTCGTAAGAAATAATATTTTCTTCCATACTCGTAGTATAGAAGTAATATTATTTCGTTCATATTCCTAATTCTACACTTATTTTGATAAGTATTGCTTCTATTCTCCTTGAAATTAGCAGAATATCCTTGAAATTTGCGCTTCATCTAGTATCGTTTCACATAAATATTTTTCTGAACATTCTTGTTAAGTTTTAATCTTTTCATGTCGGGGTACTATTCATGTGGTACTATTCATAAAGTACTATTCATATGGTACTATTTACTTGGGTACTATTCACCCGGGATACTATTCATGACAAAAATTGATTTATTTTCTGTCCAAATTATTTTTGATACAATATTATTCTTGAATTTTACTCCACAAAGCAGTATCATGTTGACAATTTGGACATTCTTGAACTCTGGATAAATTGAATTACAAATCTTTAAAATTTATCCTTTGCTATCACTTAATTGAATTCTTATATCATTGTCACCATCCTCATGTTTATATTATAATGAAAGTCATCTTTGGCCCGTAGTGCATAGATAGACTGTTGATTGGTATGATTATGACTATATATCGGTATAATCATGACCAATGGTGATACTAACAAATATCCTTGGCCCGTAGTGCATGGATGATTCGTGGATGTGATAATAATGAATATCCTTAGCCCATAGTGCATGGATAATTCAGTGATGTGGATTATTTATTGAGCTGAGTCTCAACGATAAAATTTATGATAAACTTTTAAATCATAGAAGATAGTAGATATCATGCTTTACTTGACTCTTCTAATGGATTGTTTTTTTTTGCTACAGTTAAACTTGTTGTCTATTATATTCTATCAGTTTAACACTGTTGAAGACTAACGATAATTTATTCTGCATTATCTTAGTCATAATATTCTTTACTGGGCTAGTTGAGCTCACCCTTTACTTTCATTATTCTCTTCAGGAAATGAGAATATAGCTGGGACTAGTCGGGGAACGGAGTGATGGTTCGAGATGGTGGCTATAGTAGTCTTCACTATTCTATGAAATAGTGTGATAATAATTGTAATGAGGACTCCATTTGAGTTTGGATATTGTCTACGAGACAATATTCGTGTTAAAACTCTCAGCTATGTTTTTCTCGTATTGTATAAATGAAGTTTGTATTTGAATTTTGTACCATGTATTTGGAGACTCAAAATGAGTTGTGTATATCTATTTTGGGGGCGTCACAATCATGCCTACTCAACAATAACATGCAAACATTTACATGTAGAAACAAAACATATGTCTAGTCCAGAAAAACACAAATATTCCAACATTTTGATTAAATTACAAACATTTTAACAGTCTGATTAAATTACATCTCCATAATCACTCAAGACAAAAAAAACACCAACATTGTGACGCCCCCAAAATAGGTATACATCACCCATCTTGAGTCGCCAAATACATGGTACAGAATTCAATTACAAACTTAATTATACAACACGAGCTGTGAGTTTTAATACAAATATTGTCTTCTAGACAGTATTCAAACTCAAAGTAAGTCCTCAATACATTTATTATCACATTATTTCACAGAATAGTGAGGACTACTAATGCAACCATTAGAAGAGTCAAGTAGAGAATAAAATCGACTATCTTCTATAATTTAAAAGGTTTTTCATCACTTTTATCATTGAAACTCAGCTTAATAAATAATTCTTATCATCAAATCATCCCTGCACTACAGGCCAAGGATATTCTTTAGTATCACGACCACGAATTATCCATGCACTACGGGCTAAAGATAATCATATTTTCATTAACGGTCATGATCATGCCATAAAACAATTCATCTTTACACCCTTGGCCGAAGAGAATCCATAGCAATAATCATACCAAAAACTGTCCATCAATGCACTACGGGCCAATGAGGACTTTTTTCACATCATTTGTAACATTACGGTCATGATTATACCTAATAATCCCTGGTCATAATCATACCAAGTCCATCTATGCACTACAGGCCACAGATGACTTTCAACATAATATAAACATGAGGATGATGACAATGACATAATAATTCAATAAATCAAGTTCAAGAATTAATTTATCCAGGAACTAATAACGTCCAAATTGTCAACATGATACTTCTTTGTAAAGTAAAATTCAAGAATGCTCAGAAGAATATTTCCATGAAAAAATACCGGATGAAGTGCAAATATCAAGGATATTCCACTAATTTCATGGAGTATAAAAGTCAAAACTTTAACCAATTGAGTATAATAAAGAATGGAATAACAAAGGAAATCACCAGGCATGCGATAGACCACACAGACAGGTTATTCCAACAGAATAATAAATAACGAAACCAGGTCATGCGTAAACGCACAGACAGGATATTCCAATAGAATAATAAATAATAGAACCAGGTCATGCGTAAACGCACAGACAAGATATTCCAACAGAACTATAAATAACGGAACCAGGTCATGCGTAAAGCATAGACGGGATGTTCCAACAAAATAATAAAGAATGGAATAATAGAAGAATTTCACTATGTATGCAGTACTTCGCATAGACAAGTTATTCTAACATAATAACAAAGAATGGAATAACAGAAGAATTTCACCATGTATGCGGTACTTCGCATAGACAGGTTATTCCAACATAATGATAAAGAATGGAATAACAGAAGGATTTCACCAAGTATAGGGTAGCTGCAGATACAAAGTTATTCAAACAGAATAATAAAGAATGGAATAACAGAAGTTCTCTTCATGAATACAAAAGAAATAATACCCCTTACGACTACAACAAATAATATCCCTTACCTTTAAAAGAAGAGTATTCTGACTAGTAGGGCGAGGATATACTCGAAGAAAACTTGTACTACGCTCAAAGCTTTCTTAAACTCTAAAGAAATACGCTCAAGATTATAGAAGAAGAATTCTCTCTATAGTTTCTCTCTCTAGAGTTTCAGTAAATTCGTAAGAAATAATGAAGGAATAAGCTTCTATTTATCGAAGAATGGACTGAATAGTAACTAATTCATGAACGGTCCAGATTGATTTACTTTTAAACGGACGGTCCAGATTGATTTAATAAAATATTTTAATAAAAAAAAATCTTTTAAATAAAATATAATATATTCTATTTATAATCTAATAAAACGAATAACTTTATAAAAGTATTCTATTTTATATAAAAAGATTTTACTATGTAAAAAACACTACGCAGTACTATGCAACACTACGCATAATAAAATATAATATATTCTAATTATTGTCTAATAAAACAAATAACTTTATAAAAGTATTCTGTTTTATATAAAAAGATTTTACTATACAAGACACTATGCAAGCATTATGCAACACTATGCATAATAAAATATAATATATTCTAATTATTGTCTAATAAAACAAATAACTTTATAAAAGTATTCTATTTTATATAAAAATCTTTTCTGTTTTATTACATTAATAATACTAATAAAACAAAACTCATCATCATTATTATAATTCACACTATTAATCGACCAGGTCGTTCCCAGGAAAGAGGGGGCTTTTCAATAAGGATTTCTCCCTATGGGCGAGCAATTAGGTGACCAAACCTGTGACGCCCCCAAAATAGGTATACATCACCCATCATGGGTCGCCAGATACATGGTACAGAATACAAATACAATCTTAAATATACAACAAAAGCTGTGAGTTTTAATACAAATATTATCTTCTAGACAATATCCACTCTCAGAATAAGTCCTCATTATAATTATTATCACACTATTTCATAGAATAGTGAGGACTACTAATACTATCATCTGGACCATCACTCCATCCCCCGACTAGTCCCTTCTACGTTCTCATTTCCTGAAGAGAACAGTGAAAGAAAGGGTGAGCTCAACTAGCCCAGTAAGAAATATTATGACTAAGATAATGCAGGATAAATTATCATTAGCCTTCAACAATGTTAAACTGATAAAATACAATAGACAACAAGTTTAACTGTAGCGAAATAAGCAATCCATTAAAAGAGTCAAGCAGAGAATAAAATATACTACCTTTTATGATTTAAAAAGTTTTTCATCACTTTTATCACTAAGACTCAGCTTAATAAATAATCAACATCATCCTTGCACTACGGCCAAGGATATTCATTAGGGTCACGACCACAAATTATCCATGCACTACGGGCCAAGGATATTTGTGTATTCATCAATGGTCATGATCATTCCAACAACTGTCCATCAATGCACTACGGGCCAATGAGGACTTTTACCACATCATTTATAACATTGCGGTCATGATTATACCAAATAATCACTGGTCATAATCATACATAGTCCATCTATGCACTACATGCCACAGATGACTTTCAAAAAAATATAAACATGAGGATGATGACAATGATATATAAATTCAATAAAACAAGTTCAAGAATTAGTTTATCCAAGAACTAATAACGTCCAAATTGTCAACATGATACTTTTTTGTAGAGTAAAATTCAAGAATGCTCAGAAGAATATTTTCATGAAAAGATACTATATGAAGCGCAAATATAGAGGATATTCCACTAATTTCATGGAGTATAGAAGTCAAAACTTTAACCAATTGAGTATAATAAAGAATGGAATAACAAAAGAATTTCAACAAGCATGTGATAGATCGTACAGGAAGGTTATTCCAACAGAATAATAAATACGGAACTAGGTCCAACAGTAAAATGAATGCATGTGATATTCCAGCAGTAATAATAAAGGCGAAACCAGTCCGGTAGTAAAAACGCATTGCATGTGATATTCCAATGTAATAATAAAGAATGGAATAACATAAGGATTTCACCAAGTATAGGGGAGTTAAGCAGATACAAAAGTTATTCTAATGAGAATAATAATAAAGGCGGAATTCAGTCCCAGGTAAAACGCATGCATGAGGATATTCCAATAGAATAATAAAGAATAGAATAACATAAGGATTTCACCAAGTATAGGGAGTCGCAGATACAAAAGTTATTCCAATGAATAATAAAGCGGAACACGGGTCCCACAGAAACGCATGTGCATGTGAGGATATTCCAATGTAATAATAAAGAATGGAATAACATAAGGATTTCACCAAGTATAGGGAGTCCGCAGATACAAAGTTATTCCAATGTAATAATAAAGAGCGGAACCGTGTCCGGCGTAAAATGCATGCACAAAATATTCCAATGTAATAATAAAGAATGGAATAACATAAGGATTTCACTAAGTATAGGGGAGTCACATAAAGTTATTCCAATGTAATAATAAAGACGAAACCAGGTCCGACGTAAAATGCACAGACAGGATATTCCAACAGAATAATAAAGAATGGAATAACAGAAGTTCTCTACATGATTAAGAAAGAATAACACCCCTTACCGTAAAAGACACTGGATATCAAAGTAGTGAAGTAGCAGAATACTCTTCTTCTTTCTCTCTATAATTTCTCTCTAGAGTTTCAGTGAATTCGTAAGAAATAATGAAGGAATAAGCTTCTATTTATAGAAGAATGGATTGAATAGTAACTAATTCCTGAACGGTCCAGATTGATTTACTTTTAAACGGAATGTTCAGATTGATTTACTATTAAAACTTAAAGCAACGGTCCATACTGATTTACTATTAAAACTTTAAACCATCGATCCATATTGATTCACCATTATAACTTTTCACCAGCGGTCCATATTGATTCACTAATATAACTTCAACCAATGGTCTGAAAAATTAGCACATCTCCTCATGGAATAATATTGTACCCAAATACCCGAACGCACAATACTAGAGTGAATTATAACTGGGTGAATAGTAACTCGTGAATAGTAACTCATGAATAGTAACTCATGAATAGTACTCCGACAAGAAAAGTTCCCCGAATACCCGATTGAACAATATAACCTCCAGACATCAATTATCATCGGAATAGATGTCGATTTCTACTAACACAAATAATCCCAACACAATGAAACTATCAAATTCATCTTTAATTAAAACGAACTTATTCATCAATAATATTATAACTCACAATATTTAGCAACCAGTTTGTTCCTAGGAAAGAGAGGGCTTTTCAATAAGGATTTCTCCTTATTAGCGCGCAATTAGGTGACCAAACCTCTCCTTGACAGAACTTCTAGACATTGTAAATATT
Organism: Panax quinquefolius; assembly: GCA_020205615.1. Taxonomy (NCBI): domain Eukaryota; kingdom Viridiplantae; phylum Streptophyta; class Magnoliopsida; order Apiales; family Araliaceae; genus Panax; species Panax quinquefolius. The sequence continues at coordinate 65,860,161 of CM035158.1, read as the reverse complement.
GCAATTTAATAATATGAATAACTTTGTCATCTCAATTATTGATTTAATAATATAACATATAATGCAGATGATATTGTGACAATACTTGAATCAATAATATGAGAGATATGAACAGTAATAATTGAGTATAACTGAGTGACTTCTCACGTAAGCATCAATAATCAATACCGTGTACTACTATGCAACCACGCGTATTACTGTACTTTTACAACTAGATAGTTCAACAGTTTTAACAATAACACCTCCGCCGTTATTGATAAAATATTTTTGTCATTTTCTCAATCCGACAATAATTTTGTTGTGGGGTCCACCAATGATTGTGTAGTTGTACGAATATTCCCGACAAAAAGAATATTCCCCGACTAATCGAATATTTTATAACAACTTGCATACTTAGCAAAATTTATAAATATTACCCACAACTATAACATTATATCAAATTCATTCCATAATATTCAAAAATGATATTTATAGAAAAATCATCTTTATTAAAAAAAAAAGTTGAGGTCTTACAACCTCCCCTTCTTATGAAATTTCACCCTCGAAATTAGGGTACGTACCTGGTATGTCGAAGTGGTAAGGATACCTTGATTTCATTTCAGATTCTAACTCCCAGGTCATTTCCTCAACATTATGGTTCCTCCACAAAACTTTGACTTGAGGTATAACCTTGGAGCGTAGAATATGCTCCTTCTTATCCAAGATTTTAACAGGAACCTCCTCATACGTTAAATCTTCCGCTATTTCATTCGGTTCTAACTCAATAATATGGTTCGGGTCTTTCACATATTTACGTAACATAGATATGTGAAAAACATTTTGAACACGAGACATACTTGGCGGTAAAGCTAGTCTATAGGCCACAGTTCCTACTCGTTCGAGGATTAAAAATGGGCCAATGAATCGAGGATTGAGCTTTCCTCTCTTTTTGAATCTCGTAACTCCTTTCCATGGAGCAACACGTAACAACACATGATCTCCAATATCGAATTCCACGTCCTTTCGATGAAGATCAACATAACTCTTTTGTCGATCTTGTGAGGTTTTTATATGTTGTCGGATCGTTTGAATCTTTTCCGTAGTCATACGTACCAACTCTGGTCCCAACAATGTTGCTTCACCCACCTCATCTTAGCATACTGGAGAACGACACTTTCTTCCATACAACGCCTCAAATGGAGCCATGCCAATACTTGCTTGATAACTATTGTTGTAGGAAAACTCCACCAATGGTAAGAACTTGTCCCAACTTCCCTTGAAGTCAAGGAAATAGAGTCTTAGTAAATCTTCAAGAGTTTGAATAGTCCTCTCTGATTGTCCGTCCGTTTGAGGATGATATGTTGAACTAAATCGTAAATCTAAGCCCATAGCTTTTTGCAAACTAACCCAAAATCTTGAAGTGAATCTTGGGTCTCGATCAAAAACTATGGATACTGGCATACCATGCAATCTTACAATCCTGTTTATATACATACTAGCAAGACGTTCAAGTGTATAAGTTTCTCGTATCGGTAAGAAATGAGCAGACTTGGTCAATCTATCAACAATGACCCAAATCGCATCTATGCCTTGAGAAACCTTGGGAAGACTAGTAACGAAATCCATGGTAATGTGCTCCCACTTCCATTCTGAAATTTCAAGTGGTTGCAATGGACCTTTTGGCACTTGATGCTCCTCCTTGACTCGTTGACAAGTTAAACACCTTGAGATAAACAACGATATCTCTCTCTTCATATTACTCCACTAAAATGTATGACGAAGATCACGATACATTTTGGTACTCCCAGGATGGATTGAAAACGGTGTGTTGTGCGCCTCCATCATAATTTTATACTTTAAATCAGGGTCATTAGGAAGACAAAGTCTGGAGTTAACTCGAAGTATTCCTTCTTCATCGATTCTTGCTTCCGGCATATCACCTTCTTGCACTTTCTTCCTCATACGCATCACCTCCGTGTGTCAGAGCTTGAGCAAATTTTAACTTTATCAATTAAAGTCGGTTCTACTCGTATATTCATCATCATCACATGGGTCCCTGGAGTCTTTAACTCTATCTCCATCCTTTACAAGTCACACAAAATGTGCCTTTGCGTTGTCAATATCGCACTCGTACTCACATATGATCTTTTACTCAATGCGTCAGCTACCACGTTCGTTTTTCCAGGATGGTATTGGATGGTATGATCATAATCTTTCAACAGTTCAAGCCAACGTCGTTGTCGCAAGTTGAGTTCCTTTTGAGTAAAGAAATATTTGAGGCTTTTATGATCTGTAAAGATCTCCACTTTCTCCCCATACAAGTAATGCCTCCAAATATTTAGTGCAAAAACGACTACTACCAATTCTAAATCATGAGTAGAATAATTCCTCTCATATTCTTTGAGTTGTCGAGAGGCATAGGCTATGACTTTCCCATGTTGCATGAGAACACATCCTAACCCTTTGCCCGAAGCATCACTGTAGATGACAAATCCCTCCGAGCCAGATGGTATTGTCAGAATAGGTGCTGAAATGAGCCTCCTCTTGTGTTCTTGAAAACTCTTCTCGCATTCCTCACTCCAACCGAATTTTATATCTTTCTGAGTCAGTTGGGTTAAGGGAGTAGCGATTCGAGAAAACCCTTCCACGAATCTCCGATAATAACCAGCTAAGCCGAGAAAGCTACGTACTTCGGTTACTGATTTAGGTTGCTCCTAGCTTTGAATAGCTTCAATCTTTGTTGGGTCAACATATATTCCATGACTTGATACCACGTGCCCAAGGAATGCTACTTCGTCAAGCCAGAACTCGCATTTCTTCAACTTGGCATAAAGCTTATATTCACGAAGCTTTTGGAGTATCAGCCTCAAGTGTTGCTCATGATCTTCACAACTTTTGGAATAAATAAGGATGTCATCAATGAGAAGACCACAAAGTGATCCAAATATTCCTTGAATACTCGGTTCATCATATCCATGAAGGCAACAGGAGCATTAGTCAATCCAAAAGACATGACTAGGAATTCATAATGCCCGTACTGAGTTCTAAAAGTCATTTTTGGAATGTCATCGGTTCTAATCTTCAATTGGTGATATCCGGAACGAAGATCAATCTTCGAAAAGAATTTGGCGCCTTGCAACTGGTCAAACAGGTCATCAATACGTGGCAACAGATATCTATTTTTGATGGTGACATGGTTCAACTCCCGATAATCAATACAAAGTCGCATACTCCCATCTTTCTTTTTCACGAATAAAACAGGAGCACCCCAAGGAGACGTACTAGGATGAATGAAACTGATGTCTAACAATTCCTGCAGTTGGCTCTTTAACTTCTGAAGTTCAATAGGAGCCATTCGATATGGGGCTTTGGAAATAGGTTTTGTACCGGGTTCAAGGTCGATACAAAATTCAATTTCACGCTCTGGGGGTAGGCCAGAAAGTTCTTCAGGGAATACGTTAGGAAATTCATTAACAATAGAAATATCATTCAAAACTGACATATTTTTGTTTAGATCCGTGACATGAGCTAAGAAAGCTTGACATCCTTTTTTCAATAAACAAATAGCTTTATGGCTTGAGATGACAGTGATTGATTTTAATGGTTTGGTTGCTTGAATTTGCATAATAGGTTGGTTAGGAATATGAAAGCTAACAACCTTATTTAAAATAATCAATTTTGCATGATGAGTAGTTAACCAATCAATCCCTAGAATTGCGTCAAATGCAAGTATTTTCAATGAAATAAGATCGACAGGTAATGTGAGGGTACCGATTTGAACCAAACAAGACTTATAAACAATGGATGTAATGAAAATTTCTCCCAACAGAGTTTCAATAGCTAAGTCAAAGTCCAATTTCTCTAGAGTTAATTTTAAACGTTGAGTGCAAGTAGGAGAAATAAAAGAATGGATAGAACCGGTATCAAATAAGGTATATACTTCGCTAGAGTTTATTATAATCTTACCTATTATGACCTCATTCCGGTTTCTTGCTTTCTGGGAGGTCACGACAAACGCTCTCCCTTGCACTACTGGATTTGACTTTTCTGGGACGACCTTTGGTGCCTCCTTCCCAGCTGGACTTGTCTTCGGTGAATGACAAAATCGGGCTAGGTGTCCTTCTCTTCCACAATTGTAACACGCTTTGGATGACATCGCGCAGTTTGGACTGATATGTCCCTCCCCTCCGCATTTGAAGCATATAATAGGTGGTCGTTCTCCTTCCTTAACAACGGGTGATGGTACTGACGTCTTTCCATCATTGTTGAATCTCCTCTTCTTGAAATGTCCATTCTTATTGTTTTGGCCATAATTACCACTGAAGTGGTTACCATTTCTGGCATGTTGATTCCCTCCACGCTTATTGTCACCGCTTCGATGACTGCTATCACTGGTATTATCATTTTTCCGGCTGCTCTCTTTTGGTTGGGTTGACTCATTATCACGCTCCAATAATTGAGCCCTATTAACAACATCTGAATACAAACACAATTTATGAGAGATAAGATATTGATGTATCTCAGGTTTCAAACCTCTTAAAAATATTCACGTCATTCTCTCCTCATTATCAACCAAATGGGACGCAAACCGGGACAACTCGGCAAACTTGGCTTCGTACTGTGATACGGTCTTGTTGTTTTGTTCCAGCTTGATGAACTCTACCTCTTTCATGTGACGAATACTTTCGGGAAAGTACTTATCGTTGAACAGTTCTTGGAACTTTTCCCAAGACATCTTCAATATGGCAAAGTTGAGTACGCTTTTACGATTCCCACCAAGAATCCGCCTCGCGCATGCAACATGAAGGTGGCAAAGGGAACCTTTTACTCCTCGGAGCATCCCAAGACATCAAATATCTTGTTGATCTGCTTAATCCACGTCTCCGCTTTAAGTGGTTTTGGCTCTCCAAAAAACTCCGGCGGTCCCAGCTCCTTGAACTGTTTGGCGGTGACCGTCCGAGAGTTACCAGTGTTTCCACCTACATTTTGGATAGGAGCCGCTCTCGCCTGATGTTGCATGAATTACATGAAGCCTCGGAACATTCCGTCGTTCATCATTTGGTCAGTGTTGTTGTTTGCATGAGGATTGTCGCCTTCCTGATGCACATTGTTCTGGTTATTGATCTGTGGAGACTCAATGGTCTCTTGTGCTCCATTGGTGTTCTCAACATTCTCGGATGCCATTTTCAAATACTGCCACAAAACAAGGGTTAATTAACATATCACATATTATCCCTATACTCTAACCGACCAATTAAATACCAAATAAACTTAGGTAGGTCATACTAGCGAAGGAATTCCCCGTCTCTCCCCTCCTAGTTCTTATCTCACATCTTAGCCAGAGATCATATCCCTAAGCTTTGATACCAACTGTGACACCCCCAAAATAGGTATACATCACCCATCTTGGGTCACCAGATACATGGTACAGAATACAAATACAATCTTAAATATACAACAAAAGCTGTGAGTTTTAATACAAATATTGTCTTCTAGATAATATCCACTCTCTTTAATAAGTCCTCATTACAATTATTATCACACTATTTCATAGAATAGTGAGGACTACTAATGCTATCATCCGACCATCACTCCGTCCTCCCGACCTAGTCCCTCGCTACGTTCTCATTTTCTGAAGAGAACAGTGAAAGAAAGGGTGAGCTCAACTAGCCCAGTAAGAAATATTATGACTAAGATAATGTAGGATAAATTATCATTAGCCTTCAACAATATTAAACTGATAAAATACAATAGACAACAAGTTTAACTGCAGAGGAATACGCAATCCATTAAAAGAGTCAAGTAGAGAATAAAATCTACTATCTTTTATGATTTAAAAAGTTTTTCATCACTTTTATCGCTGAGACTCAGCTTAATAAATAATCCACATCATCCCTGCATTACGGACAAGGATATTCATTAGGGTCACAACCACAAATTATCCATGCACTACGTGCCAAGGATATTCGTGTCTTCATCAATGGTCATGATCATGCCAACAACTGTCCATCAATGCACTACGGGCCAATGAGGACTTTTACCACATCATTTGTAACATAACGGTCATGATTATACTGAATAATCCCTGGTCATAATCATACCAAGTCCATCTATGCACTACAGGCCACAGATAACTTTCAAAAAATATAAACATGAGGATGATGACAATGATATATGAATTCAATAAAACAAGTACAAGAATTAGTTTATCCAAGAACTAATAACGTCCAAATTGTCAACACGATACTTCTTGGTAGAGTAAAATTCAAGAATGCTCAGAAGAATATTTCCATGAAAAGATACTGGATGAAGCGCAAATATAGAGGATATTCCACTAATTTCATGGAGTATAGAAGTCAAAACTTTAACCAATTGAGTATAATAAAGAATGGAATAACAAAAAAATTTCACCAAGCATTTGATAGATCGCGACTGGCGAGTTATTCCAATGTAATAATAAATACGGAACTAGAAGCGGTGTAAAGCTAATGCAGACGAGGATATTCCAATGAATAATAATGATGGAACCCAGTCCCCAGTAAACGCATGCATGAACGGTATATTCAATGAATAATAAAGAATGGAATAACATAAGGATTTCACCAAGTATAGGGAGTCCGCATATACAAAAGTTATTCCAATAGAATAATAAAGACGGAACCGTGTCCCGGCGTAGAACGCATGTAAATGAGGATATTCCAATAGAATAATAAAGAATGGAATAACATAAGGATTTCACCAAGTATAGGGGAGTCCGCATATACAGGTTATTCCAATAGAATAATAAAGACGGAACCAGGTCCGGCGTAAAACGCATAGACAGGATATTCCAACAGAATAATAAAGAATGGAATAACATAAGGATTTCACCAAGTATAGGGAGTCCAGATATACAAAAGTTATTCAATGAGAATAATAAAGAGCGAAACCAGTCCGGCAGTAAAAGCGCATGCAGACAGGATATTCCAACAGAATAATAAAGAATGGAATAACAGAAGTTCTCTTCATGAATAAGAAAGAATAACACTCCTTACCGTAAAAGACACTGGATATCGAAGTAGTGAAGTAGCAGAATACTCTTATTCTTTCTCTCTATAATTTCTCTCTCTAGAGTTTCAGTGAATTCGTAAGAAATATTGAAAGAATGAGCTTCTATTTATAGAAGAATGGATTGAATAGTAACTAATTCCTGAACGGTCCAGGTTGATTTACTTTTAAACGGACGGTTCAGATTGATTTACTATTAAAACTTAAAGCAACGGTCCATACTAATTTACTATTAAAACTTTAAACCAGCGATCCATATTGATTCACCATTATAACTTTCCACCAGCGGTCCATATTGATTCACTAATATAACTTCAACCAACGGTTTGAAAAATTAGCACATCTCCTCATGGATTAATATTATACCCAAATACCCGAATGCACAATACTAGAGTGAATAGTAACTGGGTGAATAGTAACTCGTGAATAGTAACTCATGAATAATAACTCATGAATAGTAATTTGTGAATAGTAACTCATGAATAGTAACTCATGAATAGTACTCCGACACGAAAAGTTCCCCGAATACCCGATTGAACAATATAACCTCCAGAAATCAATTATCATCGGAATAGATGTCGATTTCTACTAACACAAATAATCCCAACACAATGAATCTATCAAATTCATCTTTAATTAACACGAACTTATTCATCAATAATATTATAACTCATAATATTTAGCAACCAGATTATTCCCAGGAAAGAGGGGGCTTTCCAATAAGGATTTCTCCCTATTGACGCGCAATTAGGTGACCAAACCTCTCATTGACAGAACTTCTAGACATTGTAAATATTGCAATTTAATAATATGAATAACTTTGTCGTCTCATTTATTGATTTAATAATATAACATAAAATGCAGATGATACTGTGACAATAATCGAATCAATAATATGAGAGATATGATGCAGCAATAATTGAGTATAACTGAGTAACTTCTCACGTAAGCATCAATAATCAATACCGTGTGCTACTATGTAACCACGCGTATTACTGTACTTTTACTACCGGATAGTTCAACAGTTTTAACAATAACACCTCCGCCGTTATTGATAAAATATTTTTGTCGTTTTCTCAATCCGACAATAATTTCGTTGTGGGTTCCACCAATGATTGTGTCGTTGTACGAATATTCTCGACAAAAAGAATATTCCCCGACCAATCGAATATTTTATAACAACTTGCATACTTAGCAAAATTTATTAATATTACCCACAACTATAACATTATATCAAATTCATTCCATAATATTCAAAAATGATATTTATAGAAAAATCATCTTTATTAAAAAAAAGTTGGGGTCTTACAAAACCTCTCCTTGGCAGAACTTATAAACATCATTTATATTGCAAATAATAATATTAATAAATCTGTCATCTCAATTATTGATTTAATAATATATAAAATATCGACAATAATTAAATCAAATATCGTGAGATACTATGCCACAATTACTGAAGTAATAATTGAACAAAACTGAGTGACTTCTCACATAAACATCAATAATCAATACCGTGAGCTACTATGCAACCACGCGTATTACTGTACTTTTACTACCGAGTAGTTCAACAGTTTTAACGGTAAAACTTCTGCCGTTATTTTCATAAAAATATTTTTGTCGTTTTCTCAATCCGATAATAATTCCATTGTGGGGTCTATCAATGATTGTACCGTCGTACGAATATTCCTTGTTAAAACGAATATTCCCCGACTATTCGAATATTTCCCGACACAACAAATATTTTATATCAACTTGCTTACTTTGAATTTTTTTTTACATATTACCCTTAACTTTAAACTTTTATCAATTTAACTATTTACTAAAATAGAAAAATTAAATACTTTTATTTCATAAAATTTGGGATCTCACAATCTCCCCTCCTTATGAAATTTCGCCCTCGAAATTTACGTACCTGGTAGTTCGAAGAGATGAGAAAACCTTGCTTTCTATTTGGACTATACCTTCCTGGTTTTTTCCTCTGTATCATAATTTTCCCATTGTTCATCTCCTTTATTTTAGATATCATTCTAGAATACAGTTTCAAAATAAGGGTTAATTGACATGCCACATATTATCCCTATACTCTGACCGACCAATTAAATACCAAATAAACTTAGGTAGGTCATACTAGCTAAGGAATTCCCCCGTCTCTCCCCTCCTAGTTCGAGTCTCACATCTCAGCCAGGGATCATATCCCTAAGCTTTGATACCAACTGTGACGCTCCCAAAATAGGTATACATCTCCCATCTAGAGTCGCCAAATACATGGTACATAATTTAAATACAAACTTAATTATACAACATGAGCTGTGAGTTTTAATACAAATATTGTCTCCTAGACAGTATTCAAACTCAAAATACGACAAAACATAATCTGAGTTTTAACACGAATATTGTCATCTAGAAAATATCCACACTCAAATTCAATCTTATTACATTTATTATCACACTATTTAACAGAATAGTGAGGACTACTAAAACTATCATTTGGACCATCACTTCGTTCCCCGACTCATCCCAGCTATATTCTCATTTCTTGAAGAGAACAGTGAAAGAAAGGGTTAGCTCAACTAGCCCAATAAGAAATATTATGACTAAGATAATGCAGAATAAATTATCGTTAGCCTTCAACAGTGTCAAACTGATACAATATAACAAACATCAAGTTTAACGGCAGCGGAACAAGCAATCCATTAGAAGAGTCAAGTAGAGAATAAAATCGACTATCTTCTATGATTTAAAAGGTTTTTCATCACTTTTATCGCTGAAACTCAGCTTAATAAATAATTCTTATCATCAAATCATCCCTGCACTACAGGCCAAAGATATTCTTTAGTACCACGACCACGAATTATCCATGCACTACGGGCTAAAGATAATCATGTTTTCATCAACGGTCCTGATCATGCCATAAAACAATTCAACTTTGCACCCTTGGCCGAAGAGAATCCATAGCCATAATCATACCAAAAACTGTCCATCAATGCACTACGGGCCAATGAGGACTTTTTTTCACATCATTTGTAACATTACGGTCATGATTATACCGAATAATCCCTGGTCATAATCATACCAAGTCCATCTATGCACTACAGGCCACAGATGACTTTCAACATAATATAAACATGAGGATGATGATAATGACATAATAATTCAATAAAACAAGTTCAAGAATTAATTTATCCAGGAACTAATAACGTCCAAATTGTCAACATGATACTTCTTTGTAGAGTAAAATTCAAGAATGCTCAGGAGAATATTTGCATGAAAAGATACCGGATGAAGCGCAAATATCAAGGATATTCCACTAATTTCATGGAGTATAGATGTCAAAACTTTAACCAACTGAGTATAATAAAGAATGGAATAACAAAGAAAATCACCAAGCATGCGATAGACCGCACAAACAAGTTATTCCAACAGAATAATAAATAACGAACCAGTCATGCGAACGCATGCGGATACGATATTCCAATGAATAATAAATAACAAAACCGGTCGTGCGTAAATGCACGACGAGGATATTCCAATGAATAATAAATAACGGAACAAAGTCATGCGTAAAAGCATGCATGGGATGTTCAATGTAATAATAAAGAATGGAATAATAGAAGAATTTCACCATGTATGCGAAGATTGCAGACATGTAGGCAGGTTATTCCAACATAATAATAAAGAATGGAATAATAGAAGAATTTCACCATGTATGTGGTATCAGATATGATAAAGTTATTCCAACATAATGATAAAAATGGAATAATAGAAGAATTTCACCAAATATAGGGTAGCTCGCAGATATCTGAGTTATTCCAATGTAATAATAAAAATGGAATAATGAAGTTCTCTTCATGAATACATAAGAAATAATACCCCTTATGAGTACAACAAATAATATCCCTTACCTTTAAAAGAAGAGTATTCCAATTTGGTAGGGCAAGGATATACTCGAAGAAAACTTGTACTACGCTCAAAGCTTTCTTAAATTCTTAAGAAATATGCTCAAGATTATAGAAGAAGAATTCTCTCTATAGTTTCTCTCTCTAGAGTTTCAGTGAATTTGTAAGAAATAATGAAGGAATGAGCTTCTATTTATAGAAGAATGGAGTGAATAGTAACTAATTCATGAGCAGTTTGATTGATTTACTTTTAAGCAGACGGTCCAGATTAATTTAATAAAATATTCTAATAAAACAAAATCTTTTAAATAAAATATAATATATTCTATTTATAATCTAATAAAACGAATAACTTTATAAAAGTATTCTACATTTTATATAAAAAGATTTTACTACTATGAAAAACACTACGCAGTACTATACAACACTACGCATAATAAAATATAATATATTCTAATTAATGTCTAATAAAACAAATAAATTTATAAAAGTATTTTATTTTATATAAAAAGATTTTACTATGCAAAAAACACTATGCAAGCACTATGCAACACTATGCATAATAAAATATAATATATTCTAATTATTGTCAAATAAAATAAATAACTTTATAAAAGTATTACATTTTATATAAAAAGATTTTACTATGCAATATTCTAATTATTGTCTAATAAAATAAATAACTTTATAAAGTATTACATTTTTTATATAAAAGTTTTTTCTGTTTTATTACATTAATAATATTAATAAAATAAAACTCATTATCATTATTATAATTCACACTATTAATCTACCAGGTCATTCCCAGGAAAGAGGTGGCTTTCCAATAAGGATTTCTCCCTCTCCTTGGCAGAACTTCTAGACATCGTTAATATTGCAAATAATAATATTAATTACTCTATCATCTCAATTATTGATTTAATAATATATAAAATATCGACAATAATTGAATCAAATAATGTGAGATACTATGCAACAATTACTGAAGCAATAATTGAACAAAACTGAGTGACTTCTCACGTAAGCATCAATACTCAATACTGTGAGCTACTATGCAACCATGCCAGACATCGTACTTTTACTAATGAGTAGTTTCAGCGGTTTAATGGTAAAACTTCCGTCGTTATTTTCATAAAAATATTTTTGTCGTTTTCTCAATCCGATAATAATTCTATTGTGGGGTCCACCAATGATTGTGGTTCATACGAATATTCCCTGTTAAAAAGAATATTCCCCGACTAATCGAATATTTCCTGACACAACGAATATTTTATATCAACTTGTTTACTTTGAAAAAAATTTCACATATTACCCTTAACTTTAAACTTTTATCAATTTAACTATTTACCAAAATAAAAAAATTGAGTACTTTTATTTCATAAAATTCGGGATCTCACAAACATTCTAAATAAACACATATAGAGACATTAATTATCTTTAGGTTTAGGAAGTCTTAACTGTAACGCCCTGAAATCTGGTCTATTCTCACACCCAGATTTCGTACGTCACGGTCCCATCTTCTTCCAAACATACATCATTATATAGTTAAATATAACAACATACATTCTCAAATCCTAGTTTCTAATATCTTATAACCTTGTTCATTACAAATAATGATAATTACATTATTCTTTACAACTTACAAGAGTGACATTTATCTGCCACCAAGTATACATAACAATTCATTGAACTAGTCTATAGTTTAATTAAACTATTCTATATTACAAGTCTTGGCTTGATCTTTACGCACATTCACATACTGAATGGCACTTTGTCTGGATACCGGTCAGCGTGATTTTTGCAGGATCCTTAAGTTCTTCTACTCGTACGCTGAAAATGTTTTTCATTTAAAACAAGTGTGAGCATTCAATTGCCTAGCAATTCATAGCAGTTGAACAAACAATTTCAAGAATTTAAACATTCCTTTAAAACTTCGATAATCGAACAAAGGTTATGAAGCAACTTGAATAATAGGAATAATTTTGATTCCTATCATTTTAAAACATTAGTCACATTCACTTTGAAATACTTCCATTCTTCTACCTTTTTCATACACATTCTGTCTGGCTAGAATCATTATCATAGACTTAACAATAACGGATCATGTATAAATAGAACATTCTCTTATTGAATAGTTCAATCACAGAATAATTCATCTCATAGAAACACCGAAGTGTTAACATTGTGGCACTAGGTCTCATACATTCTACCAACTTGTATAAATATCGCACATTCGCACATAGATAAAACTTCTAATGTTCCACATCTGAGAAGTTTAAGAAACTAGCATTCATTTAGAATATGAATAAAAATAAGAAACTTGCCTTACGCACAGCTACAACTTATAGTTTATGCTAAACTGCTCTTTCCAATTGCTATATAGCACATAAGGAAATAACACATACACCACTTAGTCATATACTTGAATTACACATTGGTTTAAACTTAACTTTACTTCTTAGGGTTTGCGTTCTTGCAATCTAAGTTTACGCGGACAAATTCCTTTACCGATTTATAACTTCATGACATACGGAGATGTCTTAATTGATACGTTCATCATCTTTGATGATTTGCATTCTTATCTTCTTCTTATACTCTTCTAGGACTCAGCACACATCGTGTCTCTGCTAGTAGTCCATATGGTACTCTAAGTGGTTTCCCACAAACAACCAACAAACAAGTTCCCGTCTCATCTGCACTGTCTTTCACAGTGAGTTAGATCGGTTGCAAGTTTCGTATATACCTCCGCTCTCTGAAGGAATTATTTAGCTCAGCTCCCATATGTCAACCATCAAAGATTACGATTGTACCATAACCTAAACTTATCTTAACTTATCCCAACCATTAAACTATAATATTCGTTAAGTCAATTTCTGAATCCTAATGGCTTCCTGGCAACTAAATGCCATACCTCAAGATTCTTTTCTTTATCGTCTAAGTCATACAGTCTTTTGTATACTCAACACGATTATTCAATATTAATTATACACATTCATTGCGTTAAGCATTTTACGTTACCTTATTCTTATCTTACAACGTCCGGTTCATTAGACTCGGAACGTCATCCAAGATATAATCATTACTCGGCTTCTTAACGTTATACATCATTGTCTTTAATTCAGTTCTTCATCATTCATGATTTAATCATTGGTCTTCATTACCTTACGGTCAAACCATACACGGTGTGTAGGTTCTACTCGTTTAATATTTGCGTACACTCAGACTTACATCGGCTACAGTGTTTAATGCTTACATTTCATTATAACATTCTTTATCTTTTAATCTCGCCTAATCTTTCCGTTCAACCTTTACTAAAGGTTTAATTCACTTTCTTAAGTGTTACATTCGATGAACTATATGTTCTTTATCTTTCATTACATTCCCCCCCCCCCAGGAGTTGAGCAATTAAAAGCTCATTACTTGGCCTTGTCCTGCACCGACGCTGCGACGCCGGTTCCTTCTATCTTCCTCGCACTGCAGCGCGACTATGCAGTGTGGGTTGCCTGGGTTGGCCCTGCGGCGCTGCCTCCCAAGGCATGACTAGTTTGACAAACTTACTTTACAATCCCATAACTCCTTCGTTATAACTCAGAACGAGGTCGTTCCAAAGCCATTCTCTTCCCTATCTTACGTACTTCAATCTCCCTCTGACAGAAATTTATTCTGAATCCGTTAACTTACCATTAAATTGGCTTAGATTTCCTCCTTTGTTCATTTTATGTTATTAACGTTCTTCGTTTGTTCGTCCGCAATTCGATCATCTGAACTCGTAATTCGTTCATCTGAACTCGTAATTCGTTCGTTCTTGAGTCTACAACTCACGTTTTCTACTTTTTCTTATATTCTTATGAAACACTACACATTTGGGTTCATTTACAAACTTTCTACTTTTTGTTCGTCTTTTATGAAATTTTTTCCATAACTTCGTTATAGCTAGGTTCAATTTGTTCTTCATGAACGTTTCTACCGTTCCTAACCAAGCAATAAACAACTAACTTATATGCGATGGTTTTAAACTTGTCCATCAATAACAAGTTATACTATGATGGTTTTAAATTTGTCCATCAACAATGTTCTTCGTGTTCTCATCGTGTTCTTCGTGTTCTTCGTTCATTCTTCATTTTTAATCGATACTTTGATTATGATTTTCAGTTTTTCTGGAATTTGGAGTTATAAAACACCATTCCTTACTTATTTCACCGAATTGTTCATATGATTCATTCAGATTGTTCTAATTCATTACGAAACTCATACTTCCTTAAGAAATTTATAAAAAACTTTGAATTCTTATTTATTCTTTTTCTCATGATTTCAACCATATAAAAATCATTCTTAATGTCTTTTACTTCTATTCTCATTAAGTTATATTTTCAACATATAAAACTTAAAGTAAATTTAACTTAGAAGTTAGGTTTTGAATACCTTTCTTCTTTATTCTTCTTCCTCTAGACAAAGCTGGCGATTTACTAGCTTTTCTATTTCACGATCATCTCCGATCTGAGCCTCCATGTTATTCACGAAGCTTCTCCTGGAAGCTTCGTGGTTCCGTCTTTCAGGATTCGTCCGACAGTTCAAAAAACTGCGATTCTCGGAATCCAAATATTTTTGGATATTTCATCTTTCCTCTACAGTTTAACTTTTATGCATTCATGTTTTCCCCTAACGTAGTTAAACAAATGAAAAGTACATAACAATACTTTTTGCCATTTTTATTTCATTCGATTGCTACACGTTTTTTGAGAAAAACTTTTATCGACTTACTAAACTTTTCATAACATTTTATCGTCAAATCTTTCAAAAGAATGTCATTTCGACATACCAAACTCTCAAAAAGGCTTAAGTTATTCAAACCCTAACCCTTAGGTTTTGTCGTGTGAATAATGCCTATTTCGTCTTTTTTCCCCATAAATATTTTTGTTCCCAAAAAATTTATATTTTTGTCTTTAAAATTCTTACTCGTTCAGTCTAGCTCGTAGCCAGAATCCTCCTATATATAATCATTCTAGGTTCTAGAACGATTAATAAACACATAGCACATAATATTAATAATAAAAATTTATTTTATTAATAACTAATTCTTTAAACTTAAATTCTGAACAATTTGAATTCTCCGGGATGTTACATTAACACTCAATAATGATTGCGCTTATCCTGGTTAGTTTTGAATCCACATATTGAACATTTTCGGCGAGACTTACTAACCACAAATCTTTCAAGGGCACTTTTTAATCTTGATTTTTTTTTCTGGCCCTTTGTTTGAGAAGCAATTGGTGGCAAATACTCTTGTTATTCCTCATCAACCTTATACTCTTCATCATCATCATCTTGCAATCCCAAATCATGATCTGCATATTCTTCTGTGCGGTCATTATCATCGTCTAGTATTTCTGTAATAGTCTCATCCGGGTCATATTGATCAACAAGGGCTTTTCCTCGTGCATTTTGTTGTAGTATTGCCTTGTAGCCTCGAACTGAGCAAGCATCTTTACTAGCCAACTCTTGAAAATAACTCATCAAATGATTGTACCGCATTGATTATTTTTTTTCAAAGTATGTACTCATTGGAGAAACCATTTCCTCTTCACCATTACTCATATTAGCATCTCTTGTTCATCGAGGAATGATCATGTCAACGAGTATTCGTGCAATACTCTTGAAGCTTAAAAATCTCATTATGTGCTTGCAAACCTGACTAGAATATGAGAACATTTGACAAGTACATGTTATCGACCCCCTGATAATTATTGACAACTTGCCGATCTCCAACTATTTTTGATTGCATATTCTCTCTACACTGCATAGACCTTTGTGTCAATAATGCACAACTCACTAACTTTTTTGATGTTATACTTCAAAGAATCCACGAGCTCTTTTTGAAAACGTCTAAACATCTCTTTTGTATAACATTCAGAACCATGTACTTCCAATGATGTTCCTAAAACCAAACTACGTTTTCGATGCTTTGTTACGTAATTAGCCTTTGTCTCTTTGTTAAATTGTTATTCAATAGCCTTCTGAGTCTTGACGACAAAATCTTTCATGCCTGTTGAAGCATTCATATATGAATCAAAAAAATGATTAATATATTCGCTTCTTCCGGTGGTTGTCATTCCCATAAAAAATATCTCTTTATATATGCACTTATTCATTTATCCTTCACATCATACAAACTTATGAGCCATTCATTTTGAGACAAATCATATTCTCTCATAAGTATTTCCCAACTCTCTTCAAACTCACCGATGGAATATGAATTATACACATAGTTGTTAATATTGTCTTTGAACGACGAGTGTTCTGCATAAACATGATGTAATCTTTTTGAAAATTTATTTGCTAATATGCCAAAAACACAATAAATGATGAGTGGATGGGAGTACCCTACTAATAGCATTTCTCATGGCTTTATCTTGGTCAGTGATGATAGTTACAGGAGCCTTGTAGTCCATGGCTTCAAGCCATGTGTCTAAGACCCAACTGAAAGTGTCTTCTGTCTCATCCCTTAACAGTGTAAATCTAAATAAAACATAGTGATAATATTGCCGGTTAACCCTGGTAAATGGAACAAATGGCATACTATACCTATTTGTCCTACACGTAGTGTCAAATGTAACCACGTCTCTGAAATTTTGATACATAAATCTTGATTGGGCGTCTACCCACAAGATACAAGTTATGCGATTATTTTCACCTAATTTGACATGGAAGAAAAATTTACTCGCACTGTTTGAATCAAATTTTTTCAAATAATTGACTGCTGCTTGTGCATCATTTTCATCCTCTGAGTCACACCTTAAATCCCTAACTACATTACAAACATCTTTGTCACTAAAACCTATATTTTGCATCCCTTCACCCATTGTGCTCAAAACATTCATCTTCTTACTTGGTCCAATACCCGTTGTTCGGGTGTGATCTGCCGACCCCCTCATGGGTCGAAGGCCGTATCTATGAAGGGTCTATCGAGCCCAATGGGCCGAAGCTAGTAAGTGCATTGATGGGGTTCAAGGTTGGGTGACCGAGCCTTTTGGGCTGGGGTCCAGATCTGCTTGATGGTGTTCGGGAGACTTGGGCGCGTACGGACGGTTATTCCTCGTATGGTGTCCAGTGTGATAAGGAGTTTGAATGTTTAAGGATTCTAGTCTTAACCACATTTAAATATAAACTCCAAAGGTAGGTGTTAGGATTATATCCAACTTCCTCCTTTTAAGGAGATTGAGTTTGACCCAAACATAGGTAACTACCATGTTTAGGAGTCCTATTACAATTTGGGGATCAGCTGTTAAGGTGAGGAGATCAATTATAATTACAAGGCTTAACTCCAATTAACAGGTAATACACTTTTGAGCACTAAATACTAAAGCCTCCATAGTTAAACCTTGTTCAGCCTGTACTCATTCTCACACCGGAGCTATCACCCGGCGGCTCAAGCCGTCAAGCCTCTTGTGTGATTTCGTTACTGTGCAGGTTAAAGTGCGTGGATTTAGTGATTGGATGCGCAGACAAAACTTGGCATTAATATTGGCGCTGGAAGGAGGGGTGTTTTAGTGCTTTTACAATCACTCTAAGTTTTTCCCGTTGAAAGCTATAGCAAGCAGGGACAGTAAGGCTTCAAACAAAGAAAAATCAAGAACTCATCATATGACCCAAGTGAGAGGGTCAGTTAAAGATAGGCTGGGGCCGAAAAACCAGGAACGTTCTTCTGGGCAAGTCCTGTCAGCACGCCGATGACTGCTTTTGGCTAGCCAACATACATCTAATACCCTTAGTAGCGCAAAGGACAATCAGTCCCGAGCGCATGGAAGGCGAGGGAAGGATCGGGTAGAGGATAGCCAGGACTAGCGTTAGTTCATCTTATTAAAGAAGATGCAACAGAACAAGTTAAAGATGCTATGGAGGCCCTACGTCTTCAACAAATTGAATTGGAAGAATAGATGGCCAAAATAGCCGGAGAACAGAAGGCTTCATCGAAGAAGCCCAGACATCGGAGTCGATCCAAGACACCTCGTCCGGATGGCTCTGGTCAGAACAGGAGCAGACCTAGGAGTCACTCTCGGGAAGGTGGGAGAAGACGAAGGAGTCGCTCCCAAGATGGAAAAATTGAATATCCAGGCAGAGTAGGACAGAAGAAGAGGATCGCATCTCCCAAATATGAGAGGGACAGGCCTAGGTCATCCCCTCGCGGAGAGGAGTCCGACCCCCTTGCCAAAATGGTTGCATAGCTGGAAAAGTTGATGGCAACCAGAAATTAGATGGGAACACCATCGAACTGCCCCAGTTCACCATTCATGCCTAAAATTAATCAGGTCACAGTCAATCCAAAGAAAAAGATGCCCCCAATGAAGACTTATGATGGATTAGGGGACCCATACGACCATTCTGATGGGTACGACAGACTTATGACTTATTACGGACATTCGGATACTACAAAGTGTCACATGTTCGCTACGACCTTAAAAAAGAATGCCCGAGAATATATGGGAACATTGGCGTCGGGATCGATCGACTCATGGAGTGACCTTAGGGAAAAGTTCCTATAAAAACCTAAAACCCTAATAAGACTCGGATATGTAAATTCAGTTATATTAATAAAATCTCTCCGTTCTGAAAGTGTTATGTGCTGATATATACTATGTTTAACAAATTTAGTCAAATAAATTTTCGTCCAAAAATTGACGAGCTTGACACCTCGTGCTTAAAAATTTTCTTCCGAAAACAGACATTTTGGTATATTTGTTTTGAGAAGCTTCTTTGTCGTGCTTACACTGACAAAATGCTTTGTCGTGCTTGTTAGGATTTGTGTAAAATCTAGGTTAGGAACCCTAGATTATAAACCCTAATCCAAGATTACAAACCCTAACCCTAAATTATAAACCCTAACCATAATTAGATAAACTAAACCCTAATTATGTTATCCTAACACCTAACCATGATTACTAAACTTCAATTAGGTACTAATAAACATCATTAAGTAACCTTAATCATGAAAAATAAAACACTAATCAAGATTAGTGAGGATTAGGGCATAATTAAGCTATTAATCTAACCTAACTAGCTCACAAGTAGGTTAGGAGTCACCAAACCAAGTTTCAAGGTTGCACATGAGCTGATAACAAACCCTAAGCAACATAAGTAACTTAGCATCAGATATTTAGAGAGGCAAGTAGGTGAAAAAGACCAAAAAACCTAAGTTGCTTAAGTCTATAAATAATAACACATCTTCTGGCCAAACCTACGAATTATCTAGGCCTATACACTCTTATAAATATACCGAATCAAGCCTAGGTGATAACAGCATCAAATTCAATAGCTAGAAATCAAAATTAAGCATGAAAGGTGCAAACCCTAATTCATAGCTAGATCTTTGATGATTTGTTCAAATTGTTGTTTAGATGTTTATATTTGTGTAATAGCATGTTAGAAAGTATGTTAGGTTGTTAGAACATGTTTTCATAACATCTAGATGCCTCAAATTAATGTTTTAAGTAATCTAGAAATTTTGGAAAAACAAGCCTGATAGTCGAATGTCAGAGCTTGTAGATCCATATATGTTAATAATTAGGTCTGTTAATTGTGTGTTATTTGTAGTATGACATGAGGTCTTTAATCTAGAAAAGAGAACAAGTTCATTAGAACCATATATTGCAAGACATAGGTGGTCAAAGATGGTTGACCGATCACAAAGTTCTGTTTTTTGGGTTACCCAAAAAACTCAAGAGCAGGTTGAACCGGCTACTTTGACCAGCCTTTTAAATCGCTTATCGGTTGTTGTTTTAATATTTTTTTGTAATAAATTAATACCTTGATATACATATTACATATATATGACCTTAAATTGCTTAAACAGTTCATAGGATTACTGGAATTAATGGTCAAAATTTGTTGACCGAGCTTGACCAAGTTTTCTGGGTTTTCTAGAATTGATGAACATGAAGAACAACCTTTGGCTGTACTTTGACCAACATAGATCGAGACCTTAGAATTATGCTTTGTTCAAACCAGTGTTATATATATGTACCTTGACATATAGACTATCTATTACAACAAACACAACACAAATCTATTACACAGAATCAAAGATATGAAAGCTACAAAACCGTTGACCGACCATGACCACTATTCTGGGTTACCCAGAAACTCAAGAACAGCTCTGACAGTGACTTTGAGCTTCTATAACTTCTTGTTATATGTAGGTTATAGCACGAGATTTGTCTTATGTTGTACTACTGTATGAGTATTATAACATCCATACTTGTACAAACCCAGAATTATTAACAATAACAAAATAGATTATGGTCAAAGTGGTCCCTAGACCATGACCGACTAAAACCCAGAAACTCAAGAACACCTATAGCGACACTTCTTGTCACTATAGGGCTTTAGCGACAGCCAGAAATTATTTTTTTATAAATTAATTAATAAAAATTAGAAATAATTAATAAATAAATATAAAAACAGTTTTAAAAAATTATATTAAGTTATTATAATTAACTTTTGATATTTTTACATAAATCCAATAAATATTTTATTTTATTTGGATATTATTAATAATTAAGTTAATAATAAAGTAATTAGAATAATTACTTATAAATAATAAATAATTATTGAAAAATATTATTAATGATTTAAAAATCATAATAAATGGTTATAAATTATTTAAAAATAGTAAGCAAGTTTTTTTTTATAAAATTCTAAGTAAATATTAATTATTTAAGGATAGAAATAAATGATTTAAAAATCATTTAAAGGATAAATAAATACTTAAAAATTATTATAAGCTTTAAAAATTATTATAAAGGATATTTAAATTATCTAAGAATATAATAAAGCTTATAAATAGAACTTAGTCAATTTATCATCTTATTTAATATTCGGTAAATTCTTTGGACACCGAAAACTATATTAAAGTTAAACCGAATATATGTAGATTTTGTATTTGAGTATTGTTATCAATACTAATGTGATTGATTTATATGAATGAACATCTTAGGTGTTTATTAACGAATCGAGTAGCATTGCTTGACTAATATTCACTCATGTAAGTTTACTAAACCCAAATTATTACTTACGCAAATTTTTCAAACCTTGTTTATTCTTTGACAAGATTTCCATTTTGAATTGTTGTTGATATGATATACCAAACCCAAACTTGAATTACCACTTATTGTAATGTTATTATTATAGCTTCAGCATAACTTAGAAATAAATTGTTTATTCCGATGATATTGTTTATTAAGCATAAACTATTGTGTCAAACCAAATTTCTTTGGTAAGACATCATATTCTGAAGTTGTGTATCCCGTAAGGGATCGAGATTTGGTCAATAATATATTGACATTAATTTGGGTGCATTTGAGCACTAGTAGGATGAGATGCATACTCGTAGGATATTGAATAGGCTGATCCCCTATATCATATCTAAACAAAGATTCTAAGTCTGTGTGACTGGCAGAAATAAAAAGTCCAGAAATGGTTGAAAAAGAAATTCCAGAAATGGTAGCAACTATCAGTTGAATTTTGAATTGTTGTACTCCTTCAAATCATATATTGTTATAAATATAAAACTTGCTGAGCATGTCATAGCTCACCCTTGCAAATTATTCCATTTGCAGTATTAGATAGTAACCCTGAGTAGATAAAGGGAAGCGCCCCTGCTTAGATTAGCTTATATTACTGTCTAGTTAAATGTAATACTTTGTAATAAGAAATTCTTTATGAAGAATCATGTAATCGAACCTTAATATTTATGATATATATATATATATATAATCTTTTATTTCCACAACCATGTTTTCTTACATATATAGATGTAATTTAGAATCTTCAATTTAGTTTTAGATCTTTGGGAACTATTTATTTGAGTGAGGGTATTGATAACATGGACTGTTCATGTTGTTATTAATACTCTGCATTTCAGATAAATAGATACTATCTATACGATAGTATAATTCGCATGACATAGACTATACATCTGAGTAAGGGTATTGGTAATATGGATTGTTCATGTTATTACTGATACTCTGAATTTCGGATAGATAGATACTATTCACAGATACAGTTCATATATCCAAGTGAGGGTATCCAAACATAGTAATAGTTCTCTTAAGAATTGTTATCTGTTATGGGATACTATGAATCTTGGATCTATGGGAAATATATCTGAATATAAATTGTATAGTCACTCAATTAAATATAAGCATATAATCAGATACCATGGGTGTATAGATTTAAATGTGTTATATATATTGACTCGTGGTAAGCACCATATCAGATACCGTGGGAGTATAGATATGGAGGCGTTACAATTTAATGTTATCAAAGTTGTTAAGGCTATAGATATAAGGAAGAGAAATCATAGTATATAGTCTTCGAGTCCGTAAAATTTTTTAAAGTACACATAAAAATAACATTAAAAATATTATGTTGTGTAAATTTCTATACCAGTATTAAAGGAGTTTTATTTTATAGATGGCCAACTCCAGTGCATAAGAAATGGCAATCGTAAACAATCCACCACAAATTGAGTTATTTATAGCTAGTGATGAAAAGGATGAAGAATTGCTTCATGATCAACAACTGCTAGATGCTGATGAAGAGGAAGATCCAGTAGCAGGGAAATTAAAAAGAATTGATGATAATGATGAAGCAATGGCATCACTAATGAAGACAACAGAATATGAGAATAATAAAATGTAGTTTAGGGCACACTTAGCCGAGGGAATGTTAGAGCATGAAAGGGGAACCAATAATCGACTGAAAGTACACCTAAACCATGCACAAAGGCACAAAGAGGCAGGAAGGAAATACAGTCGAGGCTACTCAAATCTGCTCTGGGTACTCGAGATGTTTTCAATGATTTGCAACGTCGAGTAGTTTGATATCCGGTGGAGGAGAAGAAAACTGCCTATTTGATAGATCGATCTGTGGTATGCCACATGATCCAGGATTCCTTTGATGACGTTAATGAGTTTTAGAGGGTAGTATAGAAGTATAAATGCTCTATATTGGTATAAATAAAAAAGCATTTAAAGTTTGTAATATAGTTAGTAGTATGTGTAAACTACTATGTTGTTTTATACGACTCTTGTGATATATGAATAAACAATATGTTTGTATTATTCAAATTCTTTTGTGGATTTTTGTTGTTATTTCATATAGAATCATGCCACTAACCAAAAGACCCCAACGAGAGATAAATAATGATGATAATTCTACCCAACAGTTAGTAGACCTTATGTTAGGAGCTATGAATAGACCCATAACCCAAAACACTTCCTTTAAAGATTTCAAATTAGTTTGTCCACCTGAGTTCAAAGGTACATCGGAACTTGTCGATGCACAGATCTGGATTACTAAAATAGAAAAAAAATTCCTAGTGACTAATGTCAATAATAATAATCAAAAGATGACTTTTGCAACCTTTTTCTTGAAAGGTGAGGCTAATTACTGGTGAGAATCAACTAAGGGTGGGGTAGAAACTGAAATTGTACCTTGGGATAGATTCAAAGAGTTGTTCTTTGAATACTATTTTTCCCAATCCCTGAAGGATCATATGGAGGTACGATTTGTGATGCCCCCAAAATAGGTATACGCCACCCATCATGGGTCGCCAGATACGTGGTACAAAATTCAAATACAAACTTAAATATACAACATGAGCTGTGAGTTTTAATACAAATATTGTCTTCTAGACAATATTCAAACTCAAAGTAAGTCCTCAATACATTTATTATCACACTATTTCACAGAATAGTGAGTACTACTAATGCAACCATCTGTACCGTCATTTCATTCCCCGACTAGTCCCAGCTATAATCTCACTTCCTGAAGAGAACATTGAAAGAAAGGGAAAGCTCAACTAGCGCAGTAAGAAATATTATGACTAAGATAATGCAGAATAAATTATCATTAGCGTTCAACAATATATCAACTGATAGAATATAATAGACAACAAGTTTTAGATCAACAACTGTCGCGGAAAAGCAATCCATTAGAAGAGTCAAGTAGTGTGACGACCCCAAAATAGGTATACATCACCCATTCTGAGTTGTCAATACATGGTACAGAAACAACTACAACTTTATTATTACAACAAAGAAAGCTGTGAGTTTAAATACAAATATTATCTTCTAGACAATATCTATACTCAAATAAATCCTCATCACATTTATTGATACATTATTTTACAAAATGGTGAGGACTACTAAACAATCCTTTCTAAAACCTTCATTCCACCCCACAGGCTTCGTACTCGTTATATTCTCGCCTCACGAGAAGAATGGAACAAAAAAGGAAAAGGGTGAGCTCAACTAGCTTTCGATAAAGAATATTATGACTAAGATAATATACAACAAATTATCGTTAGTCTTCACGAGGAAAAATCTAATAGAATACAATAGACAACAAATTTTAAATCAATATTCGCAAATGAAAATAATAATTCATTAGAAGAGTTAAGTAGAGAATGCAAACTACTATCTTCTATGTATGAATTTAAAAGTTCATCGTCATCTTTTATCCCCTGTAACATCAATCCATAAACATCTGGAATCAAATATTCATCTTTGCACTACACTGTGCCAAAGATATTCATCGATTAGTCATGTTCATTTAAACACTGTTCATCTTTGCACTACTGAGCCAAAGATATTAATCGATCGATCATGTTCATCTCAACACTGCTCATCTTTGCACTATGTGCCAAAGATATTCTTCAGAAATCATTCATCTTTGCACTACAAAGCCAAAGATATTCAATAATATCATCATTTAAGACCGAGGATGATGAAAAATATTTTTAAAGAAACGAATCCAATTGAAACAAAATGACAAGGATTAAGGATTAAGGATTAAGTACTTTGTTTTATCCATGTTCAAAAATACCTCAAAATAATCATAGTGGTGTAAAATTCAAGAATGATCAAAACATGGGTACAATCAGAGCTAGTATCCGAATAGATGTTTTGACGAAAAGAAGAAATTTTATTTTTAGGTGAATAGTGTCAGATATCGTGAATAGTCTTGATACGTGAATAGTAACTCGACACCAAAAGATAGAAATTCCACAAAAACATTTTCACGCTTCATGAATAGTACTTGTGAATAGTAACTTCGTGAATAGTAACTCATGAATAGTAACTCGTGAATAGTAACTCATGAATAGTAACCCGACATGAAAAAGTTCCAAATTTGATAAAAAGTTCCAACTAATATTTCAAAGATAATGATATTGAAGAAATAATATCATTACGAAAAAAAACTAATATCCCTTACCTCAAAGAATCGAAGACCGGAAGGAAAGGTCAAGTGATCTTTGAATGAAACTTGTATTGAACGGCAACTCTCAAAGTATCTAAATACTCACAAAATACGCTTTCAATAATATAGAGAGAAAGAGAGAAAACTTTGTTTTCGGTGTGATTTTCAATTCTAACTTAGCCCTCTATTTATAGGAAAATGTTAGCCGTAGAAGCAGGACTTGACTGCTACACGATGGCTTTACTCGCTACTATTGCCACCCACCACATTTGAAATAAAATTCAGCACATTTTTCACCAACCATAAGTGGGGCCCACTCAATTCTAGAATTTTCCACCAAAATCAATTATAACCCTACTTTCCAAATCAAACACCTCTTAAAATTTATAACAAATCATTCGTTCATTTTAACGGTTCAAAATTTGTAGACATATACTCAACTTATATATGTATAACATATCCAAAAATTACAACGATCCAACAACGATTAAAAATTATAACTCACGCAATATATCGTAAAAAAATTGATTTTATTTTTAATATCTCCATTCTCGACAAAAATACCGATAAAACACCTCAACATTAAATCCTTCAATTATAACCACATATAATAAATAAATCCATCATTTATATCCATATCAAATAAATATTTTCTTATCATATAAATCAATAATTAATTATTCCCAAATAATATTATAGAATCACAATTATGACAACCAGGCAGTTCCCAGGAAAGAGGGGGCTTTCCAATAAGGATTTCTCCTTACTGGCGCGCAATTAGGTGACCAAACCTCTCCTTGACAGAACTTTCTAGACATTGCCAATAATGCTATCTAATAATATTATTTAAATAATATGAATTATTGATCTGATAATGGAGATAATGTGCAGTGACAATTATTGAACAACAATAATATAAAATATCAACGCAAAGAATTATTGAATCAATAAAATAAAATATTGAATAAGTAACTACTGTGAAAATTATTGAGTAGTGCCTTCTTACGTAAGGATCAATAATTCAACAATCTGCGTGCAATACTGGTGCTCACTCTTTGTGCAACCACGCCAGACATCGTATTTTAACCACCGGGTATTCCAAGCAGTCTTAACAGTAATAACTACGCTAGTTATTTTTAACCAACTTATATTTGTCGTTTTCTTCATCCAATCGCTTTCCGTTATGGGGCCCACACATGGTCATCGCTACCGTCGCATACGAATATTCCCGATGCAGACGAATATTCCACGACCAAACGAATATTCCCAAAACAACAATGAATATTTTATAACTACTTACTTATTTTGAAATATTTGCGTATTTAACCCCTAACTATCCACATTAATCAAATCAACCCTTACTATTTCAAAATAATAAAAGAGAAAATTAAATTTCATTAATAATAAGTTGGGGTCTTACAACCTCCCTCCTTATGAAATTTCGTCCTCGAAATTGACGACGATACGGTGTGTTTGAAAAGATGAGGATACCTCGCTTTCATTTCCGTTTCCAATTCCGGTCATTTCTCTATAAAGCATGATTCCTCCACAAAACTTTAACTTGTGGTATGACCTTTCATGGCGTAGGACATGCTCCTTCCTATCCAAAATCTTGACAGTACCTCCTCATACGTTAAGTCTTGGCTATCTCGTCCGGTTCTAACTCTATAACGTGGTTCGGGTCTTTCACATATTTACGAAATCTGAGATCGTGAAACACATTATGAACACGAGACATACTTTCGGAGGTAACGCGAGTCTATAGGCTACATTTCCTATTAGGTCAAGAATTTGAAATGGACCAATAAATCGTGGATTGAGCTTTCCTCTCTTCCCAAATCTTGTAACTCCTTCCATGGAGCAACTCGCAATAATACATGATCCCCTACACTAAATTCCACGTCCTTTCGATGAAGATCCGCATAACTCTTTTTGTCGATCTTGTGCCGCTTTTATATCGTTGTCGAATCATTTGGATCTTTTCGGTGAGTCATACGTATTTAACTCGGGTCCCAACAATGTTGCTTCACCCACCTCATCCCAACATATTGGAGAGCGACATTTTCGTCCATATAATGCTTGAATGGAGCCACACCTATACTTGCACGATAAATGTTGTTGTAGGAGGAGAATTCCACCAATGGTAAATACTTATCCCAACTACCCTTGAAGTCTAGGACACGAGTCTTAATAAATCTTCAAGAGTTTGAATAGTCCTCTCTCGATTGTCCGTCAGGTTTGGGGATGGTATGCCGAACTAAATCGCAAATTCGTGCCCATAGCTTTTTGCAAGCTAACCCAAAATCTTGAAGTGAATCTTGGGTCACGATCCGAAACTATGGATCTGGGCATGCCATGCAACCTCACAATCTCATTTACGCATACATACTAGCAAGGCGTTCAAGGAATAAGTCTCCAGTCGGCAAGAAATGAGCGGAACTTGGTTAATCTATCAACAATAACCCAAATAGCATTGATGCCTTGAGAAACCGTAGGAAGACCCGTGAACGAAATCCATGGTAATGTGTTCCCACTTCCATTTCGGAATCTCAAGTGGTTGCAACGGACCCTTAGGTACTAGATGCTCGCTTTTTACACGTTGACAAGTTAAACACATTGAGATAAACTTTGCAATCTCTCTCTTCATATTGTTCCACCAAAATGTATGTCGAAGATCACGATACGTTTTAGTACTTCCAGGATGGATTGCAAATGGTGTATTGTGTGCCTCCATCATAATCTTGTACTTCAAATCAGAGTCGTTAGGAACACAAAGTCTAGAGTGGACTCGAAGTATTCCTTCTTCATCAATTCTCGCTTCCGGAATAGCTCCTTTTTGTACTTTCTTCTTCATATGCATCAGCTCCGGATCGGTAGCTTGAGCAACCTTAACTTTTCTATTAAAGTTGGCTCTGTCGTATACTTGACATCATCGCTTTTCGTTCCGCATATGATCTTCTACTCAACGCTTCCTACCACGTTCGCTTTTTCCGGGATGGTATTGAATAGTGTGGTCGTAGTCTTTCAATAGTTCGAGCCAACGTCATTTGCTTAGCATGTTGAGTTCTTTTGAGTGAAGAAATATTTAAGGCTTTTATGGTGCAATATATCTCCACTTTCTCCCATATAGATAGTGCCTCCATATCTTTAATATAAAACGATTTGCCGCTAACTCTAGATCATGAGTAGGATAATTCCTCTCATACTCTTTAAGTTGTCGCGAGGCATAGGCTATGACTTTCCCACGTTGCATGAGAACACATCCTAACCCTTTGCCTGAAGCATCACTGTAGATAACAAATCCATCCGAACCAGATGGTATTGTTAGAACAGGTGCCGAAATAAGTCTCCTCTTAAGCTCTTGGAAACTCTTCTCGCATTCTTCACTCCAAATGAATTTTGTATCCTTCCGAGTTAGCTGAGTTAATGGAGTAGCGATTCGAGAAAACCCTTCCACGAATCTCCGATAATAACCAGCTAAGCCCAAAAAGCTACGTACTTCAGTCACCGACTTCGGTTGCTCCCAACTTTGTATTGCTTCAATCTTCACGGATCAACAGATACTCCATGTTTTGACACCACATGCCCAAGAAATGCTACTTCCTCAAGCCGAACTCGCATTTCTTCAATTTGGCATATAGTTGGTTTTCACGAAGCCTTTCGAGTACCGACTTCAAATGGTGCTCATGATCTTCACGACTTTTGGAATATATAAGGATGTCATCAATAAAGACAATAACAAAGCCCGATCCAAATATTCCTTGAATACTCGGTTCATCATATCCATGAAAGCCATAGGAGCATTAGTTAGTCCCAAAGACATGACTAAGAATTCATAATGCCCATACTGAAGTTACGAAGGCGGTCTTTGGAATATCCTCGATTTTAATCTTGGTGATGATATCCGTAAGCGAAGATCGATTTTGAAAAGAATTGTGCCCCTTATGGAATGGTCAAACAAGTCATCAATACGAGGTGAGGATACCTATTCTTGATGGTGACATGGTTCAATTCCGAGAGTCAATACAAAGTCGCATACTCCCGTCTTTCTTCTTTACAAATAAAAGCAGAGCACCCCAAGGAGATGTACTTGGGATTTAATGAAACCGATGTCCAACAATTTCGTAGTTGGACCTTTAACTCTCGAAGTTCAATAGGAGCCATTCGATATGGGTTTTAGAAATGGACTTTGTACCGAGGTTCAAGGTCAATAAAGAATTCAACTTCACGTTACGGGGTAGACAGGGAAGTTCTTGAAATACATCGGGAAAGTCAATAACAACAGGAATATTATTCAAATTTGACGTGTCTTTATTCAAATCCATAACATGGGCTAAGAAAGCTTGACATCCATTTTTCAATAAGCGAATAGCTTTATGATTAGATATGTAGCGGTGATTGATTTTAATGGTTTAGTTGCTTGAATTGCATAACAACGAGTTGATTAGAAATATGAAAACTAACAACCCTACGAAAACAATCAATTTTGGCATGATGAGTAGTTAACCAATCAATCCCTAAAATCACATCAAAAGCAAGTATCTTTAAAGAGATAAGGTCAACAAGTAAGGTAATGGTGCCAACTTGAATCAAACAAGATTTATAAGCGAGTGGATGTGATGAAAGTTTTCTCTAACGGAGTTTCCACAGATAGGTCAAAGTCTAATTTCTCGAGTCAAGTTTAAGCGTTGAGCACATGCGGGAGAGATAAAAGAATGGGTAGAACCGGTATCTAATAAGGTATAAACTTGCAAGAATTATAATTAACTAACCCATACTAACCGTTCGGGTTCCTCACTTGTTGGGAAGTCGTGACAACCGCTCTCCTTTGAACTACTCGCTTTGACTTTGTCCGGGGTAGCATTTGGTGTCGTTACTATCGTTGGAATTGACTTTTCTATAGGGCATATTCCACCTTCAATTCGCTTCATCGTACTCTCGATTCATAATCTGAATCATCAATCTTGATCCATATCGAATTGAGATTGACCGCTTCTGCGAGGTAATTTAAAACTCGATGTTGGGTTCTTCCAATTCTTTGTCCAAAAGAGAAATGTATATCATCTATTTTAACCTTTTTGGATCTGGACGTCTCTTTCTACAATATCAACATGTTGTGCGGCCTTTACCCACATCCTTCATTCTCACTCGTTCGTTGTTTCTTCTTTGGTGATCCTTGATATTTGAATTCTCAAATTCCGACTTTAATATCTTACCCTCCGCCAAAGCTTTGATTTTGTTCGAGCATCACATATCGGGTAACACAATTTTGAATTGTTGTATCTCTTTGTTCCACGACCGCTTGCGGTTCTTCAACTTTGTTCTTCTAGCTCACGAATACGATCTCGTAGTTCTGCATTTTGATCAAAAATTTCTTCTAATAAATTCTCCTCAGGTTCCTCTTCTTCCTCACTCTCAGCTGCTACCTCTGCGACTAACTCAGGTGCAACTATTAATTCTTCCCTCACCACATGGATATCTCTAATTCCTTCTTCGCTTGATATTACATTATCACGGTTGGTGATTAGAGGTATATCCTTTGTCTCATTCACTCCATTGTTGACATTTTCATTTGCCATCTTAAATCTCGCCATAAAACAAAGGTTAATTAAGGAAATCAATATATCACATAATATCCCTATATCTTGACCAACTAACAAATAAGCTTAGGTAGGACACACTAGCGAAGGATTTACTCGTCTCTACCCTCCTAGTTCTATTCCCCGATCTCTTGAGAGATCATATCCCTAAGCTCGATACCAACCGTGGCGCCCCCAAAATAGGTATACATCATCCATTACGAGGTTGTCAATACATGGTACAAAAACAACTACAACTTTATTATTACAACAAGAAAGCGTGAGTTTAAATACAAATATTATCTTCTAGACAATATCTATACTCAAATAAATCCTCATCACATTTATTGATACATTATTTTACAAAAATGGTGAGGACTACTAAACAATCCTTTCTAAAACCTTCATTCCATACCCAGGCTGCGTACTCGCTATATTCGGCCTCCCGAGAAGAATGGAACAAAAAAGAAAAAGGTGAGCTCAACTAGCTCAATAAAGAATATTATGACTAAGATAATATACAACAAATTATCGTTAGTCTTCAACGAGAGGAAAAATCTAATAGAATACAATAGACAACAAATTTTAAATCAATATTCGCAGCGTGAAATAATAATTCATTAGAAGAGTTAAGTAGAGAATGCAAATTACTATCTTCTATGTATGAATTTAAAAGTTCATCGTCATCTTTTATCCTGTAACATCAATCCATAAACATCTCGGAATCAAATATTCATCTTTGCACTACAAGGCCAAAGATATTCATCGATTGGTCATGTTCATTTAAACACACATTCATCTTTGCACTACTGAGGCCAAAGATATTAATCACTTTCGGTCGTATTCATCTCAACACTGTTCATCTTTGCACTTCTGAGGCCAAAGATATTCTTCAAAAATCATTCATCTTTGCACTACAGGCCAAAGATATTCAATAATATCATCATTTAAGACTGAGGATGATGAAAAATATTTTTAAAGAAACGAATCCAGTGAAACAAAATGACAAGGATTAAGGATTAAGGATTCGTACTTTGTTTTATCCATGTTCAAAAATACCTCAAAATAATCATAGTGGTGTAAAATTCAAGAATGATCAAAACATGGATACAATCAGAGCTAGTATCCAGAATAGATGTTTTGGACGAAAAGAAG
Organism: Panax quinquefolius; assembly: GCA_020205615.1. Lineage (NCBI taxonomy): Eukaryota > Viridiplantae > Streptophyta > Magnoliopsida > Apiales > Araliaceae > Panax > Panax quinquefolius. The sequence continues at coordinate 65,827,244 of CM035158.1, read as the reverse complement.
AAATTTTATTTTTCGGTGAATAGTGTCGTATACGTGAATAGTGCCGTATACGTGAATAGTAACTCCGACACCAAAAGATAGAAATTCCACAAAAACATTTTCACGCTTCATGAATAGTACTTGTGAATAGTAACTCGTGTGAATAAGTAACTCGTGAATAGTAACTTCGTGAATAGTAACTCATGAATAGTAACCCAGAGACATGAAAAAGTTCCAAATTTGATAAAAGTTCCAACCAATATTTCAAAGATAATGATATTGAAGAAATAATATCATTACGAAAAAAAAATAATATCCCTTTCTCAAAGAATCGATTGCCGGAAGGAAAGGTTAGGAGTAATCTTTGAATGAAACTTGTCTTGAGCAACAACTCTCAAAGTATCTAAATACTCACAAAATCGCTCGATAATATAGAGAGAAAGAGAAAACTTTGTTTCGGTGTGATTTTCAATTCTAACTTAGCCCTCTATTTATAGGAAAATGTTAGCCCGTAAAGCGAGACTTGACTGCTACACGATGGCTTTTACTACGCTACTATTGCCACCCACCACATTTGAAATAAAATTCAGCACATTTTTCACCAACCATAAGTGGGGCCCTCAATTCTAGAATTTTCCACCAAAATCAATTATAACCCTACTTTAAGAATCAAACACCTCTTAAAATTTATAACAAATCATTCGTTCATTTTAACGGTTCAAAATTTGTAGACATATACTCAACTTATATATGTATAACATATCCAAAAATTACAACGATCCAAGCGGTCAGATTAAAAATTATAACTCACATGATATATCGTAAAAATACTGATTTTATTTTTAATATCTCCATTCGACAAAAAAATCTTGATAAAACACCTCAACATTAAATCCTTCAATTATAACCACATATAATAAATAAATCCATCATTTATATCCATATCAAATAAATATTTTCTTATCATATAAATCAATAATTAATTATTCCCAAATAATATTATAGAATCACAATTATAACAACCAGAGCGGTTCAGGGAAAGAGGGGCTTTCAATAAGGATTTCTCCTTCTGGCGGCGCAATTAGGTGACCAAACCTCTCCTTGTGAGAACTTTCTAGACATTGCCAATAATGCTATCTAATAATATTATTTAAATAATATGAATTATTGATCGATAATGGAGATAATGTCTAGTTGACAATTATTGAACAATGATAATATAAAATATCAACGCAAAGACAATTATTGAATCAATAAAATAAAATATTGAGCAGTAACTCATGTGAAAATTATTGAGTAGTGCCTTCTTACGTAAGGATCAATAATTCAACAATCATTGTATGCAATACTGGTGTGCATTCTTTGTGCAACCAGCGCATATTCGTATTTTAACCACCGGGTATTCCAATGATCTTACTTGGTAACAACTTACGCCGTCGCTATTTTAACCAACTTATATTTGTCGTTTTTTCTTCATCAATCGCTTTCAGTTATGGGGCCCCACATGGTCGCTACCGCCGTAAATACGAATATTCCCGAAGCGATCGAATATTCCACGACCAAACGAATATTCCCCGACAACAATGAATATTTTATAACTACTTACTTATTTTGAAATATTTGCGTATTTAACCCCTAACTATCCACATTAATCAAATCAACCCTTACTATTTCAAAATAATAAATAGAGAAAATTAAATTTCATTAATAATAAGTTGGGGTCTTACAACCTCCCCTCCTTATGAAATTTCGTCCTCGAAATTGACGTCACGATACTGGTGTTTGAAAAGATGAGGATACCTCGCTTTCATTTCCGTTTCCAATTCCTGGTCATTTCCTCTATAGCATGATTCCTCCACAAAACTTTAACTTGTGGTATGACCTTTCTTGCGTGGGACATGCTCCTTCCTATCCAAAATCTTGACGGTACCTCCTCATACGTTAAGTCTTGGCTATCTCGTCCGGTTCTAACTCTATAACGTGGTTCGGGTCTTTCACATATTTCTGAAATCTGAGATCGTGAAACACATTATGAACACGAGACATACTTTCGGAGGTGCAGCGAGTCTATAGGCTACATTTCCTATTCGGTCAAGAATTTGAAATGGACCAATAAATCGTGGATTGAGCTTTCCTCTCTTCCCAAATCTTGTAACTCCCTTCCATGGAGCAACTCGCAATAATACATGATCCCCTACACTAAATTCCCGTCCTTTCGATGAAGATCCGCATAACTCTTTTGTCGATCTTGTGCCGTTTTGTATACGTTGTCGAATCATTTGGATCTTTTCGGTAGTCATACGCATTACTAACTTTCGGGTCCCAACAATGTTGCTTCACCCACCTCATCCCAACATATTGGAGAACGACATTTTCGTCCATATAATGCTTGAATGGAGCCCACCTATACTTGCACGATAAGCTGTTGTTGTAGGAGAATTCCACCAATGGTAAATACTTATCCCAACTACCCTTGAAGTCTAGGACACGAGTCTTAATAAATCTTCAAGAGTTTGAATAGTCCTCTCGATTGTCCGTCTGTTTGGGGATGGTATGCGAACTAAATCGCAAATTGTGCCCATAGCTTTTTGCAAGCTAACCCAAAATCTTGAAGTGAATCTTGGGTCACGATCCGAAACTATGGATACTGGGCATGCCATGCAACCTCACAATCTCATTTACGTATATACTAGCAAGGCGTTCAAGGAATAAGTCTCCGTGTCGGCAAGAAATGAAAGCGACTTGGTTAATCTATCAACAATAACCCAAATAGCATTGATGCCTTGAGAAGCGTAGTAGGAAGACCCCGAATGAAATCCATGGTAATGTGTTCCCACTTCCATTTCGAATCTCAAGTGGTTGCAACGGACCCTTAGGTACTAGATGCTCCGCCTTTACACGTTGACAAGTTAAACACATTGAGATAAACTTTGCAATCTCTCTCTTCATATTGTTCCACCAAAATGTATGTCGAAGATCACGATACGTTTTAGTACTTCCAGGATGGATTGCAAATGGTGTATTGTGTGCCTCCATCATAATCTTGTACTTCAAATCAGAGTCGTTAGGAACACAAAGTCTAGAGTGGACTCGAAGTATTCCTTCTTCATCAATTCTCGCTTCTGGAATAGCTCCTTCTTGTACTTTTTTCTTCATATGCATCAGCTCCGGATCGGTAGCTTGAGCAACCTTAACTTTTTCTATTAAAGTTGGCTCTGTCGTATACTTGACATCATCGCTTTTCGTTCGCATATGATCTTCTACTCAACGCGTCAGCTACCACGTTCGCTTTTCCAGGATGGTATTGAATAGTGTGGTCGTAGTCTTTCAATAGTTCGAGCCAACGTCGCTGCCGCATGTTGAGTTCTTTTTGAGTGAAGAAATATTTAAGGCTTTTATGGTCTGAATATATCTCCACTTTCTCCCCATATAGATAGTGCCTCCATATCTTTAGCGCGAAAACGATCGGGCACGCTAACTCTAGATCATGAGTAGGATAATTCCTCTCATACTCTTTAAGTTGTCGCGAGGCATAGGCTATGACTTTCCCACGTTGCATGAGAACACATCCTAACCCTTTGCTCGAAGCATCATTTGTAGATAACAAATCCATCAAGAACCAGATGGTATTGTTAGAAGCAGTCTTAGAAATAAGTCTCCTCTTAAGCTCTTGGAAACTCTTCTCGCATTCTTCACTCCAAATGAATTTTGTATCCTTCCGAGTTAAATTTGAGTTAATGGAGTAGCGATTTGAGAAAACCCTTCCACGAATCTCCGATAATAACCAACTAAGCCCAAAAGCTACGTACTTGATCCATGAGCTTGGTTGCTCCCAACTTTGTATTGCTTCAATCTTGGCACGGATCAACAGATACTCCATGTTTTGACACCACATGCCCAAGAAATGCTACTTCCTCAAGCCAGAACTCGCATTTCTTCAATTTGGCATATAGTTGGTTTTCACGAAGCCTTTGGAGTACCATCTTCAAATGGTGCTCATGATCTTCACGACTTTTGGAATATATAAGGATGTCATCAATAAAGACAATAACAAACTGATCCAAATATTCCTTGAATACTCGGTTCATCATATCCATGAAAGCCGCAGGAGCATTAGTTAGTCCCAAAGACATGACTAAGAATTCATAATGCCCATACTGGGAGTTACGAAGGCGTCTTTGGAATATCCTCGGTTTTAATCTTCATTTGATGATATCCGAGCGAAGATCGATTTTGAAAAGAATTGTGCCCCTTATGGCTGGTCAAACAAGTCATCAATACGAGGTAGAGGATACCTATTCTTGATGGTGACATGGTTCAATTCGATAGTCAATACAAAGTCGCATACTCCCGTCTTTCTTCTTTACAAATAAAGCAGAGCACCCCAAGGAGATGTCTTAGGGACGAATGAAACCGATGTCCAACAATTCTCGTAGTTGGACCTTTAACTCCTGAAGTTCAATAGGAGCCATTCGATATGGGGTTTTAGAAATGGCTTTGTACGGTGTTCAAGGTCAATAAAGAATTCAACTTCACGTTCGGGGGTAGGCCGGAAGTTCTTCAGAAATACATCGGAAAGTCAATAACAACAGAATATTATTCAAATTTGGCGTGTCTTTATTCAAATCCATAACATGGGCTAAGAAAGCTTGACATCCATTTTTCAATAAGCGAATAGCTTTATGATTAGATATGACGATTGATTGATTTTAATGGTTTAGTTGCTTGAATTGCATACAATGGGTTGATTAGAAATATGAAAACTAACAACCCTACGAAAACAATCAATTTTGGCATGATGAGTAGTTAACCAATCAATCCCTAAAATCACATCAAAAGCAAGTATCTTTAAAGAGATAAGGTCAACAAGTAAGGTAATGGTGCCAACTTGAATCAAACAAGATTTATAAGCGAGTGGATGTGATGAAAGTTTCTCTCTAACGGAGTTTCCACGAGATAGGTCAAAGTCTAAATTTCTCGAGTCAAGTTTAAGCGTTGAGCACATGCGGGAGAGATAAAAGAATGGGTAGAACGGTATCTAATAAGGTATAAACTTTGCAAGAATTATAATTAACTAACCCGTGCTAACCGTTCGGGTTCCTCACTTGTTGGGAAGTCGTGACAACCGCTCTCCTTTGAACTACGGCTTTGACTTATGCAGGGTAGCATTTGGTGTCGTTTATTATCGTTGGAATTGACTTTTCTATAGGCATATTCCACCTTCAAGCGCTTCATCGCATTCTCGATTCATAATCTGAATCATCAATCTTCGATCCATATCGAATTGAGATTGACCGCTCTGTACAGGGTAATTTAAAACTCGATGTTGGGTTCTTCCAATTGCTGTCCAAAAAGAGAAATGTATATCATCTATTTTAACCTTTTTGGATCGGACGTCTCTTTCTACAATATCAACATGTTGTGCGGCCTTTACCCACGCATCCTTCATTCTCACTCGTTCAGTTGTTTCTTCTTTCAGCTGATCCTTGATATTTGAATTCTCAAATTCCAGCTTTAATATCTTACCCTCTGCCAAAGCCTGATTTTGTTCGAGCATCACATATCGGGTAACACAATTTTGAATTGTTGTATCTCTTTGTTCCACGACCGCTTGCAGTTCTTCAACCTGTTCTTCTAGCTCACGAATACGATCTCGTAGTTCTACATTTTGATCAAAAATTTCTTCTAATAAATTCTCCTCGGGTTCCTCTTCTTCTCACTCACTCTCATTTGCTACCTCTGCGACTAGCTCGGGTGCAACTATTAATTCTTCCCTCACCACATGGATATCTCTAATTCCTTCTTCGCTTGATATTACATTATCACGGTTGGTGATTAGAGGTATATCCACTTGTCTCATTCACTCCATTGTTGACATTTTCAAATTTGCCATCTTAAAATCGCCATAAAACAAAGGTTAATTAAGGAAATCAATATATCACATAATATCCCTATATCTTGACCAACTAACAAATAAGCTTAGGTAGGACACACTAGCGAAGGATTTACTCGTCTCTACCCTCCTAGTTCTATTCCCGATCTCGCAGAGATCATATCCTAAGCTACGATACCAACTTTGTGGCGCCCCAAAATAGGTATACATCATCCATTACGAGTTGTCAATACATGGTGGTAAAAAACAACTACAACTTTATTATTACAACGAAGAAAGCGTGAGTTTAAATACAAATATTATCTTCTAGACAATATCTATACTCAAATAAATCCTCATCACATTTATTGATACATTATTTTACAAAAATGGTGAGGACTACTAAACAATCCTTTCTAAAACCTTCATTCCATACCCAGGCTTCGTACTCGCTATATTACGGCCTCCCGAGAAGAATGGAACAAAAAGGAAAAGGGTGAGCTCAACTAGCTCGGTAAAGAATATTATGACTAAGATAATATACAACAAATTATCGTTAGTCTTCAACGAGGAAAAATCTAATAGAATACAATAGACAACAAATTTTAAATCAATATTCGCAATGAAATAATAATTCATTAGAAGAGTTAAGTAGAGAATGCAAATTACTATCTTCTATGTATGAATTTAAAAGTTCATCGTCTATCTTTTATCCTCGTAACATCAATCCATAAACATCTCGAATCAAATATTCATCTTTGCACTACTGAGCCAAAGATATTCATCGATTAAGTCATGTTCATTTAAACACTGTTCATCTTTGCACTCTACAGCCAAAGATATTAATCACTTTCGGTCATATTCATCTCAACACTGTTCATCTTTTGCACTACTGGCCAAAGATATTCTTCAGAAATCATTCATCTTTGCACTACGAGCCAAAGATATTCAATAATATCATCATTTAAGACCGAGGATGATGAAAATATTTTAAAGAAAGCGAATCCGGTGAAACAAAATGACAAGGATTAAGGATTAAGGATTCGTACTTTGTTTTATCCATGTTCAAAAATACCTCAAAATAATCATAGTGGTGTAAAATTCAAGAATGATCAAAACATGGGTACAATCGAGCTAGTATCCGAATAGATATTTTTGACGAAAAGAAGAAATTTTATTTTTAAAGGTGAATAGTGCAGATATCGTGAATAGTCAGAGTATCGTGAATAGTAACTCAGACACCAAAAGATAGAAATTCCACAAAAACATTTTCACGCTTCATGAATAGTACTTGTGAATAGTAACTCGTGAATAGTAACTTCGTGAATAGTAACTCGTGAATAGTAACTCGTGAATAGTAACTCATGAATAGTAACCCAGACATGAAAAAGTTCCAAATTTGATAAAAAGTTCCAACTAATATTTCAAAGATAATGATATTGAAGAAATAATATCATTACTGAAAAAAATAATATCCCTTTCCTCAAAGAATCGATTGCCGGAAGGAAAGGTCGGAGTGATCTTGAATGAAACTTATCTTTGAACAAGAACTCTCAAAGTATCTAAATACTCACAAAATACGCTCAATAATATAGAGAGAAAGAGAGAAAACTTTGTTTACGGTGTGATTTTCAATTCTAACTTAGCCCTCTATTTATAGGAAAATGTTAGCCCGCCGAAGCAGACTTGACCTGCTACCTGATGGCTTTACCTGCTACTATTGCCACCCACCACATTTGAAATAAAATTCAGCACATTTTTTCACCAACCATAAGTGGGGCCCACTCAATTCTAGAATTTTCCACCAAAATCAATTATAACCCTACTTTCCGAATCAAACACCTCTTAAAATTTATAACAAATCATTCGTTCATTTTTAACGGTTCAAAATTTGTAGACATATACTCAACTTATATATGTATAACATATCCAAAAATTACAACGATCCAACGGTCAGATTAAAAATTATAACTCACGCAATATATCGTAAAAATACTGATTTTATTTTTAATATCTCCATTCGACAAAAAATCTCGATAAAACACCTCAACATTAAATCCTTCAATTATAACCACATATAATAAATAAATCCATCATTTATATCCATATCAAATAAATATTTTCTTATCATATAAATCAATAATTAATTATTCCCAAATAATATTACAGAATCACAATTATGACAACCGAGCAGTTCTCAGGAAAGAGGGGGCTTTCCAATAAGAATTTCTCCTTACTGGCGCGCAATTAGGTGACCAAACCTCTCCTTGATGAACTTTCTAGACATTGCCAATAATGCTATCTAATAATATTATTTAAATAATATGAATTATTGATCTGATAATGGAGATAATGTGCAGTGACAATTATTGAACAACAATAATATAAAATATCAATATGACAATTATTGAATCAATAAAATAAAATATTGAGCGGTAACTCATTGTGAAAATTATTGAGTAGTGCCTTCTTATGTAAGGATCAATAATTCAACAATCATCGTGTGCAATCTGGTGCTCTTTGTGCGGCAACCACAGCAGACATCGTATTTTAACCATAGGGTATTCAACGGTCTTAACTTGGTAATAACTACATAGTTATTTTTAACCAACTTATATTTATCGTTTTCTTCATCCAATCGCTTTCAAGTTATGGGCCCACACATGGGTCCATTTTGATAAATACGAATATTCCCCGACAAAGACGAATATTCCACACACCAAACGAATATTCCCAAACAACAATGAATATTTTATAACTACTTGCTTATTTTGAAATATTTGCGTATTTAACCCCTAACTATCCACATTAATCAAATCAACCCTTACTATTTCAAAATAATAAATAGAGAAAATTAAATTTCATTAATAATAAGTTGGGGTCTTACAAGTAGAGCATAAAATCTACTATATTCTATGATTTAAAAGATTTATCATCAATTTTATCGCTGAGACTCGGCTTAATAAATAATCCACATCATCGAATCATCCCTGCACTATGGGCCAACGATATTCTTTAGTATCACGACCACGAATTATCCTTGCACTACGAGCCAAAGATAATCGTGTTTTCATCAACGGTCATAATAATGTCATAAAATAATTCATCTTTACACCCTTGGCCGAAGAGAATCCATGACCATAATCATACCAAAAGCTGTCCATCAATGCACTACAGGCCAATGAGGACTTTTATCACATCATTTGTAACATTATGGTCATGATTATACCGAATAATCCCTAGTCATAATCATACCAAGTCCATCTATGCACTACGGGCAAAAGATGACTTTCATAACAATATAAGCATGAGGATGATGACAATGATATAATAAGTCAATAAAACAAGTTCAAGGATAAATTTTTAAAGATTTATAATTTAATTTATCCAGAAATCAATAACGTCCAAATTATCAACATGATACTAATTTGTGGAGTAAAATTCCAGAATAATATTGTACCAAAAATAATTTTGACGGAAAACCAATCAATTTTTATCATGAATAGTAACTCATGAATAGTACTTTGGGAATAGTAACCCCGTGAATAGTACTCCGACATGAAAAAGGTAAAACTTATCAAGAATGCTCAGAATAATATTTCCATGAAAAGATATTGGATGAAGCTCAAATATCAAGGATATTCTACTAATTTCATGGAGTATAGAAGCCAAAATTTTACTAAAACGAGTATAGAATGAAGATCAAAACATGGATAAAATCAATGATAGTAACCATAATAGACATCTAGGACGAAAAAGAGAAATTTTCATTTTTTGGTTAATAGTGTCGTATACGTAAATAGTATCGTATACGTGAATAGTAACCCCGACACAAAAACATAGAAATTCCACAATAAAATTTATATTAATATTTCAGCATAATGATATTGAAGAAAATAATATCATTTACGAAGAAAATAACATCCCTTACCTCAAAATAACAGTAGTTCTAATCGGAATATCGGATTTAAAGCCGAAAGAAACTTGTACTGAATAGTAACTCTCAAAGTATCTAAATAATCACAAAAATAAGCTCGATAATATAGAGAGAAAGAAAACTTATTCCTGGTGTGATTTTCAATTCTAACCTAAGTGCCTATTTATAGGAAAATGCTAAAACGTCATAGGAGACTAAATTAATAAAATATTTTTTTTCCCACACATATCAAGCTAGACCAAAATCTCAGACACCATAGTGGGGCCCACCCAAAATCAGCACATGTATTTAACACCAATCAAAAGTGGGTCCCACCCATTTTTAATAAATATTATTTTATTTTCCGAAACTTCAGTAATTCATAATAAATAGCCCTTTTATTAGAAAAATACAAATTTTATGTCCATTCCACACGAAATCGAATTCTCTACAACTTTACAGAAGAAAGTTTTTCCAAATTCCAGACATAAAATATCCAAAATCCACAAACAGATGATTTTCAAAATCTCTTAAAATTCATAACAAATCATACGCTAATTTTTAACTGTTCAAAATTTTTAGACATATACTCCACTTATATATGCATAACATATCCAAAAATCACAACGATCCAACGGTCGAATTAAAATTATAACTCACACAATAGAGCTTTAAGAACACCAATTTGAGTTTTTAATACATGCAATCCGACAAAATACTGATAAAATATCTCAACATTAATTGCTTCATTTATAACCACATAAAGAAATCCATCATTTATATCTGCATCAAATAAATATTTCCTTATCATATAAATCAATAATTAATTATTAACAAATAATATTACAGAATCGCAATAATGACAACCGCAGGTTCCTCAGAAAGAGGGGCTTTCGATAAGGATTTCTCCTTCTTGGCGCATGATTAGGTGACCAAACCTCTCCTTGACAAAACTTTCTAGACATTGCCAATAATGCTATCTAATAATATTATTCAAATAATATGAATTATTGATTTGATAATGGGAAATACTGTACAGTGACAATTATTGAAACAACAATAATATAAAATATCAACGCAGCAATTATTGAACCAATAAACTATTGAACAGTAATTACTGTAATAATTATTGAGTAAAACTGAGTGACTTCTCACGTAAGCACCAATAATCAATACCGTGTGCTATTATGCAACTACGCGTATTACTGTACTTTTACTACCGGATAGTTTAACAGTTAACGGTAAAACATCCGCCGTTATTTTCATAAAAGATATTTCTGTCATTTTCTCATTCTGACAATAATTCCATTGTGGGGTCCACCAATGATTGTGTCGTCGTACAGATATTCCCCGACAAAAAGAATATTACTCGACCAATCGAATATTTTATAACCACTTGCTTACTTTCAAAATTTATAAATATTACCCACAACTATAACATTATCTCAAATCCACACCATAATATAAAAAAAAAATATTTCGAGAAAATTAAATATTTATTCATAAATTTGGGGTCTCACAATCTCCCCTCCTTATGAAATTTCGCCCTCGAAATTTATGCACGTACCAGGTATGCTGAACAGATGAGGACACCTCGTCAGATTCTAACTTTTGAGGTATAACCTTTGAGCGTAGAATATATTCCTTCGTATACAAGATTTTAACAGGTACTTCTTTATACATTTAATCTTCCGCTATCTCATCCGGTTCTAAATCAATAGTGTGGTTCGGGTCGTCCACATATTTACGTAACATCGATACGTGAAAAACGTTATGAACACGTGACATACTTAGCGATAAAGTGAATCTATAAGCCATAGTTCCTACTTAATCGAGGATTTTAACTCTCTTCGTCGATTCTTGCTTCTAGAATAACGTCTTCTTGAACATTCTTCTTCACATTCATCAGCTCCAGGTCGGTAGCCTTAACATTATTGTTCAAAGTTGGTTCTAATCGTATATTTTCTATCTTCATGTAGGTTCGTATATTCGCACTCGTAAGCACATACGATCTTATACTTAACACGTCGGCTACCACGCCCGCTTATCCCACGATGGTATTGAATGGTATAATCGTAATCTTCAACAGCTCGAGCCAACGTCTTCAGCGCATGTTACGTTCGTTTTAGGTGAAGAAATATTTGAGGGTTTTAGAAATGGGTTTTGTACTGGGGTTAATACAAAATTTACTTTCACGCTCTGGGGTAGGTCAAAAAGTCTTCAAGGAATACGTCAGGAAATTTATTAACGCTAGAAATACCATTTAAAAACTGTGACTCTCATCCAAGACTTGGATAACACATGAAATGAAGGTTTCTCTTAATGGAGTTTCAACAGATAAGTCAAAGTTTAATTTCTCCGGAGTTAAATTTAAACGTTGAGCGTAAATAGGAGAAATAAAAGAGTGAGTAGAACCGGTATCGAATAAGGTATAGACTATGCAAGAGTTTATGATTAACTTACCCGTGATAATTTTGTTCGGGTTCCTCGACAAATGCTCTGACTTAAACTACCGACTTTAACTTGTCTGGGACATCCTTTGGCGTCACTATCCCAGCTGGACTTGACTTCACAACATGACAAAATAGAGTTAGGTGACCTTCTCTTCCGCAATTGAAACACGCTTTGGGTTGTTGCGTACAGTTTGGACGGATGTGTCCCTCGTGTTTGCATTTGAAACATACGACCGGTGGTCGTTCTTCTTCCTTAACAACGGGTGCTGGTGCTACTGTCTTTCCATCATTATTGAACCTTCTCTTCTTGAAATTTCCACCTCTATTATCTTGGCCATGATTACCACCGAAGTGGTTACCATTCTTGGCATGATAATTTCCCCCACGATGGTTATCATTGTTCCGATGGCGGTTGCCACCGGTATGATTATTATCGTGTTGTTGGTCATTACCTTTTGGTTGTGCTGACTCATTATCGCGCTCCACTAACTGAGTCCTATTCACAACATCTGAATATAAACAAAGTTTGTGAGAAATAAGGTATTGACGTATTTCGGGTTTCAAACCTCGTAGAAACATTCGCATCATTCACTCCTCATTATCGACCAAATGGGATGCAAACTGGGACAACTCCACAAACTTAGCCTCGTACTGCGACACGGTCATATTGTTTTGCTTCAGTTTGATGAATTTCACCTCTTTCATGTGACGAATACTTTTGGGAAAGTACTTGTCGTTGAATAATTCTTGGAACTTCTCCCAAGACATCTTGAGTGCGTCAAGCTGGGTATGTTTTACATATTCCCAACAATTATCTGCTTCTTCACGCAACATAAAGGTGGCGAATGGAACCTTTTGCTCCTCTGAGCATTCCAAGACATCAAATATCTTGGTGATCTATTTTATCCATGTCTCTGCCTTAAGTGGTTCTGGCTTTCCCAAAAACTCTGGTGGTCCCAGCTCCTTGAACTGCTTAGCGGTGACCAACCGTGGGTTGCCATTATTTCTACCTGCATTATGAACAAGAGTCTCTATCGTTTGGTGTTGCATGAATTCTAAAAAACTCCTAAACGTACCGTCTTTCGTTATTTGGTCGCTGTCGTTATTTATAGGAGGATTATTATCTCCTTGATGCACATTTTCCTGGCTATTGATCAGCGGTGACTCAATGGTCTCATGTGCTCCATTGCTTACCTCAACATTTTCAGATGCCATTTTACTGTCACAAAATAAGGGTTAATTGACATGCCACATATTATCCCTATAGTCTGACCGACCAAGTAAATACCAAATAAACTTAGATAGGTTATACTAGCGAAGGAATTCCCCGTCTCTCCCCTCCTAGTTCTTTCCTTACATCTCAGCCAGGGATCATATCCCTAAACTTTGATACCAACTGTTACGCCCCCAAAATAGGTATACGCCACCCATCTTGGGTAACCAGATACGTGGTATAAAATTCAAATACAAACTTAAATATACAACATGAGCTGTGAGTTTTAATACAAATATTGTCTTCTAGACAGTATTCAAACTCAAAGTAAGTCCTCAATACATTTATTATCACACTATTTCATAGAATAGTGAGGACTACTAATTCAACCATCTAGATCGTCATTTCATTCCCTGACTAGTCCCAGCTATAATCTCACTTCCTAAAGACAACATTGAAAGAAAGGGTGAGCTCAACTAGCCCAGTAAGAAATATTATGACTAAGATAATGCTGAATAAATTATCGTTAGCCTTCAACAGTATAACAACTGATAGAATATATTAGACAACAAGTTTTAGATCAACAACTGCAGCGAAAAAGCAATCCATTAGAAGAGTCAAGTAGAGTATAAAATCTACTATCTTATATGATTTAAAAGATTTATCATCAATTTTATCGCTGAGACTCAGCTTAATAAATAATCCACATCATCGAATCATCCCTGCACTACGGGCCAAGGATATTCTTTAGTATCACGATCACGAATTATCCCTGCAATACCGACCAAAGATAATTGTGTTTTCATCAACGATCATAATCATGCCATAAAATAATTCATCTTTTCACCCTTGGCCGAAGAGAATCCATGACCATAATCATACCAAAAACTGTCCATCAATGCACTACGGGCCAATGAGGACTTTTATCACATCATTTGTAACATTATGGTCATGATTATACCGAATAATCCCTGGTCATAATCATACCAAGTCCATCTATGCACTACAGGCAAAAGATGACTTTCATAACAATATAAGCATGAGAATGATGACAATGACATAATAATTCAATAAAACAAGTTCAAGGATAAATTTTTAAAGATTTATAATTTAATTTATCCAGAAATCAATAACGTCCAAATTGTCAACATGACACTGTTTTGTGGAGTAAAATTCAAGAATAATATTGTACCAAAAATAATCTGGATGGAAAACAAATCAATTTTTATCATGAATAGTACCTCGTGAATAGTACTTCGGGAATAGTAACCCCGTGAATATTACTCCGACATGAAAAAGTTAAAACTTCTCAAGAATGCTCAGAATAATATTTTCATGAAAAGATACTGGATGAAGCGCAAATATCAAGGATATTCTACTAATTTCATGGAGTATAGAAGCCAAAATTTTAACAAAACGAGTATAGAATGAAGATCAAAACATGGATACAATCAATGATAGTAACCATAATAGACATCTGGGACGAAAAATAGAAAATTTCATTTTTTAGTGAATAGTGTCGTATTTATGAATAGTGTCGTATACGTGAATAGTGCTGTATACGTGAATAATAATCCCGACACAAAAAGGTAGAAATTCCATAATAAAATTTATATCAATATTTCAGCATAATGATATTGAATAAAATAATATAATTTACAAAGAAAGTAACATCCCTTACCTCAAAATAACAGTAGTTCTGATCGGAATATAGGATGTAAAGTCGAAGGAAACTTGTACTGAATAGCAACTCTCAAAGTATCTAAATAATCACGAAAATACGCTCGATAATATAGAGAGAAGGAAAACTTGTTTCTGGTGTGATTTTCAATTCTAACCTAAACTCCTATTTATAGGAAAATGCTAGAACGCCATAGGAGACTACATTAATAAAATATTTTTTTCCACGCATGTCAAGCTAGACCAAAATCTCAGCCACCACAGTATTCAACACCAACCAAAAGTGCGTCCCACCCAATTTTTATAAAAATTATTTTATTTTCTGAAACTTCAGTAATTCATAATAAATAACCCTTTTATCAGAAAAATACAAATTTTATGTCCATTCCACACGATATCGAATTCTCTACAACTTTGCAGAAGAAAGTTTTTCCAAATTCTAGACAAAAAATATCCGAAATCCATAAACGGATGATTTTCAACACCTCTTAAAATTCATATCAAATCATACGCTAATTTTTAACGGTTCAAAATTTGTGGACATATGCTCCACTTAAATAAGCATAACATATCCAAAAATCACAATGATCCAACGGTCGGATTAAAATTATAACTCACGCAATAGAGCTTTAAGAACACCGATTTGAGTTTTTAGTACCTCCAATCCGATAAAATACTGATAAAATACCTCAACATTAATTCCTTCAATTATAACCACATAAATAAATCCATCATTTATATCCGCATCAAATAAATATTTCCTTATCATATAAATTAATAATTAATTATTCACAAATAATATTACAGAATCACAACAATGACAACTAGGCAGTTCCCAGGAAAGAGGGGGTTTCCGATAAGGATTTCTCCTTACTGGCACGCAATTAGGTGACCAAACCTCTCCTTGACAGAACTTTCTAGACATTGCCAATAATGCTATCTAATAATATTATTCAAATAATATGAATTATTAATTTGATAATGGAAAATATTGTGCAGTGACAATTATTGAAACAACAATAATATAAAATATCAACACAGCAATTATTGAACCAATAAAATATTAAACAGTAATTACTATAACAATTATTGAGTAAAATTGAGTGACTTCTCACGTAAGCACCAATAATCAATACCGTGTGCTACTATGCAACCACGCAGATTCAGACATTTACTTACTACTAGGGTAGTTCAACAGTTAACGGTAAAACTTCCGCCATTATTTTCATAAAAGATATTTCTGTCATTTTCTCATTCCGACAATAATTCCGTTGTGGGGTCCACTAATGATTGTGCCGTCGTACGGATATTCCCCTATAAAAAGAATATTCCCCGACCAATCAAATATTTTATAACCACTTGCTTACTTTTCAAAATTAATAAATATTACCCACAGCTATAACATTATCTCAAATCTACACCATAATATAAAAAAAATATTTCGAGAAAATTAAATATTTATTCATAAAATTTGGGGTCTCACACGATTCGTATAACTGAAACAAGGAGACCTGATTGTATCTCAGTATACAGCCAAGTTCAATGAACTGTCTATGTTTGCTCCTCACCAAGTCAATACTAAACTTAGATAGACTCGAAGGTATCAAGAAGTTTTAAAACCTCAGATACGAAATAAATTGTCAGTACTCCAAATAAAGAGTTTTTCAGAAATACTCAAGAAAGCATTTATAGTTGAAAGTGAAAACGAAAGTCTCACTAAATTTCATCAGGAAAAGAAGAGTCAAAATGAAAAAGGGAAACTTAAGACATAAACTGTGACGCCCCCAAAATAGGTCCAATCCATCCAACCTATTCTGAGTCGCCAAATACATGGTACAAAAAACAACTACAACTTCAGTACTACAATTGTCGTGCAAAATACAACAACACATATGTTGTGAGTTTTGATACAAATATATATACCAACTGTGACTCTTGACACCAACTTGGATAGCACGTCACAATGACACCTTACATAAAGGTATAGTCAAAAATTGTTTTAGAAATAAAAATCTTTGGGAAATGCTCAAGAAAACCTTCGTATATGGGAGGTCATGCGTCTAGGTTATGATATATATCATATGCCCACAGAATTATCCTTGGTTGACCCAATAGACCCCAAAGAAAAATGAGAAGATTACTCTCATATTCTTTCCAATGGTGAGTCTTCTCTTGACATATAACTATCTCCACCGTCTGCAATTGAAAATTATATTTCAACCAAACTCCAAGATCATATAGGTAGTGCTCGTAGATATACTCAGCAAGTGGATGTGCACAACCCTGTCTAATTATAACACGAGTTTGTATGTCATTAGACATCTTGTATGATAGTGGCAAAACACCCTTCCAAAGTTGGGTTCACCTCACTCTATTCAGTTCACCAAAATTAAATATCAAATGACGTATACAATACGACACACTTATCTAAAGTTCTCAATAAAATTATTTTCATACTATTTAGGGAGAACCTCAACGACTATAGACCAGATTCTATTCCCCTGTTATCCCCTCATTTCAATCTTAAGAAACACTCTTATTACCTGAAAGGAATTGTGAAGCAATAAGGTGAGCACAACTAGCCCAGTAAAGAATATCATGACTAAAAAAAATTAAATTATCAATAGCCTTCGTCAGTAATAAATCAGAGATTTAGAACATATGGTAGATGAAAAAACTTTTCAACCATAGTTGCAGTGGAACGAGCAATCCATTAGAAGAGTAAAATAGATCATAAAGTCTATTATCTCCTCCATGTTAAAAGTCCACCAACAATGTTTTATCCCTGTAACATCAATCAACAGTTCTTGTCCACATTCATGTGAATAACTTATAATCACAATTGTGGTTCTAAATTCCTCTTCTAATCTAGGACAAAGATAATTTTCATCACTTGTCTTTACCTGAAACATCAAAGATCATGGTTATACCAAATCACAGTTCCTATTTATAATCATACTAATAAATTCATCCTTACACTACGGGCCAAAGATATTCATTAACAGTTCATCTTTGCACTACATACCAAAGATATTCAACAATAGGCCAAATATATTCAACAATAGGTCATCTTTGAACTACAGGCCAAAGATATTCAACAACAGGACATCTCTGCACTACGGGCCAAAGATATTCATCAATAATTCAGCTTTTCACTATTGGCCAAAGAGAACCCATAGTCACGATCATACCAATAATCTACCCATCTTTACACTTAAGTCAAAGAGAAATATCATCATTAGGGTTATAAAAATGTTATATATGATAATAAAAACAATATAATCAACATATAGATTTAATCTCAAGAGTAAGATTCATAAAACAACGATAATTTGGTCAGAAAAAGAAACCAATTTTGTCATGAATAGTATCCCATGAATAGTAACTCGTGAATAGTAACTTGTATGCATACATAATACCGTATACGTAAATAGTAACCCCGACATGAAAAGATAAAGTTTCACAATAAAAACCATATCAATATTTATAACACCTTAATCCAAATGTTATTAAATCACTTAATAATCTCATAATCTTATATTATTAATATTACAACATTATTTTAATCATTTCTTTATCTTATAAATAATTTATTTAAATTGTTTACACTTTACTAATTAATCCATTTAATCATCCTAAAATTCCAAACTCATAAGATTTCATCACCAATAACCAAAACTCTCATAAAAAATATGCATATACCTTATATAGGATTCTCAAGCCAGAAAATCCTATTTTCCAATTTTTTTTATTTCATATAACATATTTAATTTATTTACTCATAACTAGTCCATTTTCATGAAAAATACCAAATCAGTACAAACAAATTTTCTTTTCTGGGATTTAGCAGAATATAGTCCCATATTGAACATATATTTTTCTCGGAATTTTTAAAATTCATTTACTATTTTTCATATGGCCAAAACTGTCAAATATTTAGACATTTCTCATAAACTGTACATTTGTCAAAAAATTTTGAAATTTACACAGTATACTTCTGTTATATACATGTACTCCCAATAAAATTTTCACCAATTTTGGAGTTAACCACAAGGAGTTATAAGGGTTTACTTTTAAAATAGTCTTTTCCCATAAAATTCATAACTCCTAATCTATACATCCAAAAATCGCCATTTTTGGACACAATCTAGAAAACTCATCAAATTATCATTTCAAATTTTTTCAGAAATATTTAGAGTCGAAAAAA
Organism: Panax quinquefolius; assembly: GCA_020205615.1. Taxonomy (NCBI): domain Eukaryota; kingdom Viridiplantae; phylum Streptophyta; class Magnoliopsida; order Apiales; family Araliaceae; genus Panax; species Panax quinquefolius. The sequence continues at coordinate 65,807,924 of CM035158.1, read as the reverse complement.
TTACGAAATGAAAAAAACATAATAACCCTTAAAATCCCTTATCTCAAAAGAGCAGTATTTCTGATTGGAATATCGGATGTAACGCCGAAGTAAACTTGTACTGAATAACAACTCTCAAAGTATCTAAATACTCACAAAAATACGATCGATAATATAGAGAGAGAAAACTTATGTTTCTGGTGTAATTTTTAATTCTAACTTAAGCGCCTATTTATAATGAAATACAAATATGAATCATTTGAAAAGTTCAAAGAGTTCAGAAGTGAAGTTGAGAAGCAAACTGGTAAGAGTATTAAGATTCTTCGATCTGATTGAGGAGGAGAATACTTAAGTGGTGAGTTTCTCAATTGTCTCAAAGAAAATGGTATAATCTTATAATGGACTCCACCAGGGACGCCACAGATGAATTGTGTATCTGAAAGGAGAAATCGAGCATTGTTGGATATGGTTCGATCTATGATGAGCTTTACCGACCTTCTAGTTTCCTTCTGGGGATATGCCCTAGAATCGGCTGCATACCTACTTAACAAGGTACCTACAAAATCCGTCCCTAAGACCCCATATGAGTTATGGACAGGGAGGAAACCAAATCTTAAGCATGTTAAGACTTGGGGTTGTCAAACTTATGTCAAAAAGTTTGAAAACGATAAGTCGCAGCAGACTAGATCGACAAATGTGGATTTGTGGGATACCCTAAAGAAACATCGGGGTATTATTTCTATCATCCAACTGATCAAAAGGTGTTTGTTGCGAAACATGCTTCATTCTTGGAAAAGGAGTTTATCCTTGAAGGGGTCAGTGGGAGTAAGATATATCTTGAAGAGGTTCAAGAACCACAATATACTACTGAGATCAAAGTGAGGTACCTAACCAAGTAGAGATTCATTCGTACCACACCCCTATTCAGAATCGGAAGAGTACCAAAGATACCAGACAGGTATGGACTTGTCATAGAAGATGACAATGAGGTGCGCTTATCATAGATGATGATGATCCATTGAATTACTGAGCAAGGCTATGTAGTAGTAAAGACTCGGAGAAGTGGCAAGAAGCCATGAAATCGAGATGGACTCCATGTATGAGAACCAAGTATGGACTTTGGTCTCACCACCAAGGAATTAAACTATTGGGTGTAAATGGGTCTTTAAAAAGAAAAATCTGAGCACGGCAAGGTAGAGACCTATAAAGCGTATTTGGTTGCAAAAGGTTTCAAACAAAGACAAGGAGTTGACTATGATGAAACCTTCTCACCAGTAGCAATGCTCAAGTCCATTCGGATTTTGCTTGCGATTGCAGCTTACCATGACTACGAAATCTGGCAGTTGGACGTGAAAACGGCCTTCCTCAATGGGAAACTTGTGGAGGATGTGTATATGACACAACCAGAGGGATTTGTTTCAAAGGTTGGAACAAATCAAGTCTGTAAGCTACAACGATCAATTTATGGATTAAAGCAAGCTTCTCGTAGGTGGAACATCTGTTTTGATGAGACAATCAAAGAATTTGATTTTATCAAAAATGAGGATGAACCATGTGTGTACAAGAAGGTTAGTGGGAGCACTGTTTCATTCCTTGTATTATATGTTGATGATATATTATCGATAGGGAATGATATTCTATCTTTGCAATCAATTAAAATCGGTTATCTAAACACTTCTCCATGAAGGACTTGGGAGAAGCATCCTATATTTTGGGGATAAAGATCTATAGAGATAGATCTAAAAGGATGCCTTGGCTTGTCCCAAGGAATGTACATTGACTTGATGCTAAAAAGGTTTAGCATGGAAGATTCCAAAAGAGGTCTCATGCCGATGAGCCATGGAATACATCTCTCCAAGAAACAAGCCCCAAAGACACCTGATGAGAGAAAGCGTATGAGTAAGATTTCTTATGCTTCAAAGAATAGGATCTATCATATACGGTATGATATGTACTAGACCAGATGTCGCTCATGCACTTAGTGTAACAAGCAAGATATCGGTCGAATCCGGAGAAGAACACTGGAAGGTAGTGAAAAATATCCTAAAGTACTTAAGAAGAACTAAGGATGTATTTCTTGTCTCACGGTGGTGCGAATTAAAACTAGAGGGCTTCATGACTCAAGTTTTCAAATAGACCAAGATGATGATAAATCCGTTTGAGGTATGTGTTTACCTTAAGCGGTGGTATGCAGATGAGTTGGAAAAGTTCCAAGCGTGAAAAGCGATTCTTGATTCAAATGATGAGGCAGAGTACATAGCTGCAAGTGAAGCTGCAAAGGAAGCTGTTTGGATGAAGAAGTTCATTATCGAACTTGGTGTGGTTCCTAGCATTAAAGGACTAGTGCCTTTATTCAGCGTGACAAACTTTGGAGCACATTGCATGCTAAGGAACCCAAGTCTCATCGTAAATCCAAACACGTGTTTCTTGGCGATTTCATTTGATCGAGAGATCATTGAAAGAGGAGACGCCACCCAGAGCGTGTGGACTCTCAAGACAATATTGCGAGATCCATTTACTAAAGCGTTAAACAACAACAACAGTTTGATCGTCACTTTAGAAGATGAGTATGAGATACCACGGCGATTGGCTTTAGTGCAAGTGGGAGATTGAAAGTATTATGCATACAAGCCAATCATGTATGATGATAAAGCATATCTTGTGTAATCAATCTTATTTATTTATTAATAAAAGAATTATTTATTAAAGGCATTTATTATCTACATGGTGTTGTTTTTTTAATAATATGTGATAAACCCATAGTTTTAAGCAATGCTTTTAGAATCATGATAAGATCATGATAATGAGATCTAAATTCTTAGATAGCTTAAAACTAAAATGTTCCCAATCAATGGATTACTAAAAAGGGGATTAATGAATCCGGATAGATTAGTACATACGTTGTTTGCTCATTAGATGAGGATGATTGATCTCATGATCATTTGTGAGGAGACACTAAAGTAAGTATGTATGTGCTTATTAGAGAATAAGTTCACTGAACGTGACTCGCTAAGGAATACCTAATGGAGTTTTACTTACCTGTCAATAGGAATTCCTGTAGTGATAGTAGTACAAATGATCCTTAGACTTGAGATCATCATAGTATCTTATATATAATGAATTACACTTTGACTTATTCCTTAAGACTCTTAGAGTATATCAAAGGGTATGCTTGGGTGTAATAAGTTATATATGAAGATAATAAATGATTAATAAAGAATCTACCACTTCTAGTAAAAAAGGAGAAATGTCCTATGTGATTCGATAAATGACAACCCAGGAATCCTTGGCCAAGGTGGAATGAAATTAGAAAGTAGTTTCTAATTTGCATTCATTAGGAGTTGTTCATTTAGGAATCGAAATACATATAATTAAATAAAATAAGACTTGACAATAATTCCATGTCTTATATTTAATTGGGACATTATATGGTGGAAGGATTGAATTATGCAGTAATTATTTACTCAAAGGTTCTTTTATGATTAATGTTGAAATCTATATTATCCGGAAAGTCGTTGATCGCTAGGAGGCTTATCCTATTGTAGAATAAATATTATTTATTTAAATAAATTATTTGTTTAATTTATTTATTTAAATGAGATTAGAATTGTTCTAATTGATTTATTCACAATAGGTTTAATATGGAGAACCTAAAGGGTCATACCATAAAAGGAAGAATAATTATTTAAGAAGTTAATGGCATAATTGTAATAATATGTTAAGTATATTTAATTTAATCTATGGTGATAGAATAAATTAAATAACTTAATATTTATAATTTAATATTTTAGAAATATTAAATATAAATTAATAAGAGGAGTCTTATTAATATTATTACAATTATTATTATTTTAATTTCTAAAAAGGTTTAGGAATTAATTTAATATAAGTACTCTCATTTATTCCTAATTGAATTAGGAAGTAAAATTAGTTAAAGGAGTTTAATTAATTACCCCTAATATGATTAGGGAGCCCATTTAATTAAAAGAGTTTAATTAAATAAATAATACCTTATTTTAATTAAAATAGGGTTACATGATATCTTTATAAGAGGAGTCTTATATCAGATATAAAATATACGTAATTCCTAGAGTTGGAGAGTACACCTCCTTTTTCTATACAGATACAAAAAACTAGGGTTTGAGCCAGTACCCCTTCTTCTTGAAAATTCCTCTTCCTTGGTGGATCACCTCTAGAGGCCATACATTTGGGTGGCTTACATTGATCAAAGGAAGGAATCAACCCGGAGATTCAAGGAGATCGCGGAGAAGTAGGAGGTGAACTCGTACCTGAGGAAGCTCGTTTCTACAAGGGTATGATTTCATAATTTCTTATTCTTCGTTTTAATTAATAATATGCATAAAGGATGATCCAGGTAATTGGTTTGTGAAAAAATTTAAAATCTGATTTTATTTCGATTCCGCTAATTTTTTCAATTTGATTGCTACTTTGATTTTCACAAAACCAAACATGACGCCCCCAAAATAGGTCCAATCCATCCAACCTATATTCTGAGTCACCAAATACATGGTACAGAAAATAACTACAACTTTATTACAACAATTGTCGTGCGAAATATAACAACACATATGTTGTGAGTTTTGATACAAATATATATACCAACTGTGACTCTTGACACCAACTTAGATAGCGGGTCACAATGACACCTTACATAAAGGTAAAGTCAAAAACTGTCTTGGAAATTAAAATCTTTTGGAAATGCTTAAGAAAACCTTCGTACATGGGATGTCATGCGTCTAGGTTCTGATAGATATCATATGCCTACAGAATTATCCTTGGTTGACCCAATAGACCCCAAAGAAAAATGAGAAGATTACTATCATGTTCTTTCCAATGGTGAGTCTTCTCTTGACATATAACTATCTCTACCGTCTGCAATTGAAAATTATATTTCAACCAAACTCCAAGATCATATAGGTAGTGCTCGTAGATATACTCAACAAGTGGATGTGCACAACCCTGTCTAATTATAACACGAGTTTGTATGTCATTAGACATCTTGTATGATAGTGGCAAAACACCCTTCCAAAGTTGGGTTCACCTCACTCTATTCAGTTCACCAAAATTAAATATCAAATGACGTATACAATACGACACACTTATCTAAAGTTCTCAATAAAATTATTTTCATACTATTTAAGGAGAACCTCAACAGCTATAGACCACCGTTCTATTCCCCTGTTATCCCCGCTCGACCCGGCAACACTCTTAATACCTGAAAGGAATTGTGAAGCAAAAAGGTGAGCACAACTAGCCCAGTAAAGAATATCATGACTAAAAAAAATTAAATTATCAATAGCCTTCACAAGAATAAATCGTAGATTTAGAACATATGGTAGATGAAAAACTTTTCAACCATAGTTGCAAAGGAACGAGCAATCCATTAGAAGAGTAAAATTGATCATAAAGTCTATTATCTCCTCCATGTTAAAAGTCCACCAACAATGTTTTATCCCTGTAACATCAATTAACAGTTCCTGTCCACTTTCATGTGAATAACTCATAATCATAATTGTGGTTCCAAATTCCTCTTCTAATCTAGGACAAAGATAATTTTCATCACTTGTCTTTACCTGAAACATCAAATATCATGGTTATACCAAATCACAGTTCCTGTTTATAATCATACTAATAAATTCATCCTTACACTACGGGCCAAAGATATTCATTAACAGTTCATCTTTGCACTACATGCCAAAGATATTCAACAACAGGCCAAAGATATTCAACATGTCAACTTTGCACTATAGGCCAAATATATTCAACAACAGGTCATCTTTGCACTACGGGCCAAAGATATTCATCAATAATTCATCTTTGCACTACTGGCCAAAGAGAACCCATAGTCACGATCATACCAATAATCTACCCATCTTTACACTCAAGTCAAAGAGAAATATCATCATTAGGGTTATAAAAATGTTATATATGATAATAAAAATAATATAATCAACATATAGATTTAATCTCAAGAGTAAGATTCATAAATTAACGATAATTTGGTCGGAAAAAGAAACTAATTTTGTCGTGAATAGTACCCCGTGAATAGTAACTCGTATGCATACATAGTACCGTATACGTAAATAGTAACCCCGACACGAAAAGATAAAGTTCCACAATAAAAACCATATCAATATTTATAACACCTTAATCCAAATGTTATAAAATTACTTAATAATCTCATAATCTTATATTATTAATATTACAACATTATTTTAATCATTTCCTTATCTTATAAATAATTTATTTAAATTGTTTACACTTTACTAATTAATGCATTTAATCATCCTAAAATGTCAAACTCATAAGATTTCATCACCAATAACCAAAACTCTCATAAAAAATCTGACATATACCTTATATAGGATTCTCAAGCCATAAAATCTTATTTTCCAATTTTCTTATTTAACATAACATATTTAATTCATTTACTCATAACTAGTCCATTTTCATGAAAAATACCAAATCATTACAAAAAAATTACTTTTTAAGGGATTTAGCGTAATATAGTCCCATATTGAATATATATTTTCTCTAAATTTTAAAATTCATTTACTATTTTCATATGGCCAAAAGCGCGAATATTTAGACATTTATCATAAACCAGACGTTTGTCAAAAAATTCAAATTTACTGAGTATACTTATTATATACATGTATGTACTCCAATAAACTTTTCACCAATTTTGGAGTTAACCACAAGGAGTTATAAGAGTTTACTTTTAAAATAGTCTTTTCCCATAAAATTCATAACTCATAATCTATACATCCAAAAATCGTCATTTTTGGACACAATCTAGAAAACTAATCAAATTACCATTTCAAATTTTTCTAGAATTTTTGAGAGTCGGAAAAATTACGAAACTGAAAAAAACATAATAACCCTTAAAATCACTTACCTCAAAAGAGCAGTATTTTTGACTGGACTATCGGATGTAAAGCCGAAGGAAACTTGCACTGAATAGCAACTCTCAAAGTATCTAAATACTCACAAAAATATGATCGATAATATAGAGAGAGAAAACTTATGTTTCTGGTGTGATTTTCAATTCTAACTTAAGTGCATATTAATAGAAAAATGCTAGAACGTCAAAGGAGACTAAATTAATAAAATAATATTTTATTTTTTCTTTTCTCCAACGCAGCCACTCTTGAAAATTCATCAGCCACCACAGTGGGGCCCACCCAAAATCAACACATGTATTTAACACCAACCAAAAGTGGGTCCCACCTAATTTTAATAAAAATTATTTTATTTTTTGAAACATCAGTAATTCATAATAAATAGCCCTTTTATCTGAAAAATAAGAATTTTATGTCCATTCCACACGAAATCGAATTCTCTACAACTTTACAGAAGAAAGTTTTTCCAAATTCCAGACAGAAAATATCCAAAATCCACAAACGGATGATTTTCAACACCTCTTAAAATTCATAACAAATCATACGCTAATATTTAAGGGTTCAAAATTTATGGACATATACTCCATTTATATATGCATAACATATCAAAAAATCACAACGATCCAACTGTCGGATTAAAATTATAACTCACGCAATAGAGCTTTAAGAACACCGATTTGAGTTTTTAATACCTCCAATCCGACAAAATACTGATAAAATACCTCAACATTAATTCCTTCATTTATAACCACATAAATAAATCCATCATTTATATTCGCATCAAATAAATATTTTCTTATCATATAAATCAATAATTAGTTATTAACAAATAATATTACAGAATCGCAACAATGACAATCGGGCAGTTCCCAAGAAAGAGGGGGCTTTCCGATAAGAATTTATCCTTACTAGCGCGTAATTAGGTGACCAAACCTCTCATTGACAGAACTTTCAAGACATTGTCAATAATGTTATCTAATAATATTATATAAATAATATGAATTATTGATCTGATAATGGGAAATACTGTGGAGTGACAATTATTGAAACAACAATAATATAAACTATCAATGCAGCAATTATTGAATCAATAAAATAAAATATTGAACAGTAACTACTGTAATAATTATTGAGTAGTGCCTGCCTTCTTACGTAAGGATCAATAATTCAAAAATATCGTGTAAATACTGGTGTGCTTCTTGTGGAACCACGCCAGACATTATTCGTGTATTTTAACCACCGTATATTCAACAAAAGTTGTTAGCAGTAACAATTACGCCAGTTATTTATAAAAACTCATATTTGTCATTTTCTTCATCCGATGCTTATTATTACGTTATGGGGCCCATAAATGGGCTGCTGCACCGTCAGCATTTAATATTCCCGAAGTTAAAGAATATTCCACGACCAAACGAATATTCCCGATAATGATGAGTATATTATAACCATTTCGTGATTTTGTAAACTTTACATATATCACCCTTAACTTTAATTTTTATCAATTTAATCATTTCTTGAATAATAATTATAAGAAAAATTAAATACTTTTATTTCATAAAATTTGGGGTCTTACATAACCCAGTTCAAGTGGGTTTAATAATAAACGAAAAATGGAATACTACTTTTGCCAACAACCTGGAGAAAAAGATGGGTAATAACAATAATAACTTCAGTAATAATAACATTAAACCTTGTTCTACCTGTGGAGGACAACATAAAGGGGTATGTTTTAAAAGTAAATGTTACAATTGTGGACAAATGGGACACCTTTCTCCACAGTGTCATCTCCCTAATAAAAATAAGTGTTTCAATTGTGGTTCGTCGGATCATTTCGGAAGGAATTTTCCCAAACCCAAGAACCAGATAGGAAAAGGGAATAGAGTACTAGAGAATAACAATAATCAGTCAACAGTAGCTGCAGTTGGAGTTCAGAATCGACCAACCGCGAGAACATTTAATATGTCGGTGAGGGATGTTGTTGCTTCACAGGACGTGGTGACAGGTATCATCCCTATCAACACTTTAAATGCATATGTGTTATTCGATTCTGGTGCTACTTGTTCCTTTATGTCTAATAGTTTTTCTAAAAACTTGAAAATACCATGTGAAAATATAGACAAACCATTTTGTGTAGAAATTACAAACAATGAAAAGATTCCGGTTAAGACCATATATAGGAACTGTAGTGTGGAGATAAATGGACACAATTTTTTGGTAGATGTTATACCAATTCAGTTGGGAGAATTCAATGTAATCTTACGAATGGATTGGTTAGTTAACCATAACACAATGATTGATTGTCATAAAAAATGTATAAACCTTTTGACTACATCAAAGTCAAAGGTAGTGTTCAACGGAAGTTGTTCACCTAAGCAATCTCGATGCTTGACCATAAATCAGGCAGAAAGGTTACTTAGAAAAGGTTGTTCAGGATATTTGGCCTATATAGTTGATACTCGACAAGAATGAGTAAAAATAAATCAAATACCTGTAGTTAAGGATTTTCCCGATGTATTTCCGGATGACTTACCAGGTTTACCTCCAGATAGGGAAATTGAGTTTGTCATTGATCTTGCACTTGGAACGACACCAGTTTCTAAGGCACCATACAAAATTACACCTGTAGAACTAAAAGAGTTACTTATACAATTATAAAAACTCTTGAATAAAAAGTACATACAACCTAGTTTTTCACCTTGGGGAGAACCAGTGTTGTTTGTAAAGAACCATGAGGTTATTTATAGATTATAGAGAATTAAATAAATTAACCATTAACAATAAATACCCTTTACCAAGGATTGATGATTTGTTTGACCAATTAAAAGGGGCCGAACACTTTTCAAAAATTGACCTTAGAACAGGTTATCATCATTTAAAGGTAAGAAAGGAAGATGTGCCAAAAACAACGTTTAGGACACGCTATGAACATTATGAATTTCTTGTAATATCTTTTGGATTGACAAATGCACCAGTAGCATTTATGGATTTGATGAATCAAGTGTTTAAACCATGCTTGGACAAATTTGTTGTAGTGTTTATTGACGATATTCTGGTATACTTGAAAACACGGGAAGAGCATGCTGAACACTTAAGGGTCATTTTATGCAAAAGAACAACTTTATGCAAAGTTCTCCAAATGTGAATTCTGGTTAAAAAGAGTTCAATTTTTAGGACATGTAATTGACAAAGATGGAATATCAGTAGATCCAACTAAGATCGAAATGATTGTGAATTGGGAACAACCAACAACTCCAATATAAGTAAGAAGTTTTCTCGATTTAGCGGGTTATTATCGGCGGTTTATAAAAGATTTTTCAAAAAATAGCTACCCCATTAACCAATTTAACTCAAAAGAAGGTGAAATATGTAAGACCCAGAATTATATGAAATGTAAGTATCCAATTTTTTTATAATTATTATTCTATTTAATAAATGGTTATATTGATAAAAGGTTAAAGTTAAGGGTGATATTTGAAAATTTTGCAAAGTAAGCAAGTTGATATAAAATATTCGTTGTGTCAGGGAATATTCGCTTGGGAAAATTTATTTTGTCAGGGAATATCCGTATGACGACACCATCATTGGTGGACCCCACAACGGAATAATTGTCGGATATAGAAAGCGACAAAAATAACTTTTTATAAAAATAACGGTAAAAGTTTTACCGTTAACTGTTGAAATACCCGGTGGTAAAAGTACAGTAATACGCGTGATTCCATAGTAGCACACGATATTGATTATTGATGCTTATGTAAGAAGCCACCCAGTTTACTCATTTATTGCTACAGTAATTGCTGTATAATATCTCACGTTATTTGATTCAATTATTGTCACAGTACCATCTTTATAATATTTTATATTATTAAATCAATAATTGAAACGACAATGTTACATTATTGATGATGTCTAGAAAGTTCTTTCGAGGAAAGGGGTTTGGTCACCTAACTGCGCGTTAATAGGGAGAAATCCTTATCGAAAAGGCCCCTCTTTCTTGGGAATAATCTGGTTGTTAATTATTGTGAGTTATAATATTAATAATGAATAATTGTTAATAGATTAAAAATGTATTTATTAAAGATAAATGATTTGTGGTAAATATTTATTTATTTTTTTTGATATAAATATAGGGATTTGTTATGAGGCGTTTGTTATATGTTTGATTTAGTATTCCATGAGAAGATTTACTAATTTTATGGACCGCCGGTGGTGGTTTTAATAGTAAATAAATCTGAACCATCGATGGTGGTTTTAATAGTAAATTAATCTGGACCATCGATGGTGATTTTAATAGTAAATCAATCTGGACGGTCGATGGTGGTTTTAATAGTAAATCAATCTGGACCGTCGGTGGTGGTTTTAAAAGTAAATCAATCTAGACCATCGGTGGTTGTTTTAAAAGTAAATCAATATGGACCCTCCGTTCTAATAGTAAATCAATCTGGACCGTTCATTAATTAGTTACTATTTAGTCCATTCTCCTATAAATAGAAGCTTAATTCTTCTTTTATTCTCACCAATTCACTGAGATTCACAAGAGAAACTATAGAGAGCAAAAAGAAGAGTATTCTACTACTTCACTATTGCAGTATCCAGTCTTCTACTAAGGTAAGGGGTATTATTTCTTTCGTATTCATAAGGAATACTATTTTTTGTATTCATCCTTTAATATGTCGGAATAATCTATCTACGCGGATTACGTACCGCGTGACAGGTGAAAATCTATTTGCAGTTTCGTATGTTATTTCTTTTCATATTCTTAAATCTAAGCTTACTATGGTAAGTATTGCTTCTATAAACCCTAAAATTAGTGGAATATCCTTGAGTTTTGCGATTCATTCCATATATTTTTATTGATCTGAACTTTTTTTATTAAATATCAATATTTTCACCCGAGGTACTATTTATGGGTTACTATTCACTTAGTTACTATTCACTCAAATATTATTCACTCAGAGATTCGGGATACTTTTCATACCAGGGTACTATTTATGGGTTACTATTCACTCGGGTACTATTTACTCAGGTACTATTCACTCGGGTATTATTCACTCGGGTATTCGGGGTACTTTTCATGCTAGGGTACTATTCATGGGGTACTATTCCTGAAGTACTATTCATAGGGTACTATTCGCGGGGTACTATTCACCCGAAAAATTTATTTCTTTTCTGTCTAAATTATTTTTGATACATGGATATTATTCTTAAATTTTACTCCACAAAGCAGTATCATGTTGACAATTTGGACATTATTGAATTCTGGATAAATTAAATTATAAATATTTAAAATTTATCATTTGCTTTCATTTAATTGAATTCTTATATCATTGTCATCATCCTCACGCTTATATTGTGATGAAAGTCATCTTTGGCCCGTAGTGCATAGATGGACTGTTGATTGGTATGATTATAACTAAAGATAATTCGGTATAATCATGACCATTGATGATTACACGAATATCCTTGGCCCGTAGTGCAGGGATAATTCGTGGGCGTGATACTAATGAATATCCTTGGCCCATAGTGCATGGATGATTCGATGATGTGGTTTATTTATTAAGCTAAGTCCCAGCGATAAAATTGATGATAAATTTTTTAAATTATATAAGATAGTAGATATCATTCTCTACTTGACTCTTCAAATGGATTGCTTGTTCAGCTGCAGTTAAACTTGATTTTTATTGTATTTTATCAATTTAACACTGTTGAAGGCTAACGATAATTTATTCTGCTTTATCTTAGTCATAATATTTCTTACTTGGCTAGTTGAGCTCACCCCTTTTGCTTTCATTATTCTCTTCAGGAAATGAGAACATAGCCAGGACTAGTCGGGGAATAGAGTGATGGTCCGAGATGGTTGTTTCAGTAGTCCTCACTATTTAGTGTGATAATAAATATAATGAGGATTGAATTTGATTTTGGATATTATCTATGAGACAATATTCGTGTAAAAACTCAGCTATGTTTTGTCGTATTTTACACGACAGTTGTATTAATTAAGTTTGTATTTGAATTCTGTACCAAGTATTTGACAACCCAAGATGGGTGATGTATACCTATTTTGGGGGCGTCACAGTTGGTATCAAAGCTTAGGGATATGATCCTGGCTGAGATGTGAGACTAGAACTATGAGGGGAGAGACGGGTAATTCCTTCGCTTGTATAACCTACCTAAGTTTATTTGGCATTTAATTGGTCGGTCAGAGTATAGGGATATTATGTGGTATGTCAATTAACCCTTATTTTGTGGCAGTATTTGAAAATGGCATCTGAAAATGTTGAGATCAACAATGAAGCACATGAGATCGTGGAGTCACCAACGATCAATACCTAGGATAATGTGCATCAGGAAGACAATAATCCTTAGGTGAACAACAACACTGACCAAATGATGAATGATGGGATGTTCAGAGGCTTTATACAATAAATGCAACATCAGGCGAGAGCGGCTCCTGTTCAGAATGCAAGTGGAAACACTGACAACTTACAGATGGTCACCGCTAAGCAATTCAAGGAGCTGGGACCATCAGAGTTTTGGGGAAAGCCAGAACCACTCAAGGCAGAGACGTGGATAAAGCAGATTACTAAGATATTTGATGTTTTGGGATGCTCTAAGGAGCAAAAGGTTCCCTTTGCCACCTTCATGTTGAGAGGAGATGCAAATTACTGGTGGGAATCAGTAAAACGTACTAAGCCTGCCGCACTGAGGATGTCCTGGGAAAAGTTCCAAGAACTATTCAACGATAAGTACTTTCCCGAAAGTATTCATCACATGATGGATGTAGAGTTCATCAAGCTAGGGAAAAACAATATGACCGTGTCGTAGTACGAGGCTAAGTTTGCCGAGTTGTCCGGGTTTGCATCCCATTTGGTTGATAATGAGGAGAGAATGATGCAAATGTTTCTGCGAGGTTTGAAACCCGAAATACATTAATACCTCATTTCTCATAAACTGTGTTTGTATTCAGATGTTGTAAATAGGGCTCAGTTATTAGAGCGTAATAATGAGTCAACCCAACTAAGAGAGAGCAGCCGACAAAGCGATAATACCAGTAGTGGCAGTCATCCAAGCGGTGATAACAAATGTGGAGGAAATCAACAATCCAGAAATGGTAACCACTTTGGTGGTAATCATGGCCAAGACAATAGGAGTGGAAATTTCAAGAAGAGGAGGTTTAATAATGATGGAAAGACATCATCACTAGCAACCATTGTTAAGGAAGGAGATCAACCACCGATAGTATGCTACAAATGCGGATGGCAGGGACACATCAGTCCAAACTGTACGCATCAGTCCAAAGCGTGTTATAATTGTGGAAGAGAAGGTCACCTTGCCCGATTTTATCGTGCAGCAAAGTCAAGTCCAGCTGGGATAGAGGCACCAAAGGCCGTCCCAGTCAAGACAAAACTGGTAGTTAAAGGGAGAGCATTTATCGTGACCTCCCAAAAAGCGAGGAACCAGAACGAAGTCATCACGGGTAAGCTAATCATAAACTCTAACAAAGTCTATACCTTATTTGATACCGGTTCTACCCATTCTTTTATTTCTCCTACTTGCGCTCAACGTTTAAATTTGACTCCGGAGAAGTTAGACTTTGACTTATCGGTTGAAACTCCGTTGGGGGAAACCTTTATTACATCCACTGTTTATAAGTCTTGTTTGATTCAAATCAGCAACCGCACGTTACCTATCGATCTTATCTCTTTGAAAATACTTGCATTCGATGTGATTTTAGGGATTGATTGGTTAACCACTCATCATGATAAAATTGATTATTTTTGTAAAGTTGTTAGCTTTCATATTCCTAACCAACCTATTATACGAATTCAAGCAACCAAACCATTAAAGTCAATTACTGTTATATCAAGCCATAAAGCTATTCGTTTATTGAAAAACGGATGTCAAGCTATCTTAGCCCATGTCACGGATTTAAAAAAAATATGTCAGTTTTGAATAATATTTCTATTGTTAATAAATTTCCTGATGTATTCCCTGAAGAACTTCCTGGCCTACCCCTAGAGCGTGAAATTGAATTTTGTATCGACCTTGAACCCGGTACAAAACCCATTTCCAAAGCCCCATACCGAATGGCTATTATTGAACTTCAGGAGTTAAAGACCCAATTACAGAAATTGTTAGACATCAGTTTCATTCATCCTAGTACATCTCCTTGGGGTGCTCCTGTTCTCTTCGTAAAGAAGAAAGATGGACGTATGCGACTTTGTATTGATTATCGGGAGTTGAATCATGTCACCATCAAAAATAGGTACCTGTTACCTCGCATTGATGACCTATTTGACCAGTTGTAAGGTGCCAAATTCTTTTCAAAGATCGATCTTTGATCTGGATATCATCAGTTAAAGATTAAAACTGATGACATTCCAAAGACTGCTTTTAGAACTTGGTATGAGCATTATGAATTCCTAGTCATGTCTTTTGGATCGACTAATTCTCCTGTTGCCTTCATGGATATGATGAACCAAGTATTCAAGGAATATTTGGATCATTTTGTAGTTATCTTTATTGATGACATTCTCATATACTCCAAAAGCCATGAAGATCATGAACAATACTTGAGGCTGATTCTCCAAAAGCTTCGTGAAAACAAGCTATATGCCAAGTTGAAGAAATGCGAGTTCTGGCTTGAGGAAGTAGCATTCTTTGGCCACGTGATATCAAATCATGGAATATCTGTTGACCCGGCAAAGATTGAAGCAATTCAAAGCTGGGAGCAACCTAAGTCAGTGACCGAAGTACGTAGCTTTCTAGGCTTAGCTGGTTATTATCAGAGATTCGTTGAAGGATTTTCTCGAATCGCTACTCCATTAACTCAGCTGACTAAAAAAGATACAAAATTTGGTTGGAGCGAGGAATGTGACAAGAGTTTTCAAGAACTCAAGATGAGACTCATTTCAACACCTGTTCTGATAATACCATCTGGTTCGGAGGGATTTGTTATCTACAATGATGTTTCAGCTAGAGGGTTAGGATGTTTTCTCATGAAATATGGGAAATTCATAGCCTATGTCTCGCGATAACTCAAAGAATATGAGAGGAATTATCCTACTCATGATCTAGAGTTGGCAGCTGTTATTTTTGCGCTTAAAATCTGGAGGCATTACCTGTATGGGGAGAAAGTGGAGATCTATACGGATCATAAAAGCCTCAAATATTTCTTCAACCAAAAGGAACTTAACATGCGGCAACGACGTTGGCTCGAGCTATTGAAAGATTATGATCATACCATTCAATACCATCCTGAAAAGCGAATGTGGTAGCTGACGCATTGAATAGAAGATCATATGCGGGTATGAGTGCGATATTGTCAACGCAAAGGTGTAACACCACAAAATTCGGTCTATCTTCACACCCGGATTCTGTACGTCACGATCCCATCTTCTTCTAAACATACATCATTATATAGCTAAATATAACAACATACATCCTCAAAACCCATGTTCTAAAACCTTATAACCCCTTTTCATTACAAATAACGATAATAACATTATTTGTTTTTTATCTTTTATAAGAGTGACTTTTATCCGCCACCAAGGATACATCACCGTTCATTAAACTGTTCTAAAGTTCATTTAACATATTTTATATTACAAGTCTTCGTTTGATCTTCTCGCTCATCCACATTCTGAATGGCACTTCATCTGGATACCTTCAGCTTGATCTTTACGGGATCCTTAATGTTCTTCTAACATCGTTCGCTGAAAATGTTTTTCATTTAAAGCAAGTGTGAGCATTCAATTGCCCAGCAAGTAACAACAGTTGAACAAACATCTTCAAGAATTCAAACATTCTTTTAAAACTTCAATAACCGAACAAAGGTTATGAAGCAGCTTGAATAATAGGAATAATATTGATTCCTATCATTTTAAAACAATATTCACTTTAATTTTAAAATACTTTCATTCTTCTACCTTTTTTATGCACATTCTGTCTGGCTAGAATCATTAGCACAAACTTAACAATAACGGATAATGTATGAACAGAGCATTCTCTTATTGAACAGTTAAATCACAGAATAGTTCATCTCATAGAAACACCGAAGTGTTCACATTATGGCACTTTAACGGATCATGTTCTATCACTTTACACAAATATCGCACATTAGCACATAGACAGAACTTCTCAAGTTCAACATCTGAGAAGTTTAAGAAACTAGCATTCATTTGAAATATGAATGAAGTTATGAAACTTGCCTTACGTCCAGCTACAGCTTACGCCGAACTATTCAACTCAATTCCTATATAACATATAAGAACCACATACACCAATTAGTCATATATATTTGACTTAGGCATTGATTTACTTAACTTTACTTCTTAGGGTTCACGTTCTTGCAACCTAAGTTTACATGACCACTTTCATTATCATTTTATGGCTTCATGATATACGGAGATGTGTTACTTATACGTTCATCATATTTGATGTTTTACATTCTTATCTTCTTCTTATAACTTCTCTAGGACTAAGCAAAAATCGCTTCTCTGCTAGTAGTCCATATGGTACTTTGAGTGGTTTCCCACAAACAACCAACAAACAAGTTCCCATCTCATCTACACTGCCCATAACAGTGAGTTAGATCAGTTGCCAGTTTTGTATATACCTTCGCTCTCTGAAGGAATTGTTTAGCCCAGCTCCCATATGCCAACCATCAAAGGTCACGATTGTACCACAACCTAAACTTATCATAACTTATCCGAACCATTAAACTATAATATTTGTTAAGTCAATTTCTTATTCCTTACGGTTTTCTGGCAACTAAATGTCATACCTTAGGATTCATTCTAATACGACTCACCTTCGGCTTTCATTACTCTTATTATCGTTCATTACGAATTTCTTGATAATTCATATCTTATTAATACTTTCGTTTTTCATTACATGAACCCGATGTTCATTACTCGTTCTTAGTGTCGAAGCCATACAGATCGTTGTATGCTAAGACTGATCGTTCATTGCAACCGCATTGTGTTCACAGCGTCTATACGCTTTACACTTATCTCTCACTATCATGACATAACGTTGAAATGTTATTCATTATCCTCGTCACTCAACGTCTAAGGAATCACAACCATAGCAATCCCTCACGTTCGTTTATCGCGACTACGGTCCCCGGATATCGGTTCACGTAATCAACCGCTCAAAATTCTCATCTTTTAATCTCGTTTAATCTTTTGTTCAACCTTCATTAAGGGTTTAATTCACTAAATTAAGTCTTACATTTGACGAATCTTATGTTCTTTATCTTCCCTTACGTTTCCCCCAAGAGTTGAGTAGTTAAAAGCTCTTCTCTGGCTTTTTCCTTACACTGGCGCTGCGATGCCACTCTCCTTTCTATCTCTCATGTCATGACTTAAGTTTGCAATACCAGCTCCTCGTGCAGCAATCGCAACGCCACCTTATAAAGACATGCATTTGGCGCCAGTGGTGCCAAGCCCTAATTCTTGACAATTTCTTCTAAGTGTTAACTTCATTTTGAGACGCTACTTCCCGATCTCATAACTCCTTCGTTATAACTCGAAACGAGGTCATTCGAAAGCCATTCTCTTCTTATCTTATGTAATTCAATCCCCTTTTAGACATAACTTCATTCTAAATCCGTTAACATGCCATTCAATTGACTTAATCTTCAGCCTTTGTTCATTTTACGTTTTTAACGCTCTTTGTTCGTTCGTCCGTAATTCGGTCATCCGAACTCGGAATTCATTCATTATTGAGTCCACGACTCACGTTTTCTATGTTCTCTTACTTTCTTATTAAACCCTACATGTTTGGGTTCATTTACTAACTTTCTAATTCTCGTTTGTCTTTTACGAAAATTTTGCCATAACTTCATTACAGCTAAGTTTTAATCCGTTCTTCATGAACGTTTCTACCATTCCTAACCAAGCAATATGCATCTAACTTATATGCAATGGTTTTAAACTTGTCCATCAACAACAATTATCCTATAATGGTTTTAAATTTGTCCATCAACAACGTTCTTCGTGTTCTTCACATTTTCTTCGTGTTCTTCGTTCGTTCTTCATTTTTAATCGATATTTTGAATTACGATTTCACTTTTTATTGGAATTTGATGTTATAGATCATCATTCCTTAATTATTTCACCTACATATTTATATAATCCACTCGGATCGTTCTAATTCATTACGAATCTTATACTTCCTTAAGAAATTTATAAACTAAACTTTTAATTCTTATTTCTTCATTTCTCATTATTTCAACCATATGAAATCATCTCTAACATCATATACTTCTTATTCTCATTAAGTTATGTTTTAAACATATAAAACTTAAAGAAAATCTAACATAAAAGTTTGGTTTTAATACCTTTCCTCTTTATTTTTCTCCCGCTAGACAAAATCTGCGATTCGTAAGCTTTTTTATTTCACGCTCACCTTCATTCTGATCATTCATGCTCACTCTCTTTGTTCTCCTCTCTTTATCCGAACCCTCTCCCTCTCTCTAAGGTGTAGGATTTTTCAAATTCCCATTTAAATGAAATAAGCTTACTATTTATAGAATTTCCAAGCTAAGGGTATTTTAGTCATTTCACCCCCTAACCTCCTTACTATTCATGGCTTAAGGACTAAGTTAACTTACTCCTTAAGTTTACTTAACACTTAAGTCTACTTAGCCTTTAAGTTTGCTTAACTCTTAAGTTTACTTAACACTTAAGTCTACTACTTCCACCTCCTTAGTTAACCTCCTTACTATGCGCGAAACTTAGCCTATAAGTTTCGTGGTTCCGTCTTTCGGGTTTCGTCCGACAGTTTTTAAAAATTACGATTCTCGAAATCCAAATATTTTTGGATATTTCGTCTTTCCTTTACCGATTAACTTTTATGTATTCTTCAGATTTCCGAAAAACTGAAAAACACTTTTTGGTGTTAAGCGTTTTCCTTCACGTTTTATCCTAACGTAGTTAAACGAGTTAAAAGTACACAGTAATACTTTTCGTCATTTTTATTTTGTCCGATTTCTGCATGTTTTTTGAGAAAAACCTTTATCGGCTTACTTAACTTTTCACGACATATTATCGGCAAATCTTTTGACGGAATGTCATTTCGACATACCGAACTCTCAGAACGGCTTAGGTTATTCAAACCCTAACCCTTAGGTTTCATCAGGTGAATAGTGCCTATTTCATCTTTTTCCCCGAAAATATTTTTGTTCCCGAAAATTTTTTATTTTTGTCTTGAATATTATTACTCATTCAATATAGCTCGTAGCCAGGATCCTCCCGACTTATAATCATCCTAGGTTCTAGAACGATTAATAAACACATAGCACATAATATTATTAATAAAATTCATTTTATTAATAACTAATTCTTTAAACTTAAATTCTGGAAAAATCCAAATTTCCGGGTCGTTACACTCTTCCCCTCTTATAAAAATTCCGTCCTCAGAATTTCTTGAAACCACACCCTTACCCGGGTCATCACATTCACTTCTTCTTTGCAGAATTTCATCCTCGAAATTTTAGCCTACCCATCTTCTCAACTTCTCTTCAAAGAAGTTCCTATCATTCAAACATTCTCTCACCTTCACAACTTATCGAGAATTATGAAGTAGAATGAACAACGAGGAATATAATAATTCCTTTAAAATATTTCATACTTTTACTGAGGGGTCAAATTGACCATGAACTCTTACTAGCAGTTTACAATCACCAAGAAGGTAAACTACATCTTCCATACGTAGGCGATCAACCCATTATATAACCCCATTTCGGGGTGTGTTCACCTCAGACTTAATCATTAGATTCCGCACCAAAACAATTTTAATTGGCACAACTTCTCAAGGAAAGCTTGATTTTCTTTTAAACATGACATACCATTTGTCTAGCCGAATTAAGTAGCTTAGACCATACCAAAAAATTGGATATCAACGTGAAACATTCATCTAGTCAACCCAATTGACATTGACTACTTCTGTAAATTCTTCTCGCAATGCATCTAAACGTTTTATGACGTCATGATACCGTACTTTTCACAGTACGTTGAGGACTTCGTCAGTTTGTGACTTCGTCATTATACATCATACCATAGTGGGTTGTTGATCCTAAGATCACATCTAACACCAGGTTCAATTGCATTAATAACTCCATCTTTTTACCATCCTTGCATGAAATGCATTGGTGATATAAAATTCATTTTGATATTCTAAATCAATTTCTGTCTAGCTGAAACAATTAGCATAGACATACCAAGAATAGTTCTTTTAGAAATCTATTGGTTCCAAAAGTTGAACCAATTCTTTCATTTTCCAAAATACGAACACATAAGCACGATTTCAATAAACTTTGAAATCTAGCATAGCTAGATGACTTGGAATATCCTATTCTCCATCTTCCTTCATTGTCCTACTGCAACAATACTTAATCTTCTCTAGTACCTTCAATACTAAAACTACTGAAAGCAACTCATTTTTAGTCTAAACATTCCTATATCTTAGTACAGTCCATCAACTTACCACATATTATGAATTCAAGAACTTGCCACAATAATATGAGTTTAAGAACTATCCCAGACAGACCATAAACATCCATTCGCTGAGAAGTTCAAAAACCTACCATATCATCATAAGTCACGAACGTACCATAAGTATGAGTTTCAAGAACTCGCACCTACCTTATCGTTCTCTACCAATCAAGTATATACATGAGAAAAGATTCACCTTCTCGCCATATACATATTGATAGCGCGACCAATCCCAATGATTATCACTGTAATAAGCTAAGCAGTTGTTACACCAAGCACAAACCTCTGCCCATAACAAAGGTTCATACAATTCAGCTATCACATGAGTCCTCAATTAAAATTTTACAACTTCTAAATTTCTCTTTACTTAATACGAATTTTCTTTAATTCGTATGCTATCCTTTACAACTCAATCTGAGTTCTTCTTCCCGTACTACTTCGTAGTACTATAAATGATCACGTGGTGATCTTCTTATCCCTCTCTCTACGATTATAGTTTTAGATACTCTTACCTAAGATTTATAACCTATCAGCTCAGATACCAATCTGTAACGCCTCAAAATTCGGTCTATCTTCACACCCGAATTCCGTACATCACGATCCCATCTTCTTCCAAACATACATCATTATATAGCTAAGTATAACAACATACATCCTCAAAACCCAGGTTCTAAAACCTTATAACCACTTTTCGTTACAAATAACGATAATTACATTATTATTATTTTTTTTCTTTTACAAGAGTGACTTTTATCCGCCACCAAGGATACATCACCGTTCATTAAACAATTCTAAAGTTCATTTAACTTATTTAATATTACAAGTCTTTGTTTGATCTTCTCGCGCATCCACATTCTGAATGGCACTTCATCTGGATACTGTCAGCTTGATCTTTACGGGATCCTTAAGTTCTTCTAACATCGTTTGCTGAAAATGTTTTTCATATAAAGCAAGTGTGAGCATTCAATTGGCCAGCAAGTCATAATAGTTGAACAAACATCTTCAAGAATTCAAACATTCTTTAAGACTTCAATAACCAAACAAAGGTTATGAAGTAGCTTGAATAATAGGAATAATCTCGATTCCTATCATTTTAAAATAATATTCACTTTAATTTTAAAATACTTTCATTCTTCTACCTTTTTCATACACATTCTGTCTGGCTAGAATCATTAGCACAGACTTAACAATAACGGATTGTGTATGAACAGAGCATTCTCTTATTGAACAGTTAAATCACAGAATAGTTCATCTTATAGAAACACCAAAGTTTTCACATTATGGCACAAGGCCTCATATGTTCTACCACTTTACACAAATATCGCACATTAGCACATAGACAAAATTTCTCAAGTTCAACATCTGAGAAGTTTAAGAAACTAGCATTCATTTGAAATATGAATGAAGTTAGGAAACTTGCCTTACGCCCAGCTACAGCTTACGCCGAACTATTTATTTTAATTCCTATATAACACATAAGAAAACACCACATACACCAATTAGTCATATATATTTGACTTATGCATTTATTTACTTAACTTTATTTCTTAGGGTTCGCGTTCTTGCAACCTAAGTTTACGCGACCACTTTCATTATCATTCTACGGCTTCATGACATACGAAGATGTCTTACTTATACGTTCATAATATTTGATGTTTTACATTCTTATCTTCTTCTTATAACTTCTCTAGGACTCAACACAAATCGTTTCTCTGCTAGTAGTCCATATGGTCCTCTGAGTGGTTTCCCACAAACAACCAACAAACAAGTTCCCGTCTCATCTACACTGCCCATAAAGTGAGTTAGATCGGTTCCCAGTTTTGTATATACCTTCGCTCTCTGAAGGAATTGTTTAGCCCATGTGACGCCCCCAAAATAGGTATACATCACCTATTCTGAGCCGTCAAATACATGGTACAAAATTCAGATATAAACTTAAATATATAACTTGAGCTGTGAGTTTTAATACAATCATTGTCTTCTAGACAGTACACAAACTCAAAATAAGTCCTCAATACATTTATTATCACACTATTTCACAAAATAGTTAGGACTACTAATACTATCATCTGGACCGTCACTCCATTCCCTGACTCGTTCCAGCTATATTCTCATTTCCTGAAGAGAATAGTGAAAGAAAGGGTGAGCTCAACTAGCCCAGTAAAAAATATTATGACTAAGATAATGCAGGATAAATTATCATTAGCCTTCAACAATGTTAAACTGATAAAATATATTAGACATCAAGTTTAACTGCAGCGGAACAAGAAATCCATTAAAAAAGTCAAGTAGAGAATAAAATCTACTATCTTTTATGATTTAAAAAGGTTTTTTCATCACTTTTTATCGCTGAGACTCAGCTTAATAAATAATCCACACCATCCCTGCACTACGGTTAAGGATATTCATTAGGGTCACGACCACAAATTATCCATGCACTACGGGCCAAGGAGATTCGTGTATTAATTAATGGTCATGATCATGCCAACAACTGTCCATCAATGCACTACGGGCCAATGAGGACTTTTACCACATCATTTGTAACATTACGGTCATGATTACACTTAATAATCCCTAGTCATAATCATACCAAGTCCATCTATGCACTACAGGCCATAGATGACTTTCAACATAATATAAACATGAGGATGATGACAATGATATAAGAAATCAATAAAACAAGTTCAAGAATTAATTTAACCAGGAACTAATAACGTCCAAATTGTCAACATGATACTTCTTTGTAGAGTAAAATTCAAGAATGCTCAGAAGAATATTTCCATAAAAGATCTTTGGATGCTGGTATGAAATATCAAGGATATTCCATTAATTTCATGGAGTATAGAAGTTAAAACTTTATCCAACTTAGTATAATAAAGAATGGAATAACAAAAGAAATAACCAGGCATGCGATAGACAAAGACCTGAGGTGAGTTATTCTAACGAGAATAATAAAAGGCGGAACAGTGTGCAGAAAAGCGCATGAACATTATATTCCAACATAATAATAAAGACGGAACCAAGTTTGACATAAAACGCACAGACATGATATTCCAACATAATAATAAAGATGGAACCAGGTCCGGCGTAAAATGCACAGATAGGATATTCCAACAGAACAATAAAGAGTGGAATAACAGAAGAATTTCACCAAGTATAGGGTAGCCTGCGTATACAGGTTATTCCAACAAAATAATAAAGAATGGAATAACAGAAGAATTTCACCAAGTATAGGGTAGCCCGAGTATACAGGTTATTCAAACAGAATAATAAATAATGGAATAACAGAAGTTCTCTTTATGAATACAAAAGGAATAATACCCCTTACCTCAGAAGAAACTGGATACTGGAATAGTGAGGTAGCAGACTTCTCTTCTTCTATAGATTTTCTCTCTATAGCTTCTCTCTATAATTTCTCTCTATAATAATTGCTCTATAGCTTTAGTGAATTGGTAAGAAATGATGGAAGAATAAGCTTCTATTTATAGAAAAATATAGTTTCGATAATTGCACGTTTTGGGGCTCGAAAAATTATAGTACAATACCTCCAACTTTTCTTTCATTTTTAATTTAGTCGTGCAAGTATTATCAAACTTGCACCACCTCCCCTAATAGTAAATAATGTGAATCAATAGTTCAATCATGTGAATCAATAGTTATAATCATGTGAAAATATGAATTACGGTATAGTACCTCCATCTATACCTCCATCTTTAATTTAATCATGCAAGTATTATCAATCTTGCACCACCTCCCCTAATAGTATAAGAATGTGATTCAATAGTACACATATGTGAACAAATAGTTATATAAGCATGTGAATTAGTAGCAATTAATTGCTCATTTATCTGATAAATTCCCCGATTTATCAATATAACCCTCAGACATCAATTATCATCGAAAAAGATGTCGATTTCCACTAATACTAATAATCCCAACACAATAGAACTATCAAATTCATCTTTAATCAGCACGAACTTATTCATCATTAATATTATAACTCACAATATTTAACAACCAGGTCGTTCCCAGGAAAAGAGGGGGCTTTCCAATAAGGATTTCTCCCTATTGACGCGTAATTAGGTGACCAAACCTCTCCTTGGCAGAACTCTAGACATTGTAAATATTGCAATTCAATAATATGAATAACTTTGTCATCTCAATTATTGATTTAATAATATATCATATAATGCAGATGATACTGTGATAATAATCGAATCAATAATATGAGAGATATGATGCAACAATTACTATAGCAATAATTGAGTATAACTGAGTGACTTTTCACGTAATCATCAACAATCAATACCGTGTGCTACTATGCAACCACGTGTATTACTGTACTTTTACTACCGAGTAGTTCAACAGTATTAACAGTAAAACTTCTGCCATTATTTTCATAAAAATATTTTTGTCATTTTCTCAATCCGACAATA
This sequence comes from Panax quinquefolius, assembly GCA_020205615.1. Classification (NCBI taxonomy): domain Eukaryota; kingdom Viridiplantae; phylum Streptophyta; class Magnoliopsida; order Apiales; family Araliaceae; genus Panax; species Panax quinquefolius. The sequence goes on along the minus strand of CM035158.1, from coordinate 65,782,088 downwards.
ATTCTATTGTGGGATCCACCAATGATTGTGTCGTTGTACAAATATTCCCTGCTAAAACAAATATTCCCCGACCAATCGAATATAATATAACAACTTGCATACTTTGCAGAATTTATAAATACTACCCACAACTATAACATTATAACAAATTCATTCCATAATATTCAAAAATGATAATTATAGAAAAATCATCTTTATTCATAAAAGTTGGGGTCTTACAGCCCAGCTCCCATATGTCAACCATCAAAGGTCACGATTGTACCACAACCTAAACTTATCGTAACTTATCCGAACCATTAAACTATAATATTCGTTAAGTCAATTTAATATTCCTTACGATTTTTTGGCAACTAAATGTCATACCTTAGGATTCATTCTAATACGACCCACCTTCGGCTTTCATTACTCTTATTATCATTCATTACGACTTTCTTGATAATTCATATCTTATTAATACTTTTGTTTTCCATTACATGAACCCCATGTTCATTACTCGTTCTTAGTGTCGAAGCCATATAGATCGTTGTATGCTAAGACTGATCGTTCATTGCAACCAAATTGTGTTCACAGCGTCTATACGCTTTACACTTATCTCTCACTATCATGACATAACATTGAAATATTATTCATTATCCTCGTCGCTCAACGTCTAAGGAATCACAACCATAGCAATCCCCCACGTTCGTTTATCGCGACTACGGTCCCCGAATATTGGTTACGTAATCAACTGCTCAAATTCTCTGTCTTTTAATCTCGTTTAATCTTTTTGTTCATCCTTCATTAAGTGTTTAATTCACTAAATTAAGTCTTACATTTGACGAATCTTATGTTCTTTATCTTCCCTTACGTTTCCCCCAAGAGTTGAGCAGTTAAAAGCTCTTCTCTGGCTTTTTCCCTACACTGGCGGTGCGGTGCCACTCTCCCTTCTATCTTTCGTGCCACAACACGAGTTTCCGAGACCGGCTCCTCGTGCGTGCTGTAAGACCACCACCTATACAAGGCCTAGCTGAAATGCATGCGCCAAGCCCTAATTCTTGACAATTTCTTCTAAGTGTTAACTTCATTTTGAGACGCTACTTCCCGATCTCATAACTCCTTCGTTATAACTCAGAACGAGGTCGTTCCAAAGCCATTCTCTTCCTTATCTTATGTATTTCAATCCCCCCTTAGACAGAACTTCATTCTGAATCCGTTAATGTGCCATTCAATTGGCTTAATATTCACCCTTCGTTCATTTTATGTTTTTAACGCTCTTTGTTCGTTCGTCCGTAATTCAGTCATCCGAACTTGGAATTCTTTCATTTTTGAGTCCATGACTCATGTTTTCTATGTTCTCTTACTTTCTTATGAAACCCTAAATGTTCGGGTTCATTTACTAACTTTCTAATTCTCGTTTGTCTTTTACGAAAATTTTGCCATAACTTTGTTATAGCTAAGTTTTAATCCGTTCTTCATGAACGTTTCTACCATTCCTAACCAAGAAATATGCATCTAACTTATACGCGATGGTTTTAAACTTGTCCATCGACAACAATTATCCTATGATGGTTTTAAATTTGTCTATCAACAACGTTCTTCGTGTTTTTCGTATATTATTCGTGTTCTTCGTTCGTTCTTCATTTTCAATCGATATTTTGGATTACGATTTCACTTTTTATTGGAATTTGATGTTATAGATCATCATTCCTTAATTATTTCACCTACTTATTTATATAATCCACTCGAATCATTCTAATTCATTATGAATCTTATACTTCCTTAAGAAATTTATAAACTAAACTTTTAATTCTTATTTCTTCATTTCTCATTATTTCAACCATATGAAATCATCTCTAACATCATATACTTCTTATTCTTCTTAAGTTATGTTTTAAACATATAAAACTTAAAGAAAATCAAACATAAAAGTTAGGTTTTAATACCTTTCCTCTTTATTTTTCTTCCGCTAGACAAAATCGACAATTCACAAGCTTTTCTATTTCACGTTCACCTTCGTTCCGATCATTCATGCTCACTCTTTTGCTTCTCCTCTCTTCATCTGAACCCTCTCTCTCTCTAAGGTGTAGGATTTTTCAAATTCCCATTTAAATGAAATAAGCTTACTATTTATAGAATTTCCAAGCTAAGGGTATTTTAGTCATTTTACCCCCCTACCCTCCTTACTATTCATGGCTTAAGGAATAAGTTAACTTACTTCTTAAGTTTGCTTAACTCTTAAGTTTACTTAACACTTTAGTTTACTTAACACTTAAGTCTACTACTTCCACCTCCTTAGTTAACCTCCTTGCTATTCACGAAACTTAGTCTATAAGTTTCGTGGTTCCGTCTATCGGGTTTCGTCTGACAGTTTTAAAAATTACGATTCTCGAAATCCAAATATTTTTGGATATTTCGTCTTTCCTTTACCGATTAACTTTTACGTATTCTTTGGATTTCTAAAAAACTGAAAAACACTTTTTGGTGTTAAGCGTTTTCCTTCACATTTTACCCTAACGTAGTTAAACGAGTGAAAAGTACACAGCAGTACTTTACATCGTTTTTATTTTGTCCGATTTCTGCATGTTTTTCGAGAAAAACTTTTATCGGCTTACTTAAATTTTCACGACATATTATCGGCAAATCTTTCGATGAAATGTCATTTCGACATATCGAACTCTCAGAATTGCTTAGGTTATTCAAACCCTAACCCTTAGGTTTCGTCGGGTGAATAGTGCCTATTTCGTCTTTTTTCCCGAAAATATTTTTGTTCCCGGAAAAATTTTATTTTTGTCTGAAAAATTCTTACTCGCTCAATCTGGCTCGTAGCCAGAATCCTCCCGACTTATATTCATCCTAGGTTCTAGAACGATTAATAAACACATAGCACATAATATTATTAATAAAATTCATTTTATTAATAACTAATTCTTTAAACTTAAATTTTGGAAAAATCTGAATTTCCGGGTCGTTACAAAAGGTCCATTTGGTATGACTCACAAAGGATGGAGATAGAGTCAAAGACTCCAGAGACCCATGTGATGATGTCAAATGTACGAGTAGAACCGACTTTAATCGATAAAGTTAAACCTGCTCACCTTACGGACCTGGAGCTGATACGTATGAAGAAGAAAGTACAAGAAGGTGCTATTTTGGAAGCAAGAATCGATGAAAAAGGAATACTTCGAGTCAAATCCAGACTTTATGTTCCAAATGACCCTGATTTAAAGTATAAAATCATGATGGAGGTGCACAACAAACCATTTGCAATCCATCATGGGAGTACCAAAATGTATCGTGATCTTCGACATACATTTTGGTGGAGCAATATAAAGAGAGAGGTAGCAGAGTTTATCTTAAGGTGTCTAACTTGTCAACGAGTCAAGGCGGAGCATCAAGTGCCAAAAGGGCCATTGCAACCACTTGAAATTCCAGAATGTGTAACGACCCCAAAATTTATACAATTCAATTATCGACTTCGGTCGTTAATAACACGTCTAACTTCTGATTTTACATCATTATTCGATGTTAAACTTAATAAATGCGGAATAATTTAAATTTTTCTTTCTTCTTACTTCAATTCCCTGAATCAAAACCTTTATCATCTACATATCTTTGAATCATATATAATCCATGATTCACTTTATCAGAGTTAATGTATATGTATACTTACATCACAAATTGATATCCTTTATACATTGGATAGCTCAAACTTTAACTTATCAACTCAACATAAAATATACATCATAAAACATTCAGTACATCTCATGAACCCTAATCATGGTTTCAAGAAATAAAAACTTTAGCTAAAGATATTAATCTTCATGTGTTATTTTTGATCCACGTCATTCAAGTAGCACATAGTGTTATCTTCAATTCTTAACCTGCAAAAATGGTTATTTGCAAGGTTGAGCTCGACAGCCCAGCAAAATCTAATAGTTTTCATACATCACGTAGCACATAGTAAAATGCTCAACATATATCTCATAAACATTGGACTAACATAACATACATGTTACAGTTCATATAACAAGTATAAAGATTGAGTTCCTTACTCAATCAGCATGTTTTACTCAATCAACGTAGTCATAAGTTGACTTTAACATTTCATACATTCAACATATATATAACACATCATGCTCTTTCCAATAAAGATTTAAAATAATCAAATTCACATAGCAAATAGGAACTTAAAGACTTTCCTTGATCGTTGTTTACAAATAACATTTTAACACCTTACAGATATCTGCACTTCACGTGCCCTACACAATTATATAATCATTCACATTAACTATTCGTCACATAATAATGCATAGTAGTTGTAATGTAAACTTTACTCTATGTCTCATAACCCTTCCTATCATAAATACACAATGTTCAATTTGATTGTGTTAACTTTCAACTTATATCTCACTATATTTCATATTTGAAGTTCATTCAAGTGTTTAAGTCTTGCTAGGAATCATTATTGGTTTTATATTATACCCATTTCATACCTTATAATGTTCATTTTATTTGACTTAAAACACTTTTTACGTTCATTAACACTTGTCACGGCGTTTCGACGTTTATTCGTCACACGCCCAACTTTAATCTCTTGTGTGTGCTTAGTATGCATATACAGCTTATCTAAAACATTATTTATTAATGTTAAGCATCATTATATTTCATAATATTCATTTTCTATAACTTAAAACAATATCTTTTATTGTCAAGAGCACTACACTTGCATAGGTGCATGCCCGACGCCCTCTGATTGCCTCCGAAAATATAACAGTCCTACAAATGATAATTTTGACCCCTGTTCCCGATATCAAATTGAAAAACTTAAAGAATAAAAGTTGTATGTCTATTCGTCTTCGTTCCGGATCATCTTGAATCACCTCAATCGGAGTTCGTATGAAATAGTTATGGCTGTTTTACCAAACTAGGTCAAAATAGTCACACCTTGCACACTAGGGGCGCGGCCGTGCCCAATTCCTTCACAAATACCATGCTACCAAGATGATGACTTGGCAGCGCCAAATTATTCGCCTGCGCTGCTCTCAACAGTACAAGCATGGCTACTTCTTTGATTCTGATTTTGTAATGTTTTTACTTCAAACCTTCATAACTTCTTCGTTTTAAGTCAGAATTAACTGGTTTTCGATTCTATGAACTCGTGAAACACTGAACTACTCATCTGTAGTATAATTTTAACTTTTCAAAAACTTTAACAAATCAATTAAAGGATTCCAATTCAATATTCATGTCATATTTTCATGTTTTAAACACATTTAGCGAATTCGATCGCCACGGCTTCGTTTCTTAACCAATTAACACGATTTAAACTAAGTCGTTTTTGTTTCTTCACATAATAACATAATCCAATACTAATTTATAGATTATAACACATATTAAACATAAAATTTGATACTTTCTTAAGCCATTTTTCATAAACATACACTGTTATTAACTTTTCTCCCTACAAATCAAAATTTCATGAATTTGATACTTAAACAACACTCACATGTGATGATTAACAGAGTATAAACCCTTCATACATGTATATATATCAATGCAACATAATTATCAATAGAAATTCCAAAAATAAAGTTAAAATTAGGGTTATACCTTATTCATTTGATTGTTTGCTAGTAAGAGATGATGACTAGGTTTAGAATTCCTCTCCTTGACAATCATAGAGAATCCAAATCACCATATTTCCTCTCTTGCTCTCTCTCCAAACTCTCTGTGTATCCTTCTTCTCACCAAACCCTCTCTGAACTTAGTCTTAAAAAAATTAGACGCGTAGAAAATAAAACTGATATGGCCATCCTCACACGCTCTCTTTCTGTTAAAAAAACAAAAGGCATCAGTTAAATAAATTAAAGGCCACAAGGCCTTGTTTGGCTACCACTTTATCCTCCAAACTAGATTATTTTAATAATATTATATTATATAGTTTCCACTTGTCATACTTTAGTTAATTTAAATAACTTATAATAATAATAATAAAAATCTTATTATCATTATACTTATAATTAATAAATAATTATATATCTAATTTAATTAACAAATTAGAAACATCACTTTATTTAATTTATTTATTTCCAAATAGATTAAACAATTTATTTAATTTAATTATTTTCTTAAATATTAAGCAATTGATTTAATTTAATTATTTCCTTAAATTAAATCCTTTAGATAAAATTATCATTACTCAATTTAATTTACATTAATCAATTTAGTTACTAAATTAATTCTCCACAATTTTATCAAGCATGTATTTATCTCAATAAATAAATAAATTTAAAATATTTATTTAATTCAATAAATATTTAAAACTAATTACTAAATTCATTTAATTCCTTCAATAGTTAACTTAACTATTAAACCCCACTTTCCCAATATATGAATATATATTTCTTTTCACACCAGATCATATATTTCAACATATATAGCACGTATATATACATACTCAAAATCAAAACATCTCATAATAAGAATTTTAATTATTAAATTCCTATTTTAATAACTTATAAAAATTCGGGTTGTCACATCTTTCCCCCCTTATAAGGATTCCGTCATCGGAATTAACGAAACCTCCCTTACTCGGTTTTCACCAAATTTCTTTTCAAAATTTATCATTGAATATCCTCAACACATCACCTTAATATAGATTTTATTTATTCCTACTCCCACCATTATTCATAATAAATTCTTGTAAGTTTTATTTCATAACCTTTACATAGACCCAAATATATTTTGAGTATTATATATTCTTTAACTCATTCATTTCCTTTTCTAAGGATCATTATCATATACTCAACTCATAAACACTCGGGATATTACATTCACCCCTTCTTCTATAAATTTCGTCCTCAAAATTATATTTATTAATCTTTATTCATTCAATTTATCAAAATAAATTTTACGTTAATACTTTATTCATTCATTGGGTTTTACAACGAAATTCTTTCTCTAAGGATCTTTCTATGATCGTTATATTCCTCACCTCTTCCTCTTCTAAGAGTTTCACATTTCTCTTCTTTCTGGAGTTTCAATTTTTTCTTGAAATTATTATGTTTTGCTTAATTTTCTCATCATTTCCACTTTCACCTTTCAGAATAATAAGAATCTTCCACAATTTTTCAATAATTGGGAAGAAATATGAATAACAGCAATTAAAAAAAATTCCAGTTCATGCTGAGGGGTCATAAGACCTTGAACTACGTCCCTAGGTTATCAAGTATCTCAACTTGAACCTTTAACAGTCATAAGACTATACGGACCTTGAACTCTTCTCCAGGTTTAATAGTGCATCACCACTGTAAACCATCTTTAACAGAATGTTTAGCAATCACACAGACTGAAAACACTCTCTGCAAGTACTCTAGGTGATTAGCCTATCGTACCCCTACGTCATGCACAACGTATTACATCTTAACATCATAACGACTATATGCGTTACTTTCGGAACCATTGTCTCCGATATCATGTCCCCTTTTATAGGGTTGTTCACCTCAGCTTTTCAACATCTGAATCCGCACCAAAATAATTTGGTTTGGCATAACTTCTCAAGAAACACTTGAATTTTATGAACATCTTTCAATATTCGTCTAGCCGAATCAAATAGCATAGAATTCTACAACAATTTAGACATCAATCAAAATATACATATACATATATATATATATATATGTATTCTCATATCTTAAAGAAATCTCAAAATCTTTTTTTATGACGTCATGATACCGTACTGTATTTACAGTCCATTTGAGGATTCCGTCATTTGGTGATTTTATCATACTACATCATACCATAGTGGGCTGATGATCCTTGGATCACATCCAACACTAAGTAATACTGCATTGATGACTCCATCGTTTTTATCATCTTTGCACCAGGTTCCATGATGCATTGATGATATATAAAAAAATATATTTTGATATATTTCAAATCATTTTTATCTAGACAAAGCAATTAGCTTAGACATACGAATAATAGCACTGTTTTTTTAAAAAAAAAAATCTTTGGTTCACTAGTGTTACCCAACATTTTTTTTTTCCAAAAATCAAAAGTATAACCATCAGCACGAAGTCAATAAATTTTAAAAGTCTAGCATAGCTAGTAGATTTAGAATATCCAGGTATCCATCAACTTCAATCATTACTTCATTACTTAACCATTCTATCAATCTTCAACTTCATCAATGCTCTCTATACCTTGCAAATAACCATTTTCTACCCATTATAGTTCATCAAACTTACTACACATTGGAAATTCAGGAACTTGCCACAATAATATGAGTTTAAGAACTTATCCTAGTCAAACCATAAGCGTCCATTCGCTGAGGGGTTTAAAAGATACCATATTATTGTGAGTCACAAACTTACCATATGCATTAGTTTTAAGAACCGTACCTAATCCTAATAATATCTGACTAATCTTAATAGTTTCTAACTATCAAACATACACATGAGAAAAGAATCACCTTTTCACCACACATACATTGATAGCGCGACACCGACATTCCAATGATTATCAATGTGATAAACTGAATGCAAGCACAAAACCCTCGCCCATACAAAGGTTTGTACAACTCAGCCATCACATGAGTCCTCAATTGAAATCCCACCTAAACTTATCTTGCTCATAACTTGCTCTTTGCTCGATACGAATTCCTCGTATCACATCATCTATAACTCCTCGTGAGTTATCTCGTACTATTTCATAGTACATCATCTTCATAGCATCAAGCTATAATTATTCAAACATTACAGTCCATCTTACTTTTATAACTTAAATAGATCACGTCGTGATCTTATTCTATAATCATCTCCCTTAAAATTCTTTTATTAACTCGTGATCGTTTTGTTTTACAATCCTCTTTCTTTCCCTTTTTCATCAGTACGACATTCTTCGTTATCTTGAGTATTGGAGTTAGGCAACTCCCATTCTTTTTTTTTCACTTCATTTTCTTCTTTGAATTTTCTTGTTTATATAACAATTCTTCCTTTAAGAATTTCTAACTTCATTTACATTGCTCAACATTTCATTTGAGTTTCACATTCTCATCATACATATCCACTTTTTATACTTGGTACACATCGAGCCTCTAATAGTTTCAGTATGGTACGCTGAGTGGTTTCCCATAAACAACCAACAAACTAGGTTCTGAGTTGCTAGTTCGTATATACCTCCGCTCTATGAAGGAATCGTTTAGCCCAGATACCATACATCAACCATTAAAGAGTACAATTGTACCATACTTAACTATAACTTTTTATTCTTAACTTCTTTATCATTCTATTCTTATAGACATTGTCGAATTATTATCACCTTACATCCTTATTATTGGAGTTGGGTAACCCCACATTCATACTCATTATAACTCTACGAGATTCTTCTTTGAATCCTCTCACGCATGTTTTAATCCCTTTTTTATAATTTTCTTAAATTACTTCTTATTATACAAACTCTATCTGAGCTTATTCTTTCATTATCTTCACATATCTTCTCTAAGGTTATAGCTTAAGGTACTCTTACCTAAGGTTTCTAACCTATCAGCTCTGATACCAACTGTAATGACCCCAAAATTTATACAATTCAATTATCGACTTCGGTCGTTAATAACACGTCTAACTTCTGTTTTTACATCATTATTCGATGTTAAACTTAATAAAATGCAGAATAATTTAAATTTTTCTATCTTCTTACTTCAATTCCCTGAATCAAAACCTTTATCAGCTACATGTCTTTGATTCATATATAATCCACGATTCACTTTATCGGAGTTAATGTATATGTATACTTACATCACAAATTGATATCCTTTATACATTGGATAGCTCAAACATTAACTTATCAACTCAACATAAAATATACACCATAAAACATTGAGTACATCTGATGAACCCTAATCATGGTTTTAAGAAATAAAAACTTTAGCTAAAGATATTAATCTTCATGTATTATTTTTGATCCACGTCATTCAAGTAGCACATAGTGTTATCTTAAATCCTTAACTTGCAAAAATGGTTATTTGCAAGGTTGAACTCGACAGCCCAGCAAAATCTAACAGTTTTCATGCATCACGTAGCATATAGTAACATGCTCAACATATATTTCATAAACATTGGACTAACAAAACATACATGTTATAGTTCATATAATAAGTATAAAGATTGAGTTCCTTACTCAATCAACATGCTTTACTCAATCAAAGTAGTCATAAGTTGACTTTAACATTTCATATATTCAACATATATATAACACATCATGCTCTTTGCAATAAAGATTTAAAACAAATAAATTCACATAGCAAATAGGAACTGAATGACTTGCCTTGATCGTTGTTTACCAATAATGATTTAACAAATTGATGATATCGCACTTCACATGCCCTACACAATTATATAATCATTCACATTAACTATTAGTCACATAGCAATGCATAGTAGTTGTAATGTAAACTTTACTCTATGTCTCATAACCCTTCCTATCATAAATACACAATGTTCAATTTGATTGTGTTAACTTTCAACTTATATCTCACTGTATTTCATATTTGAAGTTCATTCAAATGTTTAAGTCTTGCTAGGAATCATTATTGGTTTTATATTAAACCCATTTCATACCTTATAATGTTCATTTTATTTGACTTAAAATACTTTTTACGTTCATTAACACTTGTCACGGCGTTTCGACGTTTATTCGTCACACGCCCAACTTAAATTTCTTGTGTGTGTTTAGTATGCATATACAACTTATCTAAAATATTATTTATTAATATTAAGCATCATTATATTTCATAATATTCATGTTCTATAACTTAAAACAACATCTTTTATCGTCAAGAGCACTACACTTGCATAGGTGCATGCCCGACGCCCTCTGATTGCCTCTGAAAATATAGCAGTCCTACAAATGATAATTTTTATCCCTATTCCCGACCTCAAATTGAATAACTTAAAGAATGAAAGTTGTATGTCTATTCGTCCTCGTTCTGGATCATCTTGAATCACTTCAATCGGAGTTCGTATGAAATAGTTATGGCCGTTTTACCAAACTAGGTCAAAATAGTCACACCTTGCACACTAGGGGCACGGCCGCGCCCAATTCCTTCACAAATATTATGCTACCACGACTTAGCGGCCATATGTATGCCAGCACTCTTGGTCATGGCATGGCACAAGATGGCTACGCCCAGATTACAGATTTTGTAATGTTTTTACTTCAAACCTTCATAACTTCTTCGTTTTAAGTCGGAATTAGTTTGTTTTCGATTCTATGAACTCGTGAAACACTGAACTACTCATCTACAAAATAATTTTAATATTTCAAAAACTTTAACAAATCAATTTAAGGGTTCCAATTCAATGTTCATGTTATATTTTAATGTTTTAAACACATTTAACGAATTCGATCGCCACGGCTTCGTTTCTTAACCAATTAACACGATTTAAATTACACCGTTTTCGTTTCGTCACATACTAACATAATCCAATACCAATTTACAGATTATAACATATATTAGACATAAAATTTTGTACTTTCTTATGCCATTTTTCATAAACATACACTGTTATTAACTTTTCTCCCTACAAACCCAAATTTCATGAATTTGATACTCAAACAACACTCACATGTGATGATTAACAGAGTATAAACCCTTCATACATGTATATATATCAATCCAACATAATTATCAATAGAAATTCCAAAAATAAAGTTAACATTAGGGTTATACCTTATTCCTTTGATTGTTTGCTAGCAAGAGATGATGACTAGGTTTAGAATTCCTCTCCTTGACAATCATAGAGAATCCAAATCACCATGTTTTCTCTCTTGCTCTCTCTCCAAACTCTCTATGTATCCTTTTTCTCACCAAACCATCACTGAACTTAGCCTTAAAAAAATTAGACGCGTAGAAAATAAAACTGATATGGCCATCCTCCCACGCTCTCTTTCAGTTAAAAAAACAAAAGGCGTCAGTCAAATAAACCAAAGGCCACAAGGCCTTGTTTGGCTACCACTTTATCCTCCAAACTAGATTAGTTTAATAATATTATATTATATAGTTTCCAATTGTCATACTTTAATTAATTTAAATAACTTTAGTTTAGTTAATTTAAATAACTTATAGTAATAATAATAAAAATCTTATTATCATTATACTTATAATTAATAAATAATTATATATCTAATTTAATTAACAAATTAGAAACATCACTTTATTTAATTTATTTATTTCCAAATAGATTAAACAATTTATTTAATTTAATTATTTTCTTAAATATTAAGCAATTGATTTAATTTAATTATTTCCTTAAATTAAATCCTTTAGATAAAATTATCATTACTCAATTTAATTTACATTAATCAATTTAGTTACTAAATTAATTCACCACAATTTTATCAACCATTTATTTATCTCAATAAATAAATAAATTTAAAATATTTATTTAATTCAATAAATATTTAAAATTAATTACTAAATTCATTTAATTCCTTCAATAGTTAACTTAACTATTAAACCTCACTTTCCCAATATATGAATATATATTTCTCTTCACACTAGATCACATATTTCAACATATATAGCACGTATATATATACATACTCAAACTCAAAACATCTCATAATAAGAATTTTAATTATTAAATTCCTATTTTAATAACTTATAAAAATTCGGGTTGTCACATCTTTTCCCCTTATAAGGATTCCGTCCTCGGAATCAACGAAACCTCCCTTACTCGATTTTCACCAAATTTCTTTTCAAAATTTATTGTTGAATATCCTCAACACATCACATTAATATAGGTTTTATTTATTCCTACTCCCACTATTATTCATAATAAATTCTTGTATGTTTTATTTCATAACCTTTAGTTAGACTCAATTATATTTTGAGTATTATATATTCTTTAACTCATTCATTTCCTTTTCTAAGGGTCGTTATCATATACTCAACTTATAAACACTCGGGATATTATAGAATGGAAGTGGGAGCACATTACCATAGATTTCGTTATTGGTCTTCCCAAGGTTTCTCAAGGTATAGATGTGATTTGGGTCATTATTGATAGATTGACCAAGTCTGCTCATTTCGTACCTATACGAGAAACTTATTCACTTGAACGTCTTGATCGTATGCACATAAATGAGATTGTAAGACTGCATGGCATGCCAGTACCCATAGTTTCCAATTGAGACCCAAGATTCACTTTACGATTTTGGGTTAGTTTGCAAAAAGCTATAGGCACAGATTTACGATTTAGTTCGGCATATCATCCTTAAACGGACGGGCAGTCGAAGAGGCACTACTACAAAACAGTAAATAAATAACTCATAAAAAATGTTATGGTTTGTATCCCAGAAACGTCGTGGTTAAGGGTGTCATCTATTTGACACTATTTATACAACGATTTTTAAACGTTGTGGTTTGTCACATTTACAACGTTTTTAAAACGCTGTGATTTGTCACATGCATATAACAACTATTTTTGCATCTCTACTTTAGCAAGCAACAATAGACAACGTTTAAACACATTTATACAACGTTTAGAAGGTTTCATCTATTTAAAGCCAAAATGTATCAAACATTCAAAATATACCAATTACAAAAAATATTATTATCCATACATCTCAAATTCAAAATATACCAATTACAAAGAATATTAATACCATACAATACGTTTATATCCCAATAATACCAAACTATCCATGTAAGACCCCGAATTTTATGAAATGAAAGTATTCAATTTTCTTATAATTATTATTTTATTTAGTAAATGGTTAAATTGATAAAGGTTAAAGTTAAGGGTGACATTTGAAAATTTTTCAAAGTAAGCAAGTTGATATAAAATATTCGTTGTGTCAGAGAATATTCATTTTGACGGGGAATATTCATATGACGACAAAATTATTGGTGGACCCCACAATGGAGGTATTGTCGTAGTTAGAAAAATGACTAAAATATTTATAAAAACTGTGACGCCCCCAAAATAGGTATACATCACCCATTCTGAGTTGTCAATACATGGTACAGAAACAACTACAACTTTATTATTACAACAGTAAAACTGTGAGTTTAAATACAAATATTATCTTCTAGACAATATTTATACTCAAATAAATCCTCATCACATTTATTGATACATTATTTTACAAAAATGGTGAGGACTACTAAACAATCCTTTCTAAAACCTTCATTCCATACCCAGGCTCGTACTCGCTTATATTCTCGCCTCACGAGAAGAATGGAACAAAAAGGAAAAGGGTGAGCTCAACTAGCTCGATAAAGAATATTATGACTAAGATAATATACAACAAATTATCGTTAGTCTTCAACGAGGAAAAAAATCGATAGAATCTGATAGACAACAAGTTTAGATCAATATTCGCAATGTGAAATAATAATTCATAGAAGAGTTACGTGAGAGAATGAAATCTACTATAATCTATGAATTTAACAGTCCATCATCAATATTTTATCCTGTAACATCAATCAATATTCATCTCAAATCAAATATTCATCTTTGCACTCTGTGCCAAAGATATTCATCAATCATTCGTGTTCTTTCATCTTTGCACTAGGCGCCAAAGATATTCATCAATCGGTCATGTTCATCTCAACACTGTTCATCTTTGCACTCTGGGCCAAAGATATTCATCGATTGGTCATATTCATTTAAACACTGTTCATCTTTGCACTACTGAGCCAAAGATATTCTTGAAATCATTCATCTTTGCACTCTGAAGCCAAAGATATTCAATAATATCATCATTTAAGACCGAGGATGATGAAAATATTTTTAAAGAAACGAATCCGGTGAAACAAAATGACAAGGATTAAGGATTAATGATTCGTACTTTGTTTTATCCATGTCCAACAATACCTCAAAAATAATCATAGTGGTGTAAAATTCAAGAATGATCAAAACATGGATCTGATCAAAGCTAGTATCCGAATAGATATTTTAGACGAAAAGAAGAAATTTTATTTTTCGATGAATAGTCCGTGATATCGTGAATAGTGTCAGTATCGTGAATAGTGCAGATATCGTGAATAGTAACTCAAACACCAAAAGATAGAAATTCCACAAAAAACATTTTCACGCTTCATGAATAGTAGTACGTGAATAGTAACTCGTGAATAGTAACTCATGAATAGTAACTTCGTGAATAGTAACTCGTGAATAGTAACCCGAGCATGAAAAAGTTCCAAATTTGATAAAAAGTTCAACCGATATTTCAAAGATAATGATATTGAAGAAATAATATCATCTCGAAAAGAAAATAACATCCCTTACCTCAAAGAATCGGTGCCGGAAGGAAAGGTCGGAAGTGATCTTTGAATGAAACTTGTACTAAGCAACAACTCTCAAAGTATCTAAATACTCACAAAATACGCTCAATAATATAGAGAGAGAAGAGAAAACTTTGTTTACGGTGTGATTTTCAATTCTAACTTAGCCCTCTATTTATAGGAAAATGTTAGCCTTGTAAAAGCAGACTTGACTTCTGCTGCACGATGGCTTTACACGCTACTATTGCCACCCACCACATTTGAAATAAAATTCAGCACATTTCTTCACCAACCACAAGTGGGGCCCACTCAATTCTAGAATTTTCCACCAAAATCAATTATAAACCTAATTTTCGAATCAGACACCTCTTAAAATTCACAACAAATCATTCGTGCATTTTTAACGGTTCAAAATTTTTGTGGATATATACTCAACTTATGTATGTATAACATACCCAAAAATTACCACAATCCAGCGGTCGGATTAAAAATTATAACCCCATGATATATCTCAAACCCACGATTTAATTTTTAATACCTCTCGATACGGTAAAATCTTGATAAAACACCTCAACAATAATTTCTTCATTTATAACCACATAAATAAATCCATCATTTATATCCACATAAAATAAATATTTCTTTATCATATGAATCAATAATTAATTATTCACAAATAATACGAGAATCACAATTATAATGACGGTAGTTCCCGAGGAAAGGGGTTTTCAGATAAGGATTTCTCCTTCTTTGGCGGCTTGATTAGGTGACCAAACCTCTCCTTGTGAACTTTCTAGACATTGCCAATAATGCTATCTAATAATATTATTCAAATAATATGAATTATTGATGCGATAATGGAGATAATGTCTGCGTGACAATTATTGAACAACAATAATATAAAATATCAACCTTGACAATTATTGAATCAATAAAATAAAATATTGAGCGATAACTCATTGTGAAAATTATTGAGTAGTGCCTTCTTACGTAAGGATCAATAATTCAACAATACCGTGCAATCTGGTGTGCTTCTTTTGTGCGACCACGCAGCGTATTCATGTATTTTAACCATAGGGTATTCCAAGCAGTCTTACTTGGTAATAACTACGCCAAGTTATTTTTAACCAACTTATATTTGTCGTTTTCTTCATCCAATCGCTTTCCGTTATGGGGGCCCACGTACGTTGCTGGCCGTAAATACGAATATTCTGACGATACGAATATTCCACGACCAAACGAATATTCCCCGACAAAATGAATATTTTATAACCACTTGCTTATTTTGAAATATTTGCGTATTTAACCCTTAACTATCCACATTAATCAAATCAACCCTTACTATTTCAAAATAATAAATAAAGGAAATTCCTTTTTATTTAAAAAAATTTCGGGGTCTTACAACCTCCCCTTCTTATGAAATTTCGTCCTCGAAATTGACGTACGTACCTGGTGTTTCGAAAAGATGAGGATACCTCGCTTTCATTTCCGTTTCCAATTCCCAGGTCATTTCCTCTATAGCATGATTCCTCCACAAAACTTTAACTTGTGGTATGACCTTTCTTGGCGTGGGGACATGCTCCTTCCTATCCAAAATCTTGGCGGTACCTCCTCCTCATACGTTAAGTCTTGGCTATCTCAAATAGGTTCTAACTCTATAACGTGGTTGGGTCTTTCACATATTTCTGAAATACGGATATATGAAACACATTATGAACACGAGACATACTTGGAGGTAATGCAAGTCTATAGGCTACATTTCCTACTCGGTCAAGAATTTGAAATGGACCGATAAATCGTGGATTGAGCTTTCCTCTCTTCCCAAATCTTGTAACTCCCTTCCATGGAGCAACTCGCAACAATACATGATCCCTACATTAAATTCCCGTCCTTTCGATGAAGATCCGCATAACTCTTTTGTCGATCTTGAGCCGTTTGTATCGTTGTCGAATCATTTGGATCTTTTCGGTAGTTATATCGTCTTAACTTTCGGGTCCCAACAATGTTGCTTCACCCACCTCATCCCAACATATTGGAGAAGCGACATTTTCGTCCATATAATGCTTGAATGGAGCCACGCTTTATACTTGCACGATAAGCTTTGTTGTTGTAGGAGAATTCCACTGATGGTAAATACTTATCCCAAGCGCCCTTGAAGTCTAGGGACACGAGTCTTAATAAATCTTCAAGAGTTTGAATAGTCCTCTCACGATTGTCCGTCCGTTTGGGGATGGTATCTGCGAACTAAATCGCAAATCCGTGCCCCATAGCTTTTTGCAAGCTAACCCAAAATCTTGAAGTGAATCTTGGGTCACGATCCGAAACTATGGATACGGGCATGCCATGCAACCTCACGATCTCATTTACGTACATACTAGCAAGGCGTTCAAGGAATAAGTCTCCGTGTCGGCAAGAAATGAAGAGACTTGGTTAATCTATCAACAATAACCCAAATAGCATTGATGCCTTGAGAAGCCGTAGGAAGACCCGTAACGAAATCCATGGTAATGTGTTCCCACTTCCATTAGGAATCTCAAGTGGTTGCAGCGGACCCTTAGGTACTAGATGCTCGCCTTTTACGTTAGCAAGTTAAACACATCGAGATAAACTTTGCAATCTCTCTCTTCATATTATTCCACCAAAATGTATGTCGAAGATCACGATACATTTTAGTACTTCGAGGATGGATTGCAAATGGTGTATTGTGTTGCTCCATCGTAATCTTGTACTTCAAGTCAGTCGTTAGGAACACAAAGTCTAGAGTGGACTCAAGTATTCCTTCTTCATCGATTCTCGCTTAGGAATAGCTCCTTCTTGTACTTTCTTCTTCATGCACGCATCGGCTCAAGATTGGTGGCTTGAGCAACCTTAACTTTTTCTATTAAAGTTGGCTCTGTCGTATACTTGACATCATCATCCTTTTCGTTCCGCATATGATCTTCTACTTAATCGTCGTCTACTACCGTTAAACTTTACCGGGATGGTATTGAATAGTGTGGTCGTAGTCTTTCAATAGCTCGAGCCAACGTCATTTGCCACATGTTGAGTTCTTTTGAGTGAAGAAATATTTAAGGCTTTTATGATGCGAATATATCTCCACTTTCTCCCCATATAGATAGTGCCTCCATATTTTTTTAAGTGAAAAGCATTGCTGCTTGACTCTAGATCATGAGTAGGATAATTCCTCTCATACTCTTTAAGTTGTCGCATGAGGCATAGGCTATGACTTTCCCGCGTTGCATGAGAACACATCCTAACCCTTTTGCACGAAGCATCATTGTAGATAACAAATCCATCCGAACCGGATGGTATTGTTAGAAGCAGTCAGTCTTAGAAATAAGTCTCCTCTTAAGCTCTTGGAAACTTTTTCGCATTCTTCGCTCCAAGCGAATTTTGTATCCTTAGGAGTTAATTTGAGTTAATGGAGTAGCGATTCGAGAAAACCATTCCACGAATCTCCGATAATAACCGGCTAAGCCCAAAAGCTCGTACTTGATCCACAGACTTGGTTGCTCCCAACTTTGTATTGCTTGATCTTGGTGGGATCAGCAGATACTCCATGTTTTGACACCACATGCCCAAGAAATGCTACTTCTTCAAGCCGAACTCGCATTTCTTCAATTTGGCATATAGTTGGTTTTTCATGAAGCCTTTGGAGTACCGACTTCAAATGGTGCTCATGATCTTCACGACTTTTGGAATATATAAGGATGTCATCAATAAAAACTGACAACGATGGCCGATCAAATATTCCTTGAATACTCGGTTCATCATATCCATGAAAGCCGCGGGAGCATTAGTTAGTCCGAAAGACATGAC
This sequence comes from Panax quinquefolius, assembly GCA_020205615.1. Lineage (NCBI taxonomy): Eukaryota > Viridiplantae > Streptophyta > Magnoliopsida > Apiales > Araliaceae > Panax > Panax quinquefolius. The sequence goes on along the minus strand of CM035158.1, from coordinate 65,762,998 downwards.
TAAGAATTCATAATGCCCATCTGGGAGTTACGGCGGTCTTTGGAATATCCTCGATTCTAATTTTCAATTTGATGATATCCGAGCGAAGATCGATTTTGAAAAGAATTGTGCCCCTTGCAATTTGGTCAAACAAGTCATCAATACGAGGTGAGGATACCTATTCTTGATGGTGACATGGTTCAATTCCAGATAGTCAATACAAATTCGCATACTCCCGTCTTTCTTTTTACAAATAAAAGCAGGGCACCCCGAGGAGGCGTCTTGGGGCCGAATGAAACCGATGTCCAACAATTCTGTAGTTGGACCTTTAACTCTGAAGTTCAATAGGAGCCATTCGATATGGGGTTTTAGAAATGGGCTTTGTACGGGTTCAAGATCAATAAAGAATTCAACTTCACGTTACGGGGGTGGGCCAAGGAAGTTCTTGAAATCGTCGGGAAAGTCGATAACAACAGGAATATTATTCAAATTTGGCGTGTCTTTATTCAAATCCATAACATGGGCTAAGAAAGCTTGACATCCGTTTTTTGATAAGCGAATAGCTTTATGATTAGATATGCGGTGATTGATTTTAATGGTTTAGTTGCTTGAATTAAATACAGCGAGGTTGGTTAGGAATATGAAAACTAACAACCTTACGAAAACAATCAATTTTGGCATGATGAGTAGTTAACCAATCAATTCCTAAAATCACATCAAAAGCAAGTATCTTTAAAGAGATAAGGTCAACGGGTAAGGTAATGGTGCCAACTTGAATCAAACAAGATTTATAAGCGAGTGGATGTGATGAAAGTTTCTCTAACGGAGTTTCCACGAGATAGATCAAAGTCTAATTTCTCCGAGTCAAGTTTAAGCGTTGAGCACATGCGGGAGAGATAAATGAATGGGTAGCACCGGTATCAAGTAAGGTATAAAAACGCAAGAATTTATAAATAGCTTACCCGTGATAACCTCGTTTGGGTTCCTCGCATTATGACCGATCACAACAAACGCTCTTCCGGAATCGTTGACTTTGACTTTTACAGGGACGTCTTTTGAGTCATAAATCCCCATTGAACTAGGTTTCGCTGCGTACAATCTCGAAAGCGATATGTCCTTCCTTTCCACAACTATAGCATACCTTGAACTTTTGTGGGCGGTTTGGTGATATGTCCCTCTTTTCGCATTTGTAGCATATGACCGGTGGTCGATCTCCTCCCTTAGAACCGATTTGCTCAAGACTTTGTCGTCTTCACATAGTCGTTGTTAAATCTCCTCTTTTAAAATCTCCTCTAACTTCGCTTCTACATTTTCATGGCCATGATTACCACAGAGTGGTTACCATTTACTGTCCGTCTGTTTCTTTCTCTCATGAGTTATCATTATACATTGGCTGCGCTATCTCGAGTACGATCCTGGTTATGGTCCCTCGGTTGGCCAGTACTCGTTATCTCGCTCTAATAATTGAGCCACATTTACAACATCTGAATAAAGAGAAAGTTTATGAGAAATGAGATCTTGGCGTATGCCGGGTTTCAAACCTCTAAGAAACATCCGCGTCATCGTTCCTCATCCTCCACCAAATGAGGTGCAAACACGGATAACTCTGCAAACTTTGCCTCGTCTTTGAGACACCGTCGTGTTGTTTTGTTCCAATCGATGAACTCCACTTCCTTCATATAGCCGAACACTTTCGGAAAGTATTTGTCATTAAATAGTCTCTGAAATGTCTCCCAAGACATCTTTGAAAAGTAAATTTGGATGGAGTGCGCTTCACGACTCCCACCGAGTGGTCTGCCTCGCCACGGAACATAAAGGTGGCGAATGGAACCTTCTGTTTCTCCGTGCATCCCAAGACATCGAATATCTTGGTAATTTGTTTGACCCGTGTTTCCGCCATATGATCGGATCGGCTTTCCCTTAAATTACGGTGGTCCCAACTCTTTGAAGCTGCTTGTTTGTGACAACCCGTGAATTGCTATCATTTCCTCTGTATTTTGAACACGAGTCTCCCTAAATGCGATTTTGCATGAAGCTGCAAAAAGCTTCTAAACATCCCTCGTTCATCATCTCGCTCCATGGTGTTGTTCACGGGAGGAACATTGTCGACTGTTGCACGTTCTCCTCGTTGGTAAATCTGAGGCATCTCCACGGTCTCATTTACTCCATTGTTAATATTCTCGATTCGACATTCTCAACATTGTCATAAAACAAGGGTTAATTAAGGAAATCAATATATCACATAATATCCCTATATCTTGACCAACTAACAAATAAGCTTAGGTAGGACACCTTTAGCGCGAAGGATTTACTCGTCTCTCCCCTCCTAGTTCTATTCCCGATCTCGCCGGAGATCATATCCTAAGCTCGATACCAACTTGTGGCGCCCCAAAATAGGTATACATCACCCATTACGAGTTGTCAATACATGGTACGTAAACAACTACAACTTTATTATTACAACAAGAAAGCGTGAGTTTAAATACAAATATTATCTTCTAGACAATATTTATACTCAAATAAATCCTCATCACATTTATTGATACATTATTTTACAAAATGGTGAGGACTACTAAACAATCCTTTCTAAAACCTTCATTCCATACCCCAGGCTCGTACTCGCTATATTTCTCGCCTCCACGAGAAGAATGGAACAAAAAGGAAAAGGGTGAGCTCAACTAGCTCGATAAAGAATATTATGACTAAGATAATATACAACAAATTATCGTTAGTCTTGACGAGGAAAAATCGATAGAATACTGATAGACAACAAGTTTAAGATCAATATTCGCGGTGAAATAATAATTCATAGAAGAGTTACGTAGAGAATGAAATCTACTATAATCTATGAATTTAATGTCCATCCATCATCAATATTTTATCCTGTAACATCAATCAATATTCATCTCAAATCAAATATTCATCTTTTTGCACTCTGGGCCAAAGATATTCATCAATCGGTCATGTTCATCTCAAACACATGTTCATCTTTGCACTCTGAGGCCAAAGATATTCATCAATCGGTCATGTTCATCTCAACACTGTTCATCTTTGCTACTAAGCCAAAGATATTCATCGATTGGTCATGTTCATTTAAACACTGTTCATCTTTGCACTACTGGGCCAAAGATATTCTTGAAATCATTCATCTTTGCACTACTGGCCGAAGATATTCAATAATATCATCATTTAAGGCGAGGATGATGAAAATATTTTTAAAGAACGAATCCGGTGAAACAAAATGACAAGGATTAAGGATTAATGATTCGTACTTTGTTTTATCCATGTCCAACAATACCTCAAAAAATAATCATAGTGGTGTAAAATTCAAGAATGATCAAAACATGGATACAATCAAAGCTAGTATCCGAATAGATATTTTGGACGAAAAGAAGAAATTTTATTTTTCGATGAATAGTGCCAGTATCGTGAATAGTGTCGTAGATATCGTGAATAGTCTTGATATCGTGAATAGTAACTTCACACCAAAAGATAGAAATTCCACAAAAAAAACATTTTCACGCTTCATGAATAGTACTCGTGAATAGTAACTCGTGAATAGTAACTCATGAATAGTAACTCGTGAATAGTAACTCGTGAATAGTAACCCCAGAGCATGAAAAAGTTCCAAATTTGATAAAAGTTCCAACCAATATTTCAAAGATAATGATATTGAAGAAATAATATCATACGAAAGAAAATAACATCCCTTACCTCAAAGAATCGATTGCCGGAAGGAAAGGTCGGAAGTGATCTTTGAATGAAACTTGTACTAAACAAACAACTCTCAAAGTATCTAAATACTCACAAAATACGCTCAATAATATAGAGAGAAAGAGAAAACTTTGTTTACGGTGTGATTTTCAATTCTAACTTAGCCCTCTATTTATAGGAAAATGTTAGCCGTAAAGCGAGACTTGACTGCGCTACTGATGGCTTTACGCTACTATTGCCACCCACCACATTTGAAATAAAATTCAGCACATTTCTTCACCAACCACAAGTGGGGCCCACTCAATTCTAGAATTTTCCACCAAAATCAATTATAAACCTAATTTTGAATCAGACACCTCTTAAAATTCACAACAAATCATTCGTGCATTTTAACGGTTCAAAATTTGTGGACATATACTCAACTTATGTATGTATAACATACCCAAAAAAAATTACCACAATCCAAGCGGTCGGATTAAAAATTATAACCCCGCAATATATCTCAAAACCCACGATTTAATTTTTAATACCTCGATCACGGTAAAATCTTGATAAAACACCTCAACAATAATTTCTTCATTTATAACCACATAAATAAATCCATCATTTATATCCACATAAAATAAATATTTCTTTATCATATGAATCAATAATTAATTATTCACAAATAATATTACAGAATCAATTATTATAATGACGGTAGTTTCGGGAAAGAGGGGCTTTCAGATAAGGATTTCTCCTTCTTGGGCGCTTGATTAGGTGACCAAACCTCTCCTTGTGAGAACTTTCTAGACATTGCCAATAATGCTATCTAATAATATTATTCAAATAATATGAATTATTGATCTAATAATGGAGATAATAATGCGGTGACAATTATTGAACAACGATAATATAAAATATCAACGCAAACAATTATTGAATCGATAAAATAAAATATTGAGCGGTAACTCTTGTGAAAATTATTGAGTAGTGTGCCTCTTACGTAAGGATCAATAATTCAACAATACGCATGTGCAATCTGGTGTGCTTCTCTTTATGCGACCGCGCATTCATCGTATTTAAACCACGGGTATTCAACAGTCTTACTTGATAACAATAACTACGCTAGTTATTTTTAACCAACTTATATTTGTCGTTTTCTTCATCCAATCGCTTTCGTTATGGGGCCCACACATGGTTGCTGCGTGAGTAAATACGAATATTCCCACAAGCGATGCGAATATTCCACGACCAAACGAATATTCCCAAACAAAAATGAATATTTTATAACCACTTGCTTATTTTGAAATATTTGCGTATTTAACCCTTAACTATCCACATTAATCAAATCAACCCTTACTATTTCAAAATAATAAATAAAGGAAATTCCTTTTTATTTAAAAAAATTTCGGGGTCTTACAAAAATAACGGCAAATGATTTACCGTTGAACTACCCGGTAGTAAAAGTACAGTAATACGCGTGGTTGCATAGTAGCACGCGGTATTAATTATTGATGCTTACGTGAGAAGTCACTCAGTTATACTCAATTATTGCTACAGTAATTATTGTATAATATCTCTCATATTATTGATTCAATTATTGCCACAGTATCATCTGCATAATATTTATTATTATTAAATCAATAATTGAGACGACAAAGTTATTCATATTATTATTTGCAATATTGACGATGTCTAAAAAGTTCTGTCGAGGAGAGGTTTGGTCACCTAATTGCGTGCCAATAGGGAGAAATCCTTATCGGAAAGCCCCCTCTTTCCTGGGAATGATCTGGTTGTTAAATATTGTGAGTTATAATATTAATGATGAATAAGTTCGTGTTGATTAAAGATAAAATTGATAGTTCCATTATGTTGGAATTATTAGTATTAGTGGAAATCGACATCTATTCTTATAATAATTGATGTCTAAAGGTTATATTGACCAATCAGGTAATTAATCGAATTAATGAGTAATTAATTGCTATTAATTCACATCCTTATAACTATTTGTTTACATGTGTGTACTATTGATTCACATGCATGTACTATTAGGGGAGGTGGTGCAAGATTGATAATATTTGCATGACTAATTTAAAAATGGAGGTATAGATGAAGGTACTATATTTGTAATTATTTTTTTCACATGTATAGAACTATTGAGCCATATGATTGTACTATTGATTCACATGATGTACTATTAGGGGAGGTGGTGCAAGTTTGATAATACTTGCAGGACTAAATTAAAAATGAAGGAAAAGATGAAGGTATTATACTATAATATTTTGAGCCCCAAAATGTGCAATTATCAAAACTATATTTTCCTATAAATAGAAGCTCATTCTTCCTTCAGTCTCACCAATTCTTAACTCACAAGAGCAATTATAGAGAGAGAAGCTATAGAGAGAGAGAAGAAGAGAATTCTGCTACTTCACTATTCTAATATCTAGTCTTCTTCTGAGGTAAGGGGTATTATTTATTTCATATTCTGAAGAGATATTATTTTTCGTACTCGTATGAATATTATTTTCATTCAATATTCGTAAGGAATATCATCTTCGTTCAATATTCGTAGGAATATTATTTTCGTTCAACAGTCGTAAGGGGTGATATTTATTTCATATTCTGAAGAGATATTATTTTTCATATTCGTATGAATATTATTTTCATTCAATATTCGTAAGGAATGCCATCTTCGTTCAATATTCGTAGGAATATTTTTTTCGTTCAACAGTCATAAGGGGTATTATTTAGTTCATATTCTGAAGCGATATTATTTTTTGTATTCGTATTGATATTATTTTCATTCAATATTCGTAAGGAATATCATCTTCTTTCAATATTCATAGGAATATTATTTTCGTTCAACAGTCGTAAGGGGTATTATTTATTTCATATTCTGAAGAGATATTATTTTTTGTAATCGTATGAATATTATTTTCGTTCAATATTCATAAGGAATATCATCTTCGTTCAATATTCGTAGGAATATTATTTTCGTTCAACAGTCGTAAGGGGTATTATTTATTTTATATTATGAAAAGATATTATTTTTCGTATTCGTATGAATATTATTTTAGATTCAATATTAAGTAAAGAATATCATCTTCTTTCAATATTCGTAGGAATATTATTTTCGATTCAACAATCGTAAAGGGTATTATTTATTTCAAATTACGAAGAGATATTATTTTTTCGTATTCGTATGAATATTATTTTCATTTAATATTCGTAAGGAATATCATCTTCGTTCAATATTCGTAGGAATATTATTTTCGTTCAACAGTCATAAGGGGTATTATTTATTTCATATTCTGAAGAGATATTATTTTTCATATTTGTATGAATATTATTTTCATTCAATATTCGTAAGGAATATCATCTTCGTTCAATATTTGTAGGAATATTATTTTTGTTCAACAGTCGTAAGGGGTATTATTTCTTTCGTATTCTGAAAAGAGTTATTTTTTTTCAATACTCATAAGGGTTGTTATTCCATTCTTTATTATTCTGTTGGAATAACCTGTCTACGCGGACTACCGCATGCATGGTGAAATTCTTCGATTATTCCATTCTTTATTATTCTGTTAGAATAACCTGTCTACGCGGATTACCACATGCATGGTGAATGACCCTTCGTATTCATTCTTTACTAAATTGTGGAAATGATCTGTCTACGTGGATTACCGCATTGCGGATGAAAATCCATTTGCAGTTTCGTATATTCTATTATACTTGTATGAGATATCATTTCTTTTGTACTCGTCATGGAATATCGTTTTCTTTTGTATTTTCCTTTTATGAGTACTATTCATGAAGTACTATTCATGGGTACTATTCACAAAGTACTATTCACGAGTACTATTCCCAAAGTACTATTCATGGGGTACTATTCTCGAAGTACTATTCACGGGGGTACTATTTACCCAGAGTACTATTTATGATACAAATTAATTTCTTTTCGGTCCAAATCATTTTTGATACAATATCATTCTTGAATTTGACAATTTGGATATTTTTAAACTCTGGATAAATTTAAAGTCTTTAAAATTTATCCGTGATTTCGTTTGATTAATGCTTATATCATTGTCATCATCCTCATGCTTATATTGTGATGAAAGTGATCTTTGGCTTACATGCATAAATGGACTGTTGATTGGTATAATTATGACCAGGGATCATTCGGTATAATCATGAGCCGTAATGTTATAAATGATGTGGTAAAGTCCTTATTGGCCCGTAATGCATTGATGAACAGTTGTTGGTATGATTATGACCAGGGATTATTCGGTATAATCATGACCATTGATGAATACATGAATATCCTTGGCCCATAGTGCAGGGATGATTTGATGATGTGGTTTATTTATTAAGCTGAGTCTCAGCGATAAAGTTGATGAAAAACTTTTTAAATCATAGAAGATAGTAGATATCATGCTCTACTTGACTCTTCTAATGGATTGCTTATTCCGCTGCAGTTGTTGATCTAAAACTTGTTGTCTATTGTATTCTATCAGTTGTTATACTATTGAAGGCTAAGGATAGTTTGTTCTGCATTATCTTAGTCATAATATTTCTTACTGGGCTAGTTGAGCTCACCCTTTTCTTTCACTATTCTCTTCAGGAAATGAGAACGTAGTTGGGACTAGTCGAGGAACAGAGTGATGGTCCAGGATAAGTGGCTTTAGTAGTCCTCCCTATTTTGTGAAATAGTGTGATAATAATTATAATGAGGACTCTATTGAGTGTGGATATTGTCTAGAAGATAATATTCGTGTTAAAACTCTCAGCTATGTTTTGTCCTATTTTTAACGACAGTTGTATAAAAGAAGTTTGTATTTGATTTATGTACCATGTATCTAGCGACCCAAGATGGGTGATGTATACCTATTTTGGGGGCGTCACAGTCCATACATCTCAAATTCACTTTTCAAATTACTCAACATCAACTAGAGTCAAGAACACCACTCTATCAAAATACTGAACATCAACTAGAGTAAAAAAGGTTTCCATTAGCTGAAAAATATCATGTTACATAATCAAAAGATAATTTGCCATATCAGCTCACTGTTTTGCCTGTGTAAACATAGAATAAACTAGAGTTTAGAATATTACTACTGCAAAAAGTTTATGGTGGCGACACATTTAATTAAATATACATGCATATGTGATACAAATAAGGAAGAAGCTTGGCCTGAGCCCTGATCATTCGTTGCTCGGCCATCTTCCAAAACAGTTGAATTTTGTGGTGAAGGAATAGATGTGAACAGATTATACTTGATGTGTTGGACTGTGAAAGTACTGAGAAAGTTCCAACTCATCACAAAAAAAACAAGATGATCTGAAACTCCTCAAAATTTCAATAACTAGGTCTGAAGGTATAGCAAGTAACTAGATCTCAAGGTAAAGTAGGTGCTCTCTAACGCACAAAATAGCATAGATTGTTAATATTTAAACTTCCTCCTAATCATGATAGGAGCAAGCAATATTACCAACATTATTCTTCCCTTATTTAGTGATATTCAACACCTTTTTTGAACTATTTAAATGCAAATAACATGGCTTGAGCCCACACCTTGAACCAACCACAATGGTTTTACCACTGAGGTACTCAAAGAACTATCATAGATAATTCATAACTGATTTATTAAATAGTCGATGAATTATTGAGTGTAACTAGGTTGTAAAGAGATTATGAGTTGCCCAACAACTGAACCAAAAGTCGCTAAGCACAAAGGCAGATGGTCCAAAAGAGATGAGAACAAATTGTTGGAAGCAAATATTTGGTTAGAGGCATGAAGAAACCTATATTCTTGTGCATTCTGCTGTCAAGGACTTTGTGGGATGGAAGACTCTTTATCTTTTTCATATTTAACTTGTATACAAATGCTGCGAGTGTATATATTATCCTTTGAGTTAGGAGGAGAAGCAGGTATTCAAAATGTTGGAAATACAAAATGTTTGTCATTTTAGTATGCAACAATCATGATAACGGCATTTTGTGTAGTTTATTTCAACAGGGAACCTCCTTCCTAGTACTTTAAAAATTGGAGCGCCATCAAAATAATCACTGAACTTATCTGCATCAAGAGTTGCACTAGAGATGAGCAATTTGAGATCAGGGCGAAACCGAGAAATATCCTGTCAACAACAGCAATAGTTTAGTCAGGCAAGAAATTGTATCTTCTCTATCTCCCACTTCCTTACATTTTTAAGAAAAACTATTGAAATTTACACGTTAAAATTTCTTCTCGCCTTAAGAAAACCAAACAAAATGTCAGTTGAAAGTGTTCTTTCATGGGCCTCATCCACCATCACTACACTGAAATGCAAAATCAATAAGTTTCAATTTAAAACCATCTGGCACAACGATTAAATTGCATCTAAAAAATGCACACCTGTAACTTGATGGGTCAAGGTTCCCCTAGAAACTCCAGCAATAACATTTCATCCATCATATATTTGATAACTGTCTTCTTAGAAGTACAATCTTCAAATCGTATGGAGTAACCAACCTGAAATCGGATACGACAATTGTAAGAGAATCGTCTGTCTGGTTGTGCAATATTAGAATTGATAAACAAGTGCAATATCAGATTCGATAAACAAGTGCAACGATATATGACACCACAGACAAACCTAATACTAAAAGTTTTCTAATACCACTTAACAATTCATGGGAAAGCCACAGTTGAAATCACTTTGGAATTGTAGTGACATGTAGGTTGATCATTTAGGTAATAAAAACTCCATGGATGTAACATCAGTATTACAGGAAACAATCTCATAGGGCCACTCCATTATTAGCACAAAATTATAGATATTCTAATGTTAAGGCATACAACACCAAAACAGTTCATTTAAAAAACGTTAAAGTAGTATTCAAATATGAACCACATTACATGTAAATTGATTAAAAAGCCAACACAGAGTGGTCTTCTGGAGAACTAATAACTTGTATAAATAAGGCATACCTCATGTCCAAGTTTGACACCCATTTCTTGAGAGACTCTAGCAGAAACACTCATGAAAGAACTCATGTGGGGTTGGGTACATCCGATCGTGAAAAGCGAGAATAGGTTACAAATTCAAGGATTTCAAAAGATGTTAGTTCCCACCTGATCCACTGATTGATTTCTAACCTTGAAATATATGCAATTATAAGAAAGCAGGATGCAAAATTTTTTCCTACTATATTAATGTCATGACAAGTACTCAAAAACCACTAAATAAATGGGAACTAAGTTTCTATGCGGAAATTACTGATTCAATTTTCCATAGAGAAACTAAAATATAGTAACCATTAAATATTATGTGCTTTTTCCAGCAACGACATACGACTTCAATAACAGAAACCTACTACAATTAATTTTATGTTTTTCAAGAAATAAATAGGTTGCTCACCATGCAAGGAAATCAATTGATAATGTAAATAAATAAGAGTCTGATAATTACTCTGGCAAAATAGGGTTGCATTTACTAAATGGAGTCATCAGTGAAGCATAGGAAAAAGAAAAATAAACATCGACTAAGAAGTAAAGAAAGAAATACATGGTAACCTAGCCATTGTTGCAAAGACTATCCTCCATGTTTCAGAATCGGGACTGCATAAAAAGGGCCCTAATACACCTGTTGAACCCAACTTAACCAGTAAAGCTCAATCTCGTATATTAAGCCTTCAAGTTCATACTTAAACACCAATGTGAGACTATGTTGGGTTACCTTAATACTCCATCTACCAAATCAAATTTTTTATTTAGCTAGATCGTTAAATTGAAAAAAGCTTGTCTACATACCTTTTAACTGCGTTCGAATTCATTCAAATGACACGGTAAGTAATAAAAAATCTACGAAGGATTTTAGCCCTTAGCCACTAATCATACTCTCTTATTGGGTGTGGGGTTGGGGGGGTTTATATAAAAGTTAGAAAACAGACCTTTAACAGAAAGAGAAAAAATACTTGTTAGGTTTGTCATTGAATAATTAGATGCGTACTACTACAACATTAAAATCTAGGCAATCAATTCACCATAAACCAAAGGATATAGACAAGTTTGGTCCATCATTAAAATAAATAAATTTAGTTGGGAAAATTCATTGTTTTATTATAAAATCCCAAATTTTATGAATAAAAATTTAAATTTCTCGACTTTTTTTTTTAATATTATGGTGTGGATTTAATATAATGTTATAGTTATGGGTAATATTTATAAATTTTGTAAAGTATGCAAGTTGTTATATTATATTCGATTGGTCGGGGAATATTCTTTGTGTCGGGGAATATTCGTACAACGGCACAATTATTGGTAGACCCCACAAATGTAATTATCGGATCGAGAAAATGACAAAATATTTTTATGAAAATAACGGTGAAAGTTTCAAGATTATCTTTGTTGAACTACTCGGTAGTAAAAGTACGAGAATACACGTGGTTGCATAATAGCACATTGTATTGATTATTGATGCTTACATGATAAGTCACTCGGTTTTGTTTTATTGATATTATTAATGTAATAAAAGCAGAAAAGCTTTTATATAAAAGTAATACTTTTATAAAGTTATTCTATAAATAGAATATATTATATTCTATTATGCATAGTGTTTTTGCATAGTAAAATCTTTTTATATAAAACATAATACTTTTTTATAAAGTTATTCTATAAATAGAATATATTATATTATATTATGCATAGTGTTTTGCATAGTAAAATCTTTTATAAAAATAGAATACTTTTATAAAGTTATTCTATAAATAGAATATATTATATTTTATTATGCATAGTGTTGCATAGTGCCTGCATAGTATTTTGCATAGTAAAATCTTTTTATATAAAACAGAATACTTTATAAAGTTATTCGTTTTATTAGAATATAAATAGAATATATTATATTTTATTTAAAAGATTTTGCTTTAAATCTGGACCGTCCGATTAAAAGTAAATCAATCTAGACCGTTCATGAATTAGTTACTAAGCAGTCCATTCTTCTATAAATAGAAGCTCATTCCTTCATTATTTCTTACGAATTCACTGAAACTCTAGAGAGAGAAACTACAGAGAGAGTTCTTCTTCTGTAATCTCGAGCGTATTTCTTTAGAGTTTAAGAAAGCTTTGAGCGTAGAAGATAGTGCAAGTTTTCTTCAAGTATATTCCCGCCTTACCGCTCAGAATACTTTTCTTTCAAAGGTAAGGGATATTATTTATTGTACCTGTAAGGGGTATTATTTCTTTTGTATTCATGAAGAGAATTTATGTTATTCCATTCTTTATTATTACATTAGAATAACTTTTGATATACGCTGTCTCACCCTATACTTGGTGAAATTCTTACATTATTCCATTCTTTATTATTTCGTTGGAATATCCTATACATGCGTTTTCTTTTGGGACTCGGTTCCGTCTTTATTATTTCATTGGAATATCGGTATGCGTGCATTTTACATCGGACTGGTTCCGTTATTTATTATTACGTTAGAATAACTTTGTCATATGCGAAGTACCTCATGCATGGTGATTTCGTTGTTATTCCATTCTTTATTATTCTCATTAGAATATCCGGTCTACGCGTTTTTGTGGGACTGGTTTCGTTATTTATTATTTTGTTGAAATAACTTGTCATGCGCAATACCGCATGCATGGTGATTTCGTTGTTATTCCATTCTTTATTATTCATTTGGAACATCCCGCTTGGTGTAATTTTGCCTGATCTGGTTCCGTTATTTATTATTCTATTAGAATAACGTGTCTATGCGACGTACCGCATGCATGGTGATTTCTGTTGTTATTCCATTCTTTATTATTCTGTTGGAATATCCTGTTGGTGCGTATTATACTTGACCTGGTTACGTTATTTATTATTCTATTGGAATAACTTGTCTATGCGAAGTACCGCATGCATGGTGATTTCTTTTGTTATTCCATTCTTTATTATACTCAGTTGGTTAAAGTTTTGACTTATATACTCCATGAAATTAGTGGAATATCCTTGATATTTGCGCTTCATCCAGTATCTTTTCATGGAAATATTCTTCCGAGCATTCTTGAATTTTACTCTACAAAGAAGTATCATGTTGACAATTTGGACGTTATTAGTTCCTTGATAATTTAATTCTTGAACTTGTTTTATTGAATTCTTATATCATTGTCATCATCCTCATGTTTATATTTTGTTGAAAGTCATCGGTGGCCCTGTAGTGCATAAATGGACTTGGTATGATTATGACCAGGATTATTCGGTATAATCATGACTGTAATGTTACAAATGATGTGGAAAAAGTCCTCATTGGCCCGTAGTGCATTGATGGACAGTTTTTGGTATAATTATAGCTATGGATTCTCTTCGGCCAAGGGAGCAAAGATGAATTGTTTTATGGCATGATCAGGATCGTTGATGAATACACGAATATCCTTGGCCCATTGTGCATGGATAATTTGTGACTGTGATACTAATAATATCCTTGGCCTGTAGTGTAGGGATGATTTGATGATGTGGATTATTTATGAAGCTGAGTCTCAGCGATAAAAGTGATGAAAAACTTTTTAAATCATAAAAGATAGTAGATTTTATTCTCTACTTGACTCTTTTAATGGATTATTTGTTCCGCTGCAGTTAAACTTGATGTCAATTATATTTTACCAGTTTAACATTGTTGAAGACTAATGATAATTTATTCTGCATTATCTTAGTCATAATATTTCTTACTTGGCTAGTTGAGCTCACCCTTTCCTTTACTGTTCTCTTCAGGAAATGAGAATATAACTGGGACAAGTCGGGGAACGGAGTGACGGTCTTGATGATAGCATTAGTAGTCCTCACTATTCTGTTAAATAGTGTGACAATAAATGTAACGAGAACTCTATTTGAGAATGGATATTGTCTAGAAGGCAATATTCCTATTTAAACTCTCAGTTTATATTTTGTTGTATTTTACACGACAGCTGTATTATTAAGTTGTATTTGAATTTTTTACCATGTATTTGGCGACTCAAGATGGGTGTTGTATACCTATATTTTGGGGGCGTCACAGTTTGTATCAAAGCTTAGGGATATGATCCCTAGCTGAGATGTGAGACAAGAACTAGGAGGGGAGAGACGGGGAATTCCTTCGCTAATATGACCTACCTAAGTTTATTTGGTATTTAATTTGTCGATCAGAGTATAGGGGTAATATGTGATATGTTATTTAACCCTTGTTTTGTTACAGTATTTGAAAATGGCATCCGAAAATGTTGAGAATAGCAATAGAGCACAGGAGACCGTTGAGTCTCCACAGATCAATAATCAGGATATGGTGCAGCAGGAAGGCGATAATCCTCCTGTAAACAATAACACTGACCAAATGATGAATGATGGAATCTTCAGAGGCTTTATGCAATTCATGCAACAACAGGTAAGAGAGACTCCTATTCAAAATATAGGTGGAAATAATGGCAACCCACAGTCGGTCACCGCTAAGCAGTTCAAGGAGCTGGGACCACCGGAGTTTTTGGGAAAGCCAGAACCACTTAAGGCGAAGACGTGGTTAAAGTAGATCACCAAGATATTTGATGTCTTGGGATGCTCAGAGGAGCAAAAGGTTCCATTTGCCACCTTTATGTTGCGTGAAGAGGCAGATTACTGGTGGGAATCCGTAAAAGCGTACCAGATCGACGTACTTTAAGATGTCTTGGGAGAAGTTCCAAGAGCTGTTCAACGACAAGTACTTTCCCGAAAGTATTCGTCACGTGAAGGAGGTGGAGTTTATCAAGCTGGAGCAGAATAATATGACTGTGTCGTAATTCGAGGCTATGTTTGCCGAGTTGTCTCAGTTTGCATCCCATTTGGTCGATAATGAGGAGCGAATGTTTCTAAGAGGTTTGAAACTCAATATACGTCAATACCTCATTTCTCACAAAATTTGTTTATATTCAGATGTTGTGAATAGGGCTCAGTTATTGGAGCGCGATAATGAGTCAGCACAACCAAAAGGCAATGACCAACAACACGATAATAATCATACCGGTGGCAACAGTCATCGGAACAATGATAACCATTGTGGGGGAAATTATCATGCCATGAATGGTAACCACTTCGTTGGTAATCATAGCCAAGATAATAGAAGTGGAAAGAATAATAAAGAATGGAATAACAACAGAAATAACCATGCATGCGGTACTTCGCATTATCATGGGGGAAATTATCATGCCATGAATGGTAACCACTTCGTAGGTTCAATAATGATGGAAAGACAGCAGCATCAGCACACGTTTCAAAGGAAGAAGAACGACCACCGGTCGTATGATTCAAATGCGGACAGGAGGGACACATCCGTCCAAACTGTACGCAGCAATCCAAAGCATTTTTTAATTGCGGAAGAGAAGGTCACCTAGATCGATTTTGTCGTATAGTGAAGTCAAGTCCAGCTGGGATAGTGGCACCAAAGGCGGATATAAAAGTGATGAAAAACTTTTTAAATCATAAAAGATAGTAGATTTTATTCTTTACTTGACTCTTTTAATGGATCATTTGTTCCGCTGCAGTTAAACTTGATGTCTATTGTATTTTATCAGTTTAACATTGTTGAAGACTAATGATAATTTATTCTGCATTATCTTAGTCATAATATTTTTTACTCGGCTAGTTTAGCTCACCCTTTCCTTTACTATTCTCTTCATGAAATGAGAATATAGTTGGGACGAGTCGAGGAACGGAGTGACAGTCCAGATGATAGCATTAGTAGTCCTCACTATTCTGTTAAATAGTGTGACAATAAATGTAACGAGAACTCTATTTGAGAATGGATATTGTCTTGAAGGCAATATTCCTATTTAAACTCTCAGTTTATATTTTGTCGTATTTTACACGACAGCTGTATTATTAAGTTGTATTTGAATTTTTTACCATGTATTTGGCGACTCAAGATGGGTGTTGTATACCTATATTTTGGGGGCGTCACATTTATTGTCTTGATTTTTTATTTGTAAAATACCCGGTTATCTATTTCCTCCTCCGACGGCAGAAGCTCAAAACTCTATTCAACAAGTTAATCTGCTCTCTCTAATGGAGGAAGAAGTGAGCTCGGCCGCCGCCATCAACTTGGAAATGGTAGACCCAACCAATGAACGGAAGCACGCTAAAATGCTGGAGCTCCTCTTTGGCCTGCACCAATCTCGCAACTCTTCTAAATCAAACAACCCTTCTGACTCCCCCTCCTTCGAATCCACCCAATCCTTTCTCTCTACCTTCTGCAATTCCAAGTTCTCCATTGAATCTCGCCTATCTCTCGTCTCCCAATCCTCCGATCCTAAACACGATCTAGACAAAATCCCTCTCTCTATCTTCGACCTCGAAAATCTCGTCACATAAAACTCCTACTTCTTACCCTCCTATGAACTCCGTGCATCCCTCAAATCCATCGCTGACCTCAAACAAACATTAGATATTATCACTTCCCAAGTCATACCCAAAAAGAAATTCTCCTTCAAATCCAAGAAAATAACTACCAGCACACTACCTAGTAATGCTACTCTGCTTGGTGATAAAACTCAAAATATCAAACCGATCAAAAAAGTGAGTTTTTCTAGCGTTCGTGAGTCACCCATTGAGAAGTGAAGGGTGGAGTAGAGGATTTAGGGTTTAAGGTATTGGTGGTGGTGAAATTAGAAAGGGGAGGGTGTAGATTAGGATTTGGGAGAGCTGTTTCAGTTGTTGGAAGGCTGGGAGGCGGGAGGGTTTTTAATTTCAAGCACTTCCGCACGATTTATTTTAAGGTCCGTGTTTTTGACATAAATAAAGTTTTTTTTAAAAAAACATTATCTATTTAAAACTAAAAATTTCCCTTATAAATAGATAACATTTTTTCATATATATCTATAACGTTTTGTTAAAAAACGTTGTGAAAAAAATACGACAACATTTTTTAAAAAACGTTGTTGTTTAAGTGTTGTCTATTTACTGTTTTGTACTAGTGATGACTATTCAAACTCTTGAAGATCTATTAAGACTTTGTGTCCTTGACTTCAAAGGAAGTTGGGACAAGTTCTTGCCATTAGTGGAATTCTCCTACAACAACAGTTATCAAGCAAGTATTGGCATGGCTCTATTTGAGGCGTTATATGGACGTATGTGTCGTTCTCCAGTATGCTAGGATGAGGTGGGTGAAGCAACGTTGTTGGGACCGGAGTTGGTACGTATGACTACAGAAAAGATTCAAATGATCCGACAACGTATAAAAACCTCACAAGATCGACAAAATAGTTATGTTGATCTTCATCCAAAGGACGTGGAGTTCAATTTTGGAGATCATGTGTTGTTACGTGTTGTTCTATGGAAAGGAGTTACAAGATTTGGAAAGAGAGGAAAGCTCAATCCTCGATTCATTGGGCCATTCAAATCCTTGATCGAGTAGGAACTTTTGCCTATAGACTCACCTTACCGCCAAGTATGTCTCGTGTTCATAACGTATTTCACATATCTATGTTACGTAAGTATGTGGAAGACCTTAACCACATTATTGAATTAGAACCAGATGAGATAGCGGAAGATTTAACATATGAAGAGGTACCTGTTAAAATCATGGATAAAAAGGAACATATTCTACGCTCCAAGATTATACCTCAAGTCAAGGTTTTGTGGAGAAACCACGATGTTGAGGAAATGACCTGGGAGTTAGAATCCGAAATGAAATCCAGATATCCTCACCTCTTCGTCATACCAGGTACGTACACCAATTTCGAGGATGAAATTTCATAAGGATGGGAGGTTGTAAGACCCCGAATTATATGAAATGAAAGTATCCAATTTTTTTATAATTATTATTCTATTTAATAAATGGTTAAATTGATAAAAGGTTAAAGTTAAGGGTGATATTTGAAAATTTTGCAAAGTAAACAAGTTGATATAAAATATTCGTTGTGTCGGGGAATATTTGTTTGTTCGGGAAATATTCTTTTTGTAATGGAATATTCGTACGACGACACCATCATTGGTGGACCCCACGCCAGAATAACTGTCGGATATAGAAAGCGACAGAAATAACTTTTTATAAAAATAACGCCAAAAGTTTTATCGTTAACTGTTGAAATACCCGGTGGTAAAAGTACAGTAATACGCGTGGTTGCATAGTAACACACGGTATTGATTATTGATGCTTACGTAAGAAGCCACTCAGTTTACTCAATTATTGATACAGTGATTACTGTATAGTATCTCACGTTATTTGATTCAATTATTGTCACAGTTTCATCTGCATAATATTTTATATTATTAAATCAATAATTGAGACGACAATGTTTTTCATAGTATTATTTGCATTATTGACGATGCCTAGAAAGTTCTATCGAGGAAAGGGGTTTGGTCACCTAATTCTTGGCCTTGATAGGAGAAATCCTTATGGGAAAGCCCCCCTTTCCGGGAATGATCCGGTTGTTAAATATTGTGAGTTATAATATTAATAATGAATAATTGTTACTAGATTAAAAATGTGTTTATTAAAGATAAATGATTTGTGGTAAATATTTATTCATTTTTTTGATATAAATATAGGGATTTGTTAAGAGGCGTTTGTTGTAAGTTTGACTTATTATTCCATGAGAAGATTTACTAATTTTATGGACCGTCGGTGGTGGTTTTAATAGTAAATAAATCTGGACCATCGATGGTGGTTTTAATAGTAAATCAATCTGGACCATCGATGGTGGTTTTAATAGTAAATCAATCTGGACCGTCGATGGTGGTTTTAATAGTAAATCAATCTGGACTGTCGGTGGTGGTTTTAAAAGTAAATCAATCTGGACCGTCGGTGGTAGTTTTAAAAGTAAATCAATATGGACCATCCGTTCGAATAGTAAATTAATCTGGACCGTTCCTGAATCAGTTACTATTAGTCCATTCTCCTATAAATAGAAGCTTAATTCTTCTTTCATTCTCACCAATTCACTGAGATTCACAAGAGAAACTATAGAGAGCAAAAAGAAGAGTATTCTGCTACTTCACTATTGCATTATCCAGTCTTTTACTAAGGTAAGGGGTATTATTTCTTTCATATTCATAAGGAATACTATTTTTCGTATTCATCCTTTAATATGTCGGAATAACCTATCTACGTGGATTACGTACTGCATGATAGGTGAAAATCCATTTGCAGTTTCGTATGTTATTTCATTTCATATTCTTAAATCTAAACTTACTATGGTGAGTATTGCTTCTATAAACCCTGAAATTAGTGGAATATCCTTGAGTTTTGCACTTCATCCAGTATCATTTCATTGGAATATTGATCTGATCTTTTTTTTTATTAAATATCAATATTTTCACCCGAGGTACTATTCACAGGTTACTATTCACTCAGTTACAATTCACTCAAATATTATTCACTCGGGGATTCGGGGTAGTTTTCATACTGGGATACTATTCACGGGTTACTATTCACTCGAGTACTATTCACTCAGGTATTATTCACTCGGGTATTCGGGGCACTTTTCATGCCGGGGTACTATTCCCAAAATACTATTCACAGGGTATTATTCATGGGGTACTATTCACCCAAAAAAATTATTTCTTTTCTGTCTAAATTATTTTTGATACATGGATATTATTCTTGAATTTTACTCCACAAAGCAGTATCATGTTGACAATTTGGACATTATTGAATTCTGGATAAATTAAATTATAAATCTTTAAAATTTATCCTTTGCTTTTATTTAATTGAATTCTTATATCATTGTCATCATCCTCATGCTTATATTGTGATGAAAGTCATCTTTGGCCCGTAGTACATAGATGGACTGTTGATTGGTATGATTATAACCAGGGATAATTCGGTATAATCATGACCATTGATGATTACACAAATATCATTGGCCCGTAGTGCAGGGATAATTCGTAGACGTGATACTAATGAATATCCTTGGCCTGTAGTGTAGGGATGATTCGATGATGTGGTTTATTTATTAAGCTGAGTCTCGGCGATAAAATTGATGATAAACTTTTTAAATCATAGAAGATAGTAGATATCATGCTCTACTTGACACTTCTAATGGATTGCTTGTTCTGCTGCAGTTAAACTTGATGTTTAGTCTATTTTATCAGTTTAACACTGTTGAAGGCTAATGATAATTTATTATGCTATATCTTAGTCATAATATTTCTTACTGGCTAGTTGAGCTCACCCCTTTTGCTTTCATTATTTTGTTCAGGAAATGAGAACGTAGCTGGGACTAGTCGGGGAATGGAGTGATGGTCCGAGATGGTTTTTTTAGTAGTCCTCACTATTTAGTGTGATAATAAATGTAATGAGGATTGAATTTGAGTTTAGATATTGTCTATGAGACAATATTCGTGTAAAAACTCAGCTATGTTTTGTCTTATTTTACACGAAAGTTGTATTAAATAAGTTTGTATTTGAATTCTGTACCAAGTACTCGGCGACCTAAGATGGGTGATGTATACCTATTTGGGGGGCGTCACAAATACTTCTGGACAGATAAATGTGAAGAAATATTCTAAGAGTTGAAGAAGCGACTGAGCATGGCTCCAGTATTGTCCTTACCAGATGATACATGAGGCCTTGTAGTATTTAGTGATGCGTCACACAGAGGTTTAGGTGTATGCTGATGCAACATGGGAAAGTGATTGCTTATGCATCACGACAACTCAAAGATTATGAGAAGAGATATCCTACTCATGACCTAGAGTTAGCCGCGGTAGTCTTTTCTCTAAAAGTTTGGAGAACATTACTTGTACGGGGAGAAGTGCGAGATATATACAGATCATAAAAGTCTGAAATATATTTTTACACAAAAGGAACTGAACTTAAGGCAAAGAAGATTGTTAGAACTGATAAAGGATTTTGATTTTGAAATCTTATATCATCCCGGTAAAGCTAATGTCGTAGCTGATGCGTTAAGTAGAAAGAATCAAGAAAATTTTAACACAATAACCACCAATGATAGGTTAATAAAAGATTTTGAAAAATGAGAAATTTAGGTAGGATGTCCAACTACCTCTACCCATAAATTATTCATTATAGAGGGACTTTCATCTCTACTTTATAGAATCAAAGAGATGCATGAAAAGGATGAAGAATGTCAGAGGTATATGTCTAATCTAACTCATATTAAGTATAACAAATTCAGAATAGATAAGGATGGAATAATAAGATATGAAGATAGAAATTGGGTTCCGTTAAATCAAGCCTTAAAAGACGAAATCTTAAACGAAGCTTATAATTCTAAATTTGCCATACATCCTGGCAGTACTAAAATGTACATGAACTTAAGTCAACACTTTAGGTGGTCGAATATGGAAAGAGAAATAGCTGAATAGGTAAACAAATGTCTCACGTGTCAAAGGGTTAAGGCTGAACATCAAAATCCAAGTGGTTTAATTCAACCCTTACCGATTCCCGAGTGGAAGTGGAAACATATAACCATGGACTTTGTGGTAGACCTTCCAGCTACACAGAAGGGCCACAATGCCATTTGGGTAATAGTTGACCGTTTAACATAATCAGCTCACTTTTTACCTATTAAAGTTACCCATAACTTAGACCACTTTGCCAATCTGTACATTAATGAAATCATCTCTAGGCATGGAGTACATGTTTCTATAGTATCAGATTGATACCCATGGTATACTACAAATTTTTGGAAAAGCCTTCAGAAACACTTATGAACACAATTAAGATTGAGTACAACTTATCACCCTCAGACTGATGGGCAAAGTGAGAGAACCATAAAAACATTAGAGGATATGTTACGAACATGTATCATCAATTTTAAAGGAAGTTTAGAAGATCAATTACCTTTAGTAGAATTTGCCTATAAAAATAGTTATCATGCTAGCATAGGTATGCCACCCTATGAAGCCTTATATGGGAGAAAATATAGAACATCTTTGTGTTGGGATGAAGTTGGGGAAAGCCAAATGCTAGGACCTAAAATAATTCAATAAACTACTAAAACCATCAGAATTATACATAACCGATTACAAGCATCTCAAGATCAACAAATGAAATACACTGATCCACATCGTCAACAACGAAACTTTAGCGTAGGAAGCCACATATTCTTGAAAGTATCTCCTTGGAAGGGTAAGATATGTTTTGGCAAGAAAGGAAAATTGAGTTTGAGATTCATTGGACCTTTTAAAATTTTAAGGAGGATAAGTGAAGTTGCCTATGAAATAGCACTACCTCATGAGTTAAACCATATTCATAATGTGTTTCATGTGTCCGTATTATGACCATACAAACCTGATTACAAACATGTTATAAATTATGAACCAATCCAAATCAAAGAATATCTTTCTTATGTAGAAGAACCTGTGCAGATCGTCGATCATAAAGAGCAAGTCCTGAGAAATAAAGTGATAGCATCGGTTAAAGTGATCTGGAGCAATCAGAACGTTGAAGAGGCTACATGGGAGCTCAAAGATAAAATACGAGAGAACTATCCCCAACTGTTTAGTTAACCTTTACTGTAATTTTGAGGACAAAAATCTTATTAGTGGGGGTGAATGTAAAAACCCAAAACCCTAATAAGACTCGAATATGTAAATTCAGTTATATTAATAAAATCTCTCTATTTTGAAAGTGTTATGTGTTAATATATACTATATTTAACAAATTTAGTCAAATAAATTTTCGTCCAAAAATTGACGTGCTTGACACCTCGTGCTTAAAACTTTTCTTCCAAAAATGGACTTTTCGGTATTTTTGTTTTGACAAGCTGCTTTGTCGTGCTTAAATTGATAAAATGTTTTTTCGTGCTTGTTAGGATTTGTGTAAAATCTTGGTTAGGAACCCTAGATTATAAACCCTAACCCTAGATTACAAACCCTAACCCTAATTAGCTAAACTAAACCCTAATTAGGTTATCCTAACACCTAATCATGATTACTAAACTTCAATTTGGTACTAATAAACATCATTAAGATACCCTAATCATGAAAAACAAAACCCTAATCAAGATTAGTGAGGATTAGGGCATAATTAAGCTACTAATCTAACCTAAGTAGCTCACAAGTAGGTTAGGAGTCACCAAACCAAGTTTCAAGGCTGCACATGAGCTGATAAAAAGCACTAAGCAGTACAAGTAACTTTGCATCAGATATTTAGGGAGGTAAGCAGGTGAAAAAACCAAAAAACCTAAGTTGCTTAAGTCTATAACTATAATAGGATTCATTGGTCAAAAGTCACAACATAATGAATGTAATTACTATCTTCATTATTAGAATTATCTAAAAGTATAAATCCCTTTTGGGTTCATATAAACACAAGATTTCATTACATCATTCCATTGAAAACACAACATAATGAATTACAATCAAAGTGAAAGTATAATACATACGTAAGTATAATCATACTAATCTATTACAAGATGGTTAACTATCCATCTTAGCCTTGCCCTTATTTCTCTTAGCATTCTCAGTATGCTCAACTTTAACTGCAATCATATAATTCATGCAAGAAGTGAGCATAACAAGCTCAGCAAGTCTAACAAAGAATAATATCAATACCACATTCGTGAATTATATGAAAATCTTCCATAACTGAACAAGTAGTCATGAAGTATTACGAAACATCAATACTCAACAATTCATAATCTCAATTCCCAAAGTATATAATAGTTTAGGAATTATGAACCGGTCGAAAGACCATGAACGATATCTTTTCATTTTCATACTTGAAAAGGACATAACAACACTAAGGTTGTACATCCGGCATTACTTACGAGCACTTCTAGGTGATCAGCCTATAGTACTCTATGTTGATCAACATTCATCCGTTAAACGTATTTACGTTTAAGTTTTGGCAAACTCGCGTGCCCATCGTATAATCGATGAAAAATACTTTTGTTTGTTCATAAACAAACTTACCTTTGAATCCGTACCAAATACTTGGCATAGGATAGCGTTATCATTTCTATATAGAAAGATATGTATACAAATCAATCTATCTCTTACGAATAGTCTAGCCGAGTTAAAACTGGCATTGACCCTTTCTTTAAAATCATTCATGCAATTTAGTACAATGAATCACAGAAAACTTGACTAACACGAAGGTTAGACAAGCGTTAAGAAAACTTGCCTTCAAGCGTCTTCAAATAATTTATTCGACTGTTCTCAGCCTTTACAGAATCTACATGATATATTCATATAGCACACTGTAATTAGCTACCAAACAATCAATCACATTGTTTCTACCAACTTCTTTCTCTCCTATGTCTTAGTTGACTTTATTTCATTACTACCCTTCATTCTGGCTTGTTAACGTTCTTACGTTACTAACTGAACTCAATCGTCCTTGGTGAAGTACCAATGTCGTTTATCGTTCACGGTTTATTATTAACACTTTGTGTTCTTTGTTACCATACTATAATTCGTGTACAATTCCCAAGTTACACACCATATACACTAGTATATGTAATGTATGAATAGTTTTAGTACGCTTATTAAGTATATAAACTTAACTTATATAGGTCTCGGAACAACGGAAGTTCAAACCTAACTTATCTAACAAATGCCCACGCCTCGGGCGGCAGTGGCGCTATATCTATACCTACTAACTGGTATGGCTGTATTTGATTTCTGATAGCTAAGTCCCGGTTCCGTATTTGTGACGCGAAACTCCCTTATATGAAGGGCGTTGCGGTGCCACTCTTGATGTAGTCATTACACTTTGCATGCATTACTGGCGGCTTGACACTGATATAAGCTAAATGCGGCGCGCATGACGAGACCTCGACACCAAAAAATTTTTACAGATAAAATTTTTAGTGAACTTCCTGACTTCATAACTTCTTCGTTATAAGTCCGATTTGGTCCGTTCAAAAGCCTACTCTAACTCATAAATTACATACTCTATGCGTTCATATAAGAATTTTACAATTTTGAATCTAATAACTCAAAGTTCACTTCTAAGTTCATTTTCGAGCGTTCGTTAAACGCTTTTGAGCGTTCAATACTCGTTTTCTTCTTTTTAAGTCAAAATACGACGATTCTTGAGCCCACGACTCTTAAATACCCTATCTCACATGTTGACATTGAAAACCAACATTTTCAAGTCCCACGGTAACTTTCGACTACTAATCCGGAATTTCTACGTTCTCGACGTTTAACATCTAATTCCGTAAAATTTGTCATAGCTTCGATACTAGTGTTCTATATGCCAAATCAAATGGAACACTCCATTGATTTCATATCTACATCCTAACCGAGCAAGATGCACATATCTTAATAGTGATGGTGTTCAATTTGTCCATCAACAACAAAGTTCATAATTCAATATTTCTCTACGGTTTTAACTTACGTAAACCCTTACGATTTTCATTTACACATGACTTATAAAGTTTTTTATATATTACAAACCATCCTTATTCCTCCATAAGAGGCATGCTCCACCAATTTATGATTCTTTATAACAAAGAAATCAAAAAGGATGGAAAACTATTATTTAATGGAATATTACCTTTACGATCTTGGTGTTCTTGCTAAAATCTCTAATGAAAAGCTTCAAAGTGAGATGATTGCTTATGTCTAGCTCTCTTTTCTCTCTCTATATATATGTTGGATGACTCTTGGAAAACCAAAAATAACCAACATATGCTTTTCTTTTATAGGCAAATCAAATGGACGGCTTAATGGTCTTTCTCCCCCACCTCCTTACTTTTCACTACTTCATCACCAAGTAAAATACTTGGTGATCAAGTAGATCACTTAACTTGGACAACAAGTGGCCAGCCCACATGCCCATGGGTCATCCCCATGGGTTACCCCATGGGTTTGACCCATTCGGTGACCCATCGGTTCGACCCGCGGTTCGGTTTCTTGGATCGGGCTTAATTAAAATTAATGTTGGGCCATGACTTGGCTTAAACACATAATTCATTGGGCTTGATTACTCAATCACTTGGGCTTCGTATAATCCAAATCCAATTGGATTATATTAAGTCTTAAACTATAAATCCATAATACCAATCATTATTTACGTATAATTCGTATTATTCTTCAGTATAATACTAAATACGATAATTGTATTATTACTTCGTATTAAATCTTTCATATTATACTCGTATACTAAATAGTATCACACTCGTATAACGTACGCATAATCATTATCGTAATTCATTATACGAAGCTCATTTCCTTCTCAGAAATCATTCTTCTCAACCCTTAGGTTTTAAGTCCGCAGGCGAAAACTTCGTTTGCCATAATTGAAATATTATTAAATATTCCATCTCGTCTTCATATTCTATCATTACGCGCTTCTCGGAATTTCAAACTTAATTCCCGAACTAAAATGGATGAATAATGTTTTTACAGAAATTTCTCGAAAAACTTTTATTTTCGTCTTGGAAATTCAAAAAAATTAATTCTAGCACATAGCGAGAACCCTAACCACATCCGCACATTCTAGGTCATAGAATGACCTTCACATAGCTTACTCACATAAATAATCAATCAAATTCATTTAATACACATAATCAAATAAAAATTTAATTCTCATATAAATCCAATTTTCTCGGGCGTTACATTCTCCCCCCCTTATAAGGATTTTGTCCCCGAATCTAAGCTTATAATTACATAAACAAATGAGGAAAATTTTCCTTCATTTTACTTTTCGAGTTCCACGTTGCTTCTTGACATTGTGGTTTCTCCATATTACCTTCTTGAAGGTATTATCTTATTTCTCAAAACTTGTTCCTTCTATCAACAATTTGAATTGGAAGTTCTTCATACGATAAATCTTTCTCTATTTGGATAGATTCATACTCTATTACGTGTTTATAGTCAGGCTTATAGGGGCCTTAAACACGAGACACGTGAAACACATTGTGTATACGTTCCATTACGGAGGTAAGGCTACTTCATAAGCTACCTCTCCTACCCTTCTTAAAATCTCAAAAGGTCCTATAAACCTTGGACTTAACTTCCCTTTCTTTCCAAAAGCGTATCTTTCCTTTCCAGGCGATACTTTCGAGAAAGACATAAGACCTACATCAAATTCTCTCTTTTCTCTGTGAGGATCGGCATACTTCTTTTGCCTATCTTGAGCCGCTACCAATCGAAACGCGTATTAGCTTTACCATGTCATAGTTTGTTTGTACCATCTCGAGGTCCCAACATCGAGCGTTCACCCACTTCATCCCAACATAGTGGAGTTTGACACTTCCTTCCATACAACGCTTCGTAAAGGCGGCATGCCTATACTAGCGTGAAAACTATTGTTGTACATAAATTCCACCAGCGGTAGATGTCGTCCCAACTCCTTTGAAATCCATAACGCAAGATCTTAACATATCTTCAAGCGTTTGAATTGTTCATTCACTTTGTCCATCCATCGTCGAGAGGATGATACGCGCGTACTCAATCTCAATTGCGTTCCCATTTGCTCTTGTAAACTTCTCCAAAAGTTCGATGTGAATCGTGGATCACGATCGACACAATCAAAAGCAGGTACTCCATGTCTTGAAATAATTTCTTTGACATAAAGCTTAGCTAATTGGTCTAGGTTATACCTAACTCCTATTGGTAGAAAATGAGCCAATTTCGTCAATCGATCCACTATCACCCAAATAGCATCGTATCCTTTCCTTGTTGTTGGAAGTCCTACCACAAAGTCCATTGTGATGTGCTCCCATTTCCACTCCGGAATTTCTAATGATTGCAACAACCCACTAGGTCGTTGGTGTTCAACCTTAACCTTTTGACAAGTTAAGCACCTACTAACATATTCTGCTATCTCCCTTTTCATGTTTTGGCCACCAAAAGTTACGAGCGAAGGTCTTGATACATCTTGTACTACTAGGGATGTATCGAGTACCTCGAACTATGGGCCTCACTCATTATCTCCTCCTTTAATTGAATTATTTGGAACCCAAATTCTTCCTTCAAAATGAAGTAATCCCTCCTTATCGAGGTTATACTTAGTCTTTTCTTCATCTTCTATCCTCTTCTTCATATGCTCGTATTCCTCGTTGCTCAATTGCACTTCCTTAACACGTTCCACTATGGTCGGTTGAGTCTCCATGGAAAATAACATCTCCTCTGCTTCATTCGGTAATTTAACTTTTAATTCCATTCTCGCCATCGCTGTTACTAACTCATTCTGAGTCGTTAACATTGACAGTTTCTCTCTACCCTTCCTACTTAGCGCATCAGCTACTACATTTGCTTTTCCCAGATGATATAAGATATCACAGTCATAATCTTTTATTAGTTCCAACCACCTTCTCTGCCTCATATTCAACTCCTTCTGTGTGAAGATATATTTGAGACTTTTTATGGTCCGTGTATATCTCACACTTCTCCCAAATATAGATAATGCCTCCATATTTTTAAGGCAAAAACTACATTTGCCAATTCTAGATCATGAGTAGGATAGGCCTTCTCATAATCCTTTAATTGACGTGATGCATCTGTGATGACCTTGCCATCTTTGCATGAGCACATAACCCAGATCCTCTATCTGAAGCATCGCTATACACTACAAAATTCCTGTATCATCTGGTAAAGACAATATAGGTGCCTCACTTAACCTCTTCTTTAGTTCCTGAAAACTGTTCTCACATTTTTTAGTCCACACATACTTCACCGACTTCCTCGTCAAATTTGTCAATGGAGTAGCTATTTTAGAAAAGTCCTGGATGAACCTTCTATAGTATCCCGCTAACCTTGAGAAAACTCGAACCTCGGTTGGCATTTTGGTTGCTCCCACTCATTAGCTTGCTTCTACTTTTCTTTGGATCCACGGAAATGCCATCTTTATCAATAACATGTCTAGAAAGCGCACACTCGTTCAAGCCAAAATTCACACTTTGTGAATTTCGCATATAACTTTTTTCCTTAGTAGTGTTTCCAACACTATCCTTAAATGTTGACATGATCTTACGGCGTCTTAGAATAGACTAGAATATCATCGATGAACACTACGATGAACTTGTCCAAATCTTTGTTTGAACACTCTGTTCATCATATCCATAAATCTGGTTGGCGCATTAGTCAACCCAAACGACATTACGAAGCTTCGTAATGACCATAATGAGTTACGAATGCCGTCTTAGGTACATCCTCCTTCCTTACTTTTTAGCGATGATACCCCGTACGCAAATCTATTTTAGAAAATACTTTTGCCCTTTTAATTGATCAAATAGATCATCGATCTGGGGCAGCGGGTATTTATTCTTAATCGTTAACTTGTTCGACTCTCGATAGTCGATACAAAGTCGTAACGACCCATCCTTTTTCTTTAAAAACAATATCGGTGCTCCCCGAGGAGACACACTCGGTTGAATGTACTTCTGTCTAATAGTTCTTGTAATTGAACCATTAACTCCTTCATCTCAACTGGCGCCATCCGATATGGTGCCCTTGAAAGCCCAGTGTCGTGCCGTGTAACGGATCAATCACAAATTCGACCTCCCTATCCGGTGGAATACCCGGTAATTCCTCGAAAATACATCCATGAACTCTTGAACTATAGGTATACGGTCAAGGATGCTCCCACTCTTTGGGTATCCACAACATGGCACAGATAACCTACACACCCCTTTCTTAACATCTTTCTAGCTTGTGTCATCGATTGAAGACAACAAGAGCGTCTCGGTGATTTACTACTAGAAGAACACTACCTTGGTTTTCTTAGAAAGCGAAGGTTCACACTTTTCTATGGCAATCTATTATAGCCTTATGGTTAATCAACCAATCCATACCAAGAATTACATGAATTCTTTTAACCTTATCGGTACCCAAATCTCTCGATAACTTATTACCTCTAATATCTATGCAACAATCCTTATGAATATGTTTGATGGGGATTATCTCTTCGTTTTGCTACCTTAACGTCTAAAGGTATTGCTAACTTTTAGAGGATTAAACCTAATCGCTTAGCAAATTCACATCTATTATAAAAGAACAAGTAGCTTTTAGAAGTCAAATAACACATAAGCATTTATTTCATTGATTGGAATGATACTACTTACTACATCCGATGATGCAACCGCATCTTGGACGATCATATTAAGCGTGCTGGTGTGTGAGGTCTACCCACGGATGGTGTTGGTCGATAATGGCTAATTTACCACTACGAACCCTTATTTCCCCCTCTAACCCTTTCTTGGGCAATTTCTTGCCATGTGGTCCAACGATCCACAAAAAAAAACACCCATGATTTTTCTTAGGGTTAGGACGGTTGGGTGATAAATGTCCCTCCCACTTACAGTTGTAACAAACTGATTTTCCCTTTAAAGCAGACTCCCAAATGAGTCTTTTTGCATATGTCTTGCATGCCTCCATCCTACGTTTAGGATCTCCTTGTTTTCACCCCAGTATTCCCGGGGTTAAAGCTCTTCCTCTTTGGCATAGTGCCACTACTGCATTTGGCAACCTCTTGCCTTATTTTTCCTCCCTCTACTTTATTCTTATTCTTCCTTTCCTTGTGTAGTATTTGAGACAACGCCTCACCACCACCTTTGACTATTATTGCCTTTTTTCAGAATGGTCCGTAGGAAGCACTCTCTGAAACACAGAAATCTACTTGTAGAGCGGGGTTTCAAGCCCCTGCTCAAACCTCTGAGCCTTCCTCTCTCTTTGTGTCCACTTGATGTGGAGCAAATCTCGCCAATTCATTGAATTTTTGGCGGCGTCTTTGGGGCTATCATATCCCCTTGTTTAAGTTCAAGAACTTAATCTCCATTCTACCTTGCATGCTAGTAGGGAAGTAGTTCTCAAAGAATACCTTCTTGAAGCTTGTTCCCATATAGCTTTGCCTCTATTCTAGCCCCCCACCCTGGTGAGCCTCCCACCGATAGTTGGCCTCCCCTTTCATCATGTAAGTCGCAAAAGAAGTCTTTTTGCGCCTCACCCACGTTTGTAATAACAAGCGCCTTCTCTATCTCTTTCACCCCATATACGGGCCTCTAAGGGGTCCATCGTTCCTCGAACTCAGGAGGACCCACACTTTTGAATTCCTTAAAGGTAGTTGTTCTAGCTACCCTAGGTCTTCTGGGAATTCCTCCCCAACTTGGTTAAATGTTGTAGTTAATAAATTAACGAACTCTTGCATAGGGTTATTAGGACCCCCTTGATTTTCATTATGTGACTTCGACCTCTTGGTTACGTTGTCTCCTTCTTGGCGGCATAATTACGATTAAATAAATAAAGTTTCATTATTATCTATTTAACTACTTAGTTATCATTCTCAAATAACAACTTCATACCACAACAAGCACATTAAATAAAAACTTCATTTATATTAATATGCTTTCATAGTCAAAACTATTTACACTTTGCTTCCATAGCCAAAAAGCTATTACATTACTATCCATGATTGACTTCTACAAAAATTGGGATTTACAAAAAGACTACCCTTTAATTTATACAAAAGAGGGTTTACGTCACTACACATACAAAAGATCTAATGATCTACTAACAACGCCTTACGGCATTCTCATGTTTTACGATTTGCTAAAATCGAAACAATATCTCGACTAATCGTATGTCGAGTGCCTTACGACTCAATAGAATAACAAGCAATTTTTAGCTTGAAATCCTCGTGAGCACATTCATGGATGTACGACATCCTAGCAATCTTCTGGTCTTTTTCAACCAGTTTCTTTCGAAGCTCTACGACCTCTTCCTTATAATCCCTCGCCTTATCCGTCATTAGCACTTTTTCTCGTCGTGCTCGACTCAAAAAATCGCCTCTCTGAGACTCCTTCGCCTCATATAGAGGCGGTAATCTCCTCGTTACGTGTACGCACCACGATGCATGAGATGCACATTCCTATCAAGCTTTGCCGGATACAATGATCTCATTGCATCACGGAGGTGTTGACTCTGAGTAGGTACCACCCGTATTAATCGATGTTACCTCCATATCCTCCCCACATCTATCATCATATTTAGATATGATGTTATTCCCATTGTTTCCTCGAGTAATCCTCCCGAAATGTACTCTTACGGATCGAGAATCTTCTAGAACCACTATCGGTACCTCCTTCCTTTGGCATAGGTACTATCTCCACTAGTTCTTGACTCTTCACTTTATGCGTGAATGTCTCTATACATCAAGCTATCGTTTGACATCTACAAAACACATAACATGTTGATTAGTACATAATACACAATAGTATAAGCACAAATCACATTTAATTTATTTAGGATTAATTTCCATCTTTTAAATCTTTTGATCTTTGAGTTTTCTCAATACCTTATTAAATTTCATTCGACTCAAAATTTCTTTCTTTGGACTTTACCTTCCTTACGAGGTTATTAGCCTAAGGTTTTCCCCCCCTTAAGTTTTATAACCTAATGCTTTGATACCAACTTTGTGGCCCCCAAATTTGGGTATCTTCCAACCCGAGCATATGGTGCTACGGTACTCATAACTATACAATCATTCCATTGAAAACACAACATAATGAATGTAATTACTATCTTCTTATTACAATCAAAGTGAAATCCTTTCCCGGGTTCATAAGCCGATTACATCATTCGTTGTTAAGTAAGTATAATACACATACAACCATACTAATCTATTACAAGATGGTTAACTATCCATCTTAGCCTTGCCCTTATTTCTCTTAGCATTCTCAGTATGCTCGGTTTTAGCTGCAATCATATAATTCATGCAAGAAGTGAGCATAACAAGCTCAGCAAGTCTAACAAAGAATAATAACAATACCACATTCGTGAATTATATGAAAATCTTCCATAACTGAACAAGTAGTCATGAAGTATTATGAAACATCAATACTCAACAATTCATAATCTCAATTCCCAAAGTATATAATAGTTTAGGAATTATGAACCGGTCGAAAGACCATGAACAGTATCTTTCTATTTTCATACTTGAAAAGGACATAACAACACTAAGGTTGTACATCCGGCATTACTTACGAGCACTTCTAGGTGATCAGCCTATAGTACCCTATGTTAATCAACATTCATCCGTTAAACGTATTTACGTTTAGGTTTTGGCAAACTCGCGTGCCCATCGAATAAACGATGAAAAATACTTTTGTTTGTTCATAAACAAACTTACCTTTGAATCCGTACCAAATACTTGGCATAGGATAGCGTTATCATTTCTATATAGAAAGATATGTATACAAATCAATCTATCTCTTACGAATAGTCTAGCCGAGTTAAAACTGGCATTGACCCTTTCTTTAAAATCCTTCATGCAATTTAGTACAATGAATCACAGGAAACTTGACTAACACGAAGTTTAGACAAGCGTTAAGAAAACTTGCCTTCAAGCGTCTTCAAATAATTTATTCGACTGTTCTCAGCCTTTACAGAATCTACATGATATATTCATATAGCACACTGTAATTAGCTACCAAACAATCAATCACATTGTTTCTACCAACTTCTTTCTTGTATATGTCTTAGTTGACTTTATTTCATTAATAATGTCGATTCGACTTACTAACCTTCATTCCGGCTTGTTAACGTTCTTACGTTACTAACTGAACTCAATCGTCATTGGTGAAGTACCAATGTCGATTACCGTTCACGGTTTATTATTAACACTTTGTGTTCTTCGTTACCATACTAACAACTCGCGTTCAATTCCTAAGTTCATTACCATATACACTAGTATATGTAACGTAAGAATAGTTTTAGTATGTTTATTAAGTATATAAACTTAACTTATATAGGTCTTGAAACAATTGAAGTTCAAACCTAACTTGTCTAACAAATGCCCTACCTCGGCTGCGCGGCATCTATCTATCTACTGCTACATTGTATGCTATTTGCAGTTCTGAGTTCTGATAAGCTAAGTCTCGTTGTGTTTTTGCGGCGTGAAACTCTCTTATATGAATGGCGTTGTGGTGCCACTCTTGATGTAGTCATTACATTGTTGTGTGCGGTTTGCATGCGCGGCACAATAAGCCTTATGCGGCGGCATGGCATTGCGGACCTCGACACCGAGAAAAATTTTTATAGATAAAATTTTTAGTGAACTTCCGGCTTCATAACTTCTTCGTTATAAGTCCTATTTGGTCCGTTCAAAAGCCTATAACTCCCATTTTACATACTCTACACGTTTATATAAGAATTTTACAATTTCGAATCCGTGAACTCAAAATTCACTTCTAAGTTCATTATCGAGCGTTCGTTAAATGTTATTGAGCGTTCAATACTCGTTTTGTTCGTTTTAAGTCGGAATCCGATGATTCTTGAGCCCATGACTCTTAAATACCCTATCTCATGTGTTGACATTGAAAACTAACGTTTTCAAGTCCCACGACAACTTTTGACTACTAATCCGGAATTTCTACGTTTTCGACGTTTAACGTCTAATTCCGTAAAATTCGCCATAACTTCGTTACTAATGTCCTATAAGCCAAATCAAATGGAACACTCCATTGATTTCATATCTACATCCTAACCAAGCAAGATACAAATATCTTAATAGTGATGGTGTTCAATTTGTCCATCAACAACAAAGTTCATAATTTAATATTTCCTACGGTTTTAACTTACGTAAACCCTTACGATTTTCATTTACACATGACTTATAATGGTTTTATATATTACAAACCATCCTTATTCCTCCATAAGAGGCATGCTCCACCAATTTATGATTCTTTATAACAAAGAAATCAAAAGGGATGGAAAATTATTATTAAGGGGATATTACCTTTACGATCTTGGTGTTCTTGCTAAAATCTCTAATGAAAAGCTTCAAAGTGAGATGTTTGCTTATGTCTAGCTCTTTCTCTCTCTAAATATATGTTAGATGACTCTTGGAAAACCAAAAATAACCAACATATGCCTTTCTTTTATAGGCAAATCAAATGGAGGGCATAATAGTCTTTCTCCCCCACCTCCTTACTATTCACTACTTCATCACCAAGTAAAATACTTGGTGATTAAGTAGATCACTTAACTTGGCCACCAAGTGGCTGGCCCACATGCCCATGGGTCATCTCCATGGGTTGCCCCATGGGTTTGACCCATTCGGTGACCCATCGGTTCGACCCGCGGTTCGGTTTCTTGGATCGGGCTTAATTAAAATTAATGTTGGGCCATGACTTGGCTTAAACACATAATTCATTGGGCTTGATTACTCAATCACTTAGGCTTGGTATATTCCAAATCCAATTGGATCATATTAAGTCCTTAACCTATAAATCCAATAATACCAATCGTATTTCACACGTATAATTCACGTATTCTCTTTGTATAATACTAAATACGATAATCAGTATTATACTTTCGTATTAAATCTTCGTATTATACTCAGTATACTAAATAGTATCACACTTCGTATAACGTCACGCATAATCATTATCGTAATTCATTATTATCTGAATCTCATTTCCTTCTAAAATCATTCTTCTCAACCCTTAGGTTTTAAGTCTGCAGGCGAAAATTTCGTTTGCCATAAATGAAATATTATTAAATATTCCATCTCGTCTTCATATTCTATCATTACGCGTTTCTCGGAATTTCAAACTTAATTCCCGAGCAGAAACGGATGAATAGTGTTTTTACGGGAATTTCTCGGAAAACTTTTATTTTCGTCTTGGAAATTCAAAACAATTAATTCTAGCACATAGCCAGAATACTAACCACATTCGCACATTCTAGGTCATAGAAACGACCTTCATATAGCTTACTCACATAAATAATCAATTAAATTCATTTAATTCACATAATCAAATAAAAATTTAATTCTCATATAAATTCGATTTTCACAAATTAGAAATAATTAATAAATAAATATAAAAACAGCTTTTAAAAATTATATTAAGTTATTATAATTAACTTTTGATATTTTTACATAAATCCAATAAATATTTTATTTTATTTAGATATTATTAATAATTAAGTTAATAATAAAGTAATTAGAATAATTACTTATAAATAATAAATAAGTATTGAAAAATATTATTAATGATTTAAAATTCATAATAAATGGTTATAAATTATTTAAAAATAGTAAGCAAGTTTTTATAAAATTCTAAGTAAA
Organism: Panax quinquefolius; assembly: GCA_020205615.1. Taxonomy (NCBI): domain Eukaryota; kingdom Viridiplantae; phylum Streptophyta; class Magnoliopsida; order Apiales; family Araliaceae; genus Panax; species Panax quinquefolius. Next base: position 65,726,361 of record CM035158.1, on the reverse strand, counting down.
ATATTAATTATTTAAGAATAGAAATAAATGATTTAAAAATCATTTAAGGGATAAATAAATACTTAAAAATTATTATAAGCTTACAGAAATTATTATAAAGCATATTTAAATTATCTAAGAATATAATAAAGCTTATAAATAAAATTTAGTCGATTTATCATCTTATTTAATATTTGGTAAAGTTTTTGGACATCGAAAAACCATATTAAACTTAACCCGAATATATGTAGATTTTGTATTGGAGTATTGTTATCAATACTAATGTGATAGATTTATATGAATGAACATCTTAGGTGTTTATTAACGAATCGAGTAGCATTGCATGACTGATTTTTGCTCAGGCAAGTTTACTAAACCCAAATTATTACTTACGCAAATTTCTCAAACCCTGTTTATTCGTTGAACAAGATTTCCATCTTGAATTGCTGTTAATATGATATATCAAACTGAAACTTGAATTACCACTTATTGTAATGTTATTGTTATAGCTTCAGCATAACTAAGAAATAAATTGTTTATTCCGATGATATTATTTATTAAGCATAAATTATTGTGTCAAACCAGATTGCTTTGGTAAGACATGCTATTCTGAAGTTGTGTATCCCGTAAGGGATCGAGATTTGGTCAATAATATATTGACATTAATTTGGGTGCATTTGAGCACTAGTAAGATGAGATGTATACTCCTAGGATATTGAATAGGCCAATCCCGTATATCATATCTAAACAAAGTTTCTAAGTCTATGTGACTGACAGAAATAAAATGTCTAGAAATGGTTGAAAAAGAAATTCTAGAAATGGTAGCAACTATAAGTTGAATTTTGAATTGTTATACTTCTTCAAATCATATATTGTTATAAATATAAAACCTACTGAGCATGTCATAGCTCACCCTTGCAAATTATTCCTTTTGCAGTATTAGATAGTAACCCTGGAATATCTGGAGTAGATAAAGGGAAGCGTCCCTTCTTAGATTAGCTTATATTACTGTCTAGTTGAATGTAATACTTTGTAATAAGAAATTCTTTATGAAGAATCATGTAATCGAACCTTAATATTTAAGATATATATATATATATATATATATATATATATATAATCTTTTTTCCCGTAACCATGTTTTCTTATAAATATAGATGTAATTTAGAATCTTCAATTTAGTTTAAGATCCTTGAGAACTATTTATCTGAGTGAGGGTATTGACAACATGGACTGTTCATGTTGTTATTAATACCCTGAATTTTGGATAGATAGATACTATTGATACGATAGTATAATTTGCATGATATAGATTATACATCTGAGTGAGGGTATTGGTAATATGGACTGTTCATGTTATTACTAATACTCTGAATTTTGGATAGATAGATACTATTCACAAATACAGTTCATATATCCAAGTAAGGGTATCCAAACACAACAATAGTTCTCTTAAGAATTGTTATCTGTTATGGGATACTGTGAATCTTGGATCTATGGGAATTATATCTGAATATAAATTATATAGTCACTCAATTAGATATAAGCATATAATCAGATACCATGGGTGTATAGATTTAAATGCGTTATATATATTGACTCGTGGTAAGCACCATATCGGATACCATGAGAGTATAGATATGGGGGCGTTACAGTTCCATGCTCGGTTTGGGAGCAATAGAAGAAGACAAAAGATCGCTTCTTCTCTCATGAAGGTGAGGCAACGTTCGGATGAAAGCCTTGGTCAGTATGTTAAGAGGTTTCAAGAGGCAATGGGGTCAGTGGCAGAATTGAACTCACTGCAAGCCCTAGGATTTTTCACAATAGGTCTAGAAATAGGGAAATCAAAAAAGTTGATTAAAGACATAGTTGTCAATCCTCCCAACGACTTAACAGAAGCTTTTCATCAGGCCGAGGGGTTCATCACCATAGAGGAAGCTATGGGAAACTTTAAGCCACACTCATAATCATTTGAAAAGTCTAAAGATTGAGACAAGCATATTTATCCACGGTCGGACAATAATCCGGGGAGATCAGATAATCAGGGGAAGAAGAATTACAATAGTGGAGGATCAAGCATTGGCCGTCTACCCTTCCTAAACAGGAATGTTAACAAAGTATATACCCCTCTCAATATCGATCGAGCCAAGATATTGGAGGAGATCCAGAATAAACCGTTTGATGAACCTTGCTCGATAACCCCAAAACCAGGAAAGAGGAATCAGGATAAATACTGTGAATACCATCAAACTTCAGGGCATACCGCTGAGAAGTGTTACGACTTAAATGATCTAATTGAGAAGAATGTACAAAATGGCCAGTTGGTTCAGTACGTAGCAGGTCGGGAGAATACTGATGTACAGGAGAGGGAAGAAAATGGAGAGCAAACACCGGACACACAGTCAAAATAGAGGCAGCATGTTCGAGGCATAGTTGACGTAATCTCAGGCGGTTCTATCGGGCGTGTGACCGAAAAGAAGAGAAGTGAGCATCAGATGATGTGCTTTCAGTATCAAGATCATCCGTCAGAAGGTATCGGGCTTTCCCGGGGCAGTCATTTCCTTCTCAGATGAAAACAATCCCACAGATCCAATAGAACCACATGATGGGGTGTTGGTGATAACAGCTCAGGTCGGACCAGTGGATATGGGAAGGATGATGATCAACAACGGGTCTTCGGTCGACATATTGTATACACACGCCTATCAGAGGTTGGATTTAGATGGGAAGAAGATGGAGTTAGGACAGGAAGGTCCCCTATATGGGTTCATTGGTGACCCAGTGCATGTATCGGGCATAATTGAGTTATTTGTTAGGTTCGATACAGCGCCTCAGCAGTTAGAAATAATGGTCAAATTCTTTGTGGTCCAGATGGATTCGACATATAATACAATTTTAAGAAGGCCGACCCTGGCAGCATTACAGACAGTAACTTCTATACCCCATTTTAAGATCAAGTTTCCTACTTTAAATGGGATTGGGAAGGTAAAAGGTAATTTAGATATTGCCCAAAGGTGTTATCGGAACACATTGATCTCATCAGGAGTTGGGGTGATCAAGCATAAGCAGACTATGGCCACCAAAATAGAACCATTTACAGAAGGTAGTACTGTGACGCCCCCAAAATAAGGTATACGTCACCCATCTTGGGTCGCCACTTACATGGTACATAAATTCAAATACAAACTTAATTATACATCTGTCGTGTAACATACGACAATACATAAACTGAGAGTTCTAATAGGAATATTGTCATTTAGACAATATCCATACTCAAGGAGTCCTCATTACATTTATTGTCACACTATTTAACAGAATAGTGAGGACTACTAATGCTATCTTCGGGACCATCACTCCTTTCCCCGACTCGTCCCAGCTATATTCTCATTTCTCAAGAGAAAACGGTGAAAGAAAGGGTGAGCTCAACTAGCCAAAGAAGAAATATTATAACTAAGATAATGCGAATAAATTATCAATAGTCTTCAACAATGTTAAACCGATAAAATACAATAGACAACCGGTTTAAGCTGCGGTTGAATATCAATCCATTAAAAGAGTCAAGTAGAAAATAAAGTCTACTATCTTTTAGGTTTTAAAAGGTTTTCATAAATTTTTATCACTAAGACTTAGTTTAATGAATAAACCACAATATCTAATTATCCATATACCACGCTCAAGGATTTTCATCAAATTATCAATGGTCATGACTATACTAATCAATCACCTGGTTATAATCATACCAAAAACTATCCATCAACTTGCATTATGGCCAATTTGAGGACTTTTATCACATCATTTATAACAAGCCATGATTATACCGAATGATCCTCGGTCATAATCATACTAAGTTCATCTATGCACGTAAGCCGAATAACATAACATAACATGAGGATGATGACAATGACATAATAATTCAATAAAATAAGTTCACGAATTAATTTATTCAGGAACTAATAACGTCCAAATTGTCAACATGATACTGCTTTGTAGAGTAAAATTTAAGAATGATCAGAATAATATTTCCATGAAAAGATTCTGGATGAAACGCAAATATCAAGAATATTCTACTAATTTCATGGAGTATAGAAGTCAAAGTTTTAACCAAATGGGTATAATAAAGAATGGAATAACAAAGGAAATCACCATGCATGCGGTACTTCACATAGACAGGTTATTCCAAGCAGAATAATAATAATGTAAACGTGTCGGGTGAAATTCACTGCAAGCGAGGATGTTCCAACAGAATAATAAAGATGGAACCAGATCCGGTGTAAAACACACAGATAGGATATTCCAACAGAATGATAAAGACGGAACATAATAAAGATGGAACCAGGTCCGTTGTAAAACACATAGACAGGATGTTCCAACAGAATAATAAAGACAGAATAATAGAAGAATATCACCAAGTATAGGGGATTCCGCGTATACAGGTTATTCCAACAGAATAAATAAGAATGGAATAACATAAGGATTTCACCAAGTATAGGGTATGTCGCGTATACAGGTTATGTATAGGGTATGCCACTTTTACAGGTTATTCCAACAAAATAATAAAGAATGGAATAACAGAAGTTCTCTTCATGAATAAGAAAGAATAACACCCCTTATGGGTACAACAAATAATATTCCCTACCTTAGAAGAACTGAATATTGGAAAAGTGAAGTAGCAGAATACTTTTCTTCTTTCCCTCTATAGTTTCTCTCTCTAGAGTTTCATTGAATTAAGTAAGAAATAATGAAGGAATGAGCTTTCTATTTATAGAAAAACTGAGGGTGGCTCTTGGTCTTAACGAAGGGTCAAAATGACTCTTGGTAATATTGAAGAGAGAACTACTATTTGCGAAGGGGTAATTAACCCTTGGAACACCGAAGAGGCAATTAACTCTTGGTAATATTGAACGGACAACTACTATTTGCGAAGGGGTAATTACAATTGACGAAGGTAATTACTATTGACGAAGGTAATTACTATTCACAAAGGTAATTACTATTGAAGAAGGTAATTACTATTCACAAAGGAAATTACTATTGACGAAGGTAAATACTATTGACGAAGGTAATTACTTATTCACAAACGTAATTACTATTGACGAAGAGACTCTTAGATGATGACATATGCCCCCCCCCCCCATAAAATAATCAAACTTACCACAAACGTCTCATAACAGACTCTTTATATACATCAAGGATTGAATAAATATTACCACAAATCATTTTATTTTTAATCAACACATTTTAATCTTTCAACAATTATTAATCATTTATAACTCATGTCGTCTCAATTAATAATATAACATATTATCTGAGATGATCTTTGTGACAATAATTGAATCAATAATATAAGAGATATGATGCAAGAATTCATCGTAGTAATAATTGAGTATAGCTAAGTGACTTCTCACGTAAGCATCAATAATCAATCCGTAGTGCTACTCTTGCAACCACGCCAGTACATCGTACTTTTACCACGGGTAGTTCAACAGATTTTTGGCGGTAACACCTCTGTAGTTATTTTTATAGAAAAATAATTTTGTATGCTTTTCTAACTACGCATAATACTTCCGTTATGGGGTCCTTAATGATTGAGTAGTTGCATGCGAATATTCCCCGAACAAAAAGAATATTCCCAGACCAAACTAATATTTTATAACAACTTGCTTACTTTGCAAAATTTATAAATATTACCCACAACTATAACATTATATCAAATTTATTCCATAATATTCAAAAAATAATATTTATAAAAATTCATCTTTATTTATAAAAGGTGGGGTCTTACAAGTACGGAGCCACTCGTCTTGCCTGCGAAGGAGACAAAGGAAGTGGAGTTGATCTTGGGGAATAAGGAGAAGTTGGTAAAGATTGGATCAGGATTGACAGAACTGATTCGAACAGGATTGATCGATCTACTTCGAGTCTATGCCTATATCTTTGCTTAGGTATCTAGTGATATGCCAGGGGTAGACGAATCGGTGGCATTACACAGGTTACACGTGGATCCCAAAAAGAAACCGATCATACAAAAAAGAAGGATTTTTGCCCCAGAAAGATAGAATTATTGATGAAGAGATTGCTAAGCTTCTGGAGGCAAATTTTATCTTCGAGATTGACTACCCGGAATGGCTAGCAAATGTGGTGTTGGTGTAGAAGCAGAATATAAAATGGAGGCTATGCATCGATTACATGGATTTGAATAAGGCATGTTCGAAGGATTTTTATCCTCTACCTAATATCGACCAGCTGATCGATATCACCTCTAGATATGGGATGTTGAGCTTTATGGACGCATTCTCGGGGTACCATCAGATCTCGATGAAGAAGGAAGATATTGCGAAGACCGACTTCAATACTCATCGGGCCATATATGCATACAAGAAAATAACCTTCAGGTTGCTCAATGTCGGGGTGACATACCAGCGAATGATGAACTACGTGTTTGCAAGGCAGTTAGGCAGGAGTATAGAAGTATATGTGGATGACATGATTGTTAAAAGCATGTCAATCCGAAGCTATTTGGATGATCTAGAAAACTACTTTCAAACCGTTAGAGAACATAAGCTATAACTAAACTCGACCAAATGCACTTTTGGATTAGGGTTGGGAAAATTTATGGGATATCTGATAAGTAAGAGGAGCATAGAGGCAAATCTAGAGAAAATAAAGGCAATTTTGGACATAAAATCCTCGAAGTCATTCAAAGATGTCCAGAGATTGACGGGTCGGATAGCGGCATTTCGGATGTTTATGTCAAGATCAGCTGAAAGATGTCTACCATTCTTCGATACTCTGAAGGGGCCAAATAATGAGAAATTTTTTTAATGGACTTCGAAGTGTGAAGATACGTTCCAGGGGATCAAACGCTATCTGTCTTCAGCTCCTTTATTGATGTAACTGATCCCTTCGGAACCCTTATACTTATATTTGGCAGCAAGCTCGTTGGCAGTTAGAGCAGCATTGGTACAGGAAAAAGAGGGAAAACAGTTCCCAGTCTATTATGTCAGCCACGTCCGTCGAGATGCAGATACTAGATACCCGAAGCTGGAGAAGTTTGCCTATGCATTAATTATTGCAAGCAGGAAGCTTCAACACTATTTCTAGGGTCGATTGGTGGTGGTATATATAGACCAGCCATTGAAGAAAGTGTTGCATAGGCCAGACGTTTCGGGTCAGCTTGCTGCATGGGCCATAGAATTGACTCAATTTATCTTAGAATACCATCCCCGAACGGCAATCAAAGGACAAGCTTTGGCCGACTTTGTAGTAGAATGTTCTTTTTCAAAGCCGGATGTGGGTTCGGTTACAGAGGCACAACTGGTGCAAACCTCATGGACTCTCTATATGGATAGGTCATCGACTTCGGACGTTAGCAGAGTGAGAGTTATTCTGACAAGTCCTGAGGGGTTCAGGGTCCAACAAGCCATACGGTTTTAGTTTAAAGCCATAAATAATGAAGCAAAATATAAAGCAATTTTATATGGACTTAGGTTAGCCCGAAGCTTGAAGGTTCAGAGGTTGTTAATCTTTAGTGACTCTCAACTGGTTGTTAAATAGATATCGGGAGAATATGAGGCTCAGGGGGAAAGGATGACCAAATACCTAGCCGAGGTAAAAGATAAGCTCCATTACTTCAGTTTGCACAGTTTCCCAGGAATTGATCGGTTAGACAACACGGTAGTCGATGCCTTGGCCCGATTGGAAACAACTGAAGCAAGTTCCTTTAGCGGCTCAACGTATTTGGATGTCTTGGAGAAACCTAGTGTTCAAAGGATGGATGTCTTAGCTTTTGGATAGATTAGACTGTTGGCTCACACTGTATATATATCCTACCTGGACGATGGAGTTCTACCTTCAGATAGCATATTTGCCAGGAAGATCAAACACAAGAGCTTGAACCGCATCTTTATCGATGGAGATTTGTACCGAAGGGCTTTTAGTTCCCCATTGCTCAAGTGTTTGACACCGTTGGAAGCTGAATATGCCCTTCGGGAAGTACATGAAGGAGTTTGTGGAGATCATATGGGGGTAAAGTCGTTGGCTTATAAAATTCTAAGGCGAAGGTATTATTGGTCAACCATCTTCCAAGAAGCAAAGGATTTTGTCAAAAAATGTCCTAAATGTTAGCTAAATATGTAAAATCCCAAATTTTACGAATAAAGATTTAATTTTCTCGAATTTGTTTTTTTAAAAATTATGGTGTGGATTTGAGATAATGTTATAGTTGTGGGTAATATTTATAAATTTTGAAAAGTATGCAAGTTGTTGTATAATATTTGATTGGCCGGGGAATATTCTTTTTATCGGTGAATATCCGTACGACGGTACAATCATTGGTGGATCCCACAATGAAATTATTGTCGGATTGAGAAAATGACAAAAATATTTTTATGAAAATAACGGCGAAAGTTTTACCGTTAAAAATGTTGAACTACTCGGTAGTAAAAGTACAGTAATACGCGTGGTTGCATAGTAGCACACGGTATTGATTATTGATGTTTATGTGAGAAGTCACTCAGTTTTGTTCAATTATTGCTGCAGTAATTGTTGTATAATATCTCACGTTATTTGATTCAATTATTGTCAATATTTTATATATTATTAAATCAATAATTGAGACGACGAAGTTATTAATATTATTATTTGCAATATTAACGAGGTCTAGAAGTTCTGTCAAGGAGAGGTTTGGTCACCTAATTGCGCGCCAATAAGGAGAAATCCTTATTGGAAAGCCCCCTCTTTCCTGAGAACGGCATGGTCGATTAATAGTGTGAATTATAATAATGATGATGAGTTTTGTTTTATTTGTATTAGTAATGTAATAAAACAGAAAAGCTTTTTAGATAAAAAGCAGAATACTTTTATAAAGTTATTTGTTTTATTAGACAATAATTAGAATATATTATATTCTATTATGCATAGTATTTTGCATAGTAAAAACTTTTTATATAAAACATAATATTTTTATAAAGTTATTTGTTTTATTAGAAAATAATTAGAATATATTATATTTTATTATGCATAGTGTTGTATAGTGTCTGCATAGTGTTCTGTATAGTAAATCAATATGGACCGTCGGTTTAAAAGTAAATCAATCTGGACCCTTCATAAATTAGTTACTATTCAGTCCATTCTTTTATAAATAGAAGCTCATTCCTTCATTATTTCTTACAAATTCATTGAAACTCTAGAGAGAGAAACTATAGAGAGAGGGAAGAAAAATATTCTATTACTTCACTACTCCTGTATCCAGTTTCTTTCTAAGGTAAGGGGTATTATTTATTTCGTATTCATGAAGAGAACTTCTGTTATTCCATTCTTTATTATTCTGTTGGAATAACTTGTATACGCGGTCTACCCTATACTTGGTGAAATTCTTCTGTTATTCCATTCTTTATTATTATGTTAGAATAAACATACATCTGAAGTACCCCATACATGGTGAAATTCTTACATTATTCCATTCTTTATTATTACATTGGAATAACTTTGAATACATGATCTACCCTATACTTGGTGAAATTCTTACATTATTCCATTCTTTATTATTATATTGGAATAACTTTGTCTATCTGAAATCTGCATACATGATGAAATTCTTACGTTATTCCATTATTTATTATTACATTGGAATATCCATGTCATGCGCGTTTAAAATGACTGGTTCCATTATTTATTATTACGTTGGAATATCACATGCCGTATGCGTTACATGCATGACACAGTTCCATTATTTATTATTACATTGGAATATCTCGTATGTAATGCGTTTACGCATGACTGGTTCTCGTTATTTATTATTCTATTGGAATAACTTTTGTTGCATGCGATCTATCGCATGCACGGTGATTTCTTTTGTTATTCCATTCTTTATTATACTCGGTTGGTTAAAGTTTTGACTTCTATACTCCATGAAATTAGTGGAATATCCTTGATATTTGCGCTTCATCCAGTATCTTTTCATGGAAATATTCTTCTGAACATTCTTGAATTTTACTCTACAAAGAAGTATCATGTTCACAATTTGGACGTTATTAGTTCCTGGATAAATTAATTCTTGAACTTATTTTATTGAATTATTATGTGATTGTCATCATCCTCATGTTTATATTATGTTGAAAGTCATATGTGGCTTGTAGTGCATAGATGGACTTGGTATTATTATGACCAGGGATTATTCGGTATAATCATGACCGTAATGTTACAAATGATGTGGAAAAAGTCCTCATTGGCCCGTAGTGCATTGATGGGACAGCTTTTTGGTATGATTATGGCTATGGATTCTCTTGGCCATGGGCAAAAGATGAATTGTTTTATGACATGATCAGGGACGGTTGATGAAAACATGATTATCTTTGCTTTTGTAGTGCATGGATAATTCGTGGTCGTGATACTTAAAGAATATCATTGGCACGTAGTGAAAGAGGATGATTTGATGATGTGGATTAATTATTAAAAGTCGAGTTTCAAATGATAAAAGTGATGAAAAACCTTTTAAATCATAGAAGATAGTAGATTTATTCTCTACTTGACTCTTCTAATGGGTTGCATGTTCTGCTGCCGTTAAACTTGATGTTTGTTATATTGTATCAGTTTAACACTGTTGAAGGCTAACGATAATTTATTCTGCATTATCTTAGTCATAATATTTCTTATTGGGCTAGTTGAGCTCACCCTTTTTGCTTTCATTGTTCTCTTCAGGAAATGAGAACGTAGGAGGGACTAGTCGGGGAACGGAGTGACGGTCCAGATGATAGCATTAGTAGTCCTCACTATTCTATGAAATAGTGTGATAATAAATGTAATAAGATTGAATTTGAGTGTGGATATTGTCTAGATGAAAATATTCGTGTTAAAACTCTCAGATTATGTTTTGTCGTATTTTGAGTTTGAATTCTGTCTAGAAGATAATATTTGTATTAAAACTCAAAGCTCATGTTGTATAATTAAGTTTGTATTTGAATTCTGTACCATGTATTTGACGACTCAAGATGGGTGATGTATACCTATTTTGGGGGCGTCACAATTGGTATCAAAGCTTAGGGATATGATCCCTGGCTGAGATGTGAGATAAGAACTAGGAGGGGAGAGACGGGGAATTCCTTCGCTAGTATGACCTACCTAAGTTTATTTGGTATTTAATTGGTCGGTCAGAGTATAGGGATAATATATGATATGTTAATTAACCATTGTTTTATGAAAGTATTTGAAAATGACATCCGAGAATGTTGAGAATAGCAATGGAGCACAGGAGACCGTTAAGTCTCACAGATCAATACCCGGGATAATGTGCAACAGGAAGACAATAATCCTCAGGTAAATAACAACACCGATCAAATGATGAATGATGGAATGTTAAGAGGCTTTATGCAATTCATGCAACATCAGGTGAGAGAGACTCCTATTCAAAATGTAGGTGGAAATAATAGCAACCCACGGTCGGTCACCGCTAAGCAGTTCAAGGACCTGAGACAACCGAAGTTTTTAGGAAAGCCAGAACCACTTAAGGCGGAGACGTGGTTGAAGTAGATCACCAAGATATTTGATGTCTTGGGATGCTCAAAGGAATAAAAGGTTCCCTTTGCTACCTTTATGTTGCGTGAAGAGACAGATTACTGGTGGGAATCTTTAAAATGTACCCAGACTGACGCACTCAAGATGTCTTGGGAGAAGTTCCAAGAGCTGTTCAAAAACAAGTACTTTCCCGAAAGTATTCGTCACATGAAAGAGGTGGAGTTCATCAAGCTGGAGCAAAACAATATGACCGTGTCGCAGTACGAGGCTAAGTTTGCCGAGTTGTCTCGGTTTTGCATCCAATTTGGTCGATAATGAGGAGCGAATGACGCGAATGATTCTAAGAGGTTTGAAACCCAATATACGTCAATACCTCATTTCTCACAAACATTGTTTATATTCAGATGTTGTGAATTGGGCTCAGTTATTGGAGCGCAATAATGAGTCAGCACAACCAAAAGGCAACGACCAACAACATGATAATAATTGTACCGGTGGCAACGGTCATCGGAACAATGATAACCATCGTGGGGGAAAATTATAATGCCATGAATGGTAACCACTTCGGTGGTAATCATAGCCAAGATAATAGAAGTGGAAATTTCAAGAAGAGAAGGTTTAATAATGATAGAAAGACCGCAGCACCAGCACCTGATTCAAAGGAAGAAGAACGACCACCGGTCGTATGTTTCAAATGCGGACAGGAGGGACACATCCGTCCAAACTGTACGCAGCAATCCAAAGTGTGTTTTAATTGCGGAAGAGAAGGTCACCTAGCTCGATTTTTTCGTATGGTGAAGTCAAGTCCAGCTGGGTTTGTGATGCCAAAGGATGTCCCAGACAAGCTAAAGCCGGTAGTTTAAGAGAGAGCATTTTTTTTCGTGACGAGGAACCTGAATAAAATTATCACGGGTAAGTTAATCATAAACTCTTGCGAAGTCTATACCGTGTTAGATACCGGTTCTACTCACTCTTTTATTTCACCTAGTTGTGTTCAATGTTTGAATTTAACTCCGGAGAAGTTAGACTTTGATTCATCTGTTGAAACTCAGTTTGGAGAAACCTTCGTTACCTCCACTATTTATAAATCTTGTTTGATTCAAATCAACACTTTCACGTTACCTGTCGATCTTATCCCTTTGAAAATACTTGCCTTTGATGTGATTTTAGGAATCGATTGGTTAACTACTCATCATGATTTTAGTAAGGTTGGTAGCTTTCATATTACTAACCAACCTGTTATGCGAATTCAAGAAACCAAACCACTAAAGTCAATCATTGTCATATCAAGCCATAAGTAAAGAGCCTCGGTCCTTTCCTTGTTAACTTCCTTGTGTGGAATGCACCGAAGCCAGACTTTCTGTAGGGGACGTTGTGAATAATAATGGCAAGTTGATAGGTATCAATGTGACGTGTTATCTAAGTCTTGGATGAGAGTCATAGTTGTGAATGATATTTCTATTGTTAATAAATTTCCTAACGTATTCTTGAAGACTTCTTAGCCTACCCCTAGAGCGTGAAATCAAATTTTATATTGACCCCAATACAAAACCAATTTCTTAAACCCTAAAATATTTTCTTCACCCAAAACGAACGTAACATGCGCCAAAGATGTTGGCTCGAGCTATTGAATATTACGATCGTACCATTCAATATCATTGTTGAAGAGCGAACGTGGTAGCTAACGCGTTGAGTAAAAGATCGTATGTGTTTACGAGTGCGATGTTGTTAACACAAAGACCCATTTCGTATAAATGATGAAGATAGAGTTAAAGACTCTAGGGACCTACGTTAAGATAACGAATATATGATTAGAACCGACTTTAGTTGATAATGTTAAGGCTGCTAAAGCTACAGACCCGGAGCTGATGAATACGAAGAAGAAGGTTTAAGAAGGCGTTATTCTAGAAGCAAGAATCAACGAAGAGTGGAAATCTCAACCCTCGATTTAATTGGCTCATTTGAAATCCTCGATCGAGTAGAAACTGTGGCTTATAGACTCGTTTTACCGCCAAGTATGTCACGTGTTCATAACATTTTTAATATATCGATGTTGCGTAAATATGTGGATGACCCGAACCACATTATTAATTTAGAACCGGACGAGATAGCGGAAGATTTAACATATGAAGATGAACCTGTTAAAAATCTTGAAATAAATTTTACGCTCAAAGGTTATGTCTCAAGAGTTAGAATTTGACGAAGTGTCCTCATTTGTTCGGCATATCAGGTATATACGTAAATTTCGAGGGCTAAATTTCATAAGGAGGGAGATTGTAAAATCCCAAATTTTACGAATAAAGATTTGATTTTCTCGAATTTTTTTTAAAATTATGGTGTGGATTTGAGATAATGTTATAGTTGTGGGTAATATTTATAAATTTTGAAAAGTATGCAAGTTGTTGTATAATATTCGATTGGTCGGGGAATATTCTTTTTGTCGGAGAATATCCGTATGACAGTACAATCATTGGTGGACCCCACAACGGAATTATTGTCGGATTGAGAAAACGACAAAAATATTTTTATGAAAATAACGGTAGAAGTTTTACCGTTAAAACTGTTGAACTACTCGGTAGTAAAAGTATAATAATACGCGTGGTTGCATAGTAGCACACAATATTGATTATTGATGTTTACGTGAGAAGTCACTCAGTTTTGTTCAATTATTGTTGCAGTAATTGTTCCATAGTATCTCACGTTATTTGATTCAATTATTGTCGATATTTTATATATTATTAAATCAATAATTGAGACGATTGCAATATTAAGGATGTCTAGAAGTTCTGCCAAGGAGAGGTTTGGTCACCTAATTGCGCGCCAATAGGGAGAAATCCTTATTAATTGCGCTCATTCCTTCATTATTTCTTACGAATCCACTAAAACTCTAGAGAGAGAAACTATAGAGAGAAAGAAGAAAAGTTTTTTGTTACTTCACTACTCCAATATCCAGTTTCTTTCTAAGGTAAGGGGTATTGTTTCTTTCGTATTCATGAAGAGAACTCCTGTTATTCCATTCTTTATTATTCTATTGGAATAACCTGTATACGCGGTCTACCCTATACTTGGTGAAATTCTTCTGTTATTCCATTCTTTATTATTATCATGGGACCACTGCCGAAAGCCAAGGGACAAGTCAGTTTTATGATCGTGGCTATTGACTACATGACCAAGTGGGTAGAAGCCAAACCCCTACAGAAGATCACCGAGCAGGAATGTCTGAAGTTTTTCAAAGAATGTGTTATTTATCGGTTCGAAATCCCGAGGGTATTGGTTTTGGATAATGGCAAACAGTTTGTTGGGTTAAATTTTGAAGCTTTTCTGAAGGAGTTGGCAATTCAACATATAAAGACTTTGATTTCCCACCCTCAATCAAATGGACAAGTTGAAGTCACCAATCAGACTCTACTTAATTGAATTAAAAGAAGGTTAGATGAGTTGAAAGGGCGTTGGCCCAAATAATTTCTTAGTATCTTATGGGCATATCGAACTACCCCGAGGACGACAACTGGGGATTCACCATTCAGGTTAGCTTATGGGACCGATGCACTTATATCTGTTCAGATCGGGTCCCCTACACTTTGGGTTAGTCGATACAAAGAAATATACAATGATGCCTACGGCTAAATTTGGATCTTTTTGAGGAAGTTCGGGATTCAACTCTGGTAAGATTGGTTGTCTATCAGAAGCGAACAGCCTGACACTATAACCAGAAAGTGAACCAAAGAAGGTTCGAGGTTGGAGACTTGCTGCTTTGAGAAACAGAGGCATCTACCCCCCAGAACATGGGCAAGCTGATGCCGAACTGGGAGGGGCCATATGAGGTGATAGAGGTGTCGAAGCTAGGTACTTATCGGCTTCGAGCAATGGATGGGTCAGAGATAAAGAACACATGGCATGCTGGAAGACTTAGTAGATATTATCAGTAATAGTTATGTTGTTTTTTCCTTTATTTTTGTAAATTCTTTTATTTATCAATAAATAAATAGAATTTCTCTTTGAAAAATTTGTATTTCATTTATAATCATATGTTTTTACAGAACTGATTAGAAAATTTAAAAAATAAAACTGATTAGAAAAGTTATAAACAAAACTGATCGGGAAAATTACAAACGAAACTAATCAGAAAAGTTACAAACAAAAGTTCTAAAAATATTTATTTATTCGGAGAGTCATCTTTAACTTTAAATTCTTCGTCCGACAAGTCAAGGATAGAGGTATCCAGCCCAGCATCCATCATTTTTGCCTGAACTTTGTCCCAATAAGCTTCACAGCCTTCAACAAATTGGGACATGATCTTATAAGTAAGTTCGGGCGATTCTTCATATTCTTTGATCGCTTGCTGCTTGGCCTTTGCACATTCCTTCCCCAAGGCAGTATTTTCCCTCACTAGCACCATCAGTTGGGCATGCATGTTTGATACTTTGCATTCGAGGGTCAGAATGGCATTTTATTGATCCTTGTCCTTCTCTTTCAGGAGTGTCCTTTCCTTGAGGAGCTATTTGGTGTGATTTTCGAGGCCAACGTACTCCTTCTGAAGGATATAGTGTTGTTTTTGGACCTCGTTGGCTTGACATTCGGATTTTGATAAGGCATTTTGAGTGTTGGCATGCTGATCTTTTTCTTTCTTCAGATCCGATTCTAGGGCTCGGACTTCGGCCTCAAGCGATTCCACCTTGACTCTTGTTGCACCTCTTTTTTAGTGGTTTTTGCTAGAGGAGGAATGGCTCGGGCGAGGATAGCATTGGCCTGCAATAAGTGGAGATATGTATTAGGCATGACAAAAATAGGTTAATCAAAGAGTCACTTTTTTCTATCGGATTTACCTGGCATTGATGTTTAACGTACTCGACAAGGTAGTGTCCTCAGAAGTGTACTCCTAGAACCGCTCCCCGTCTCCGGCCAGCCTGAAATACTCAAGTTAATCAAAGAGGAATGGCTCTGAGGAGTTTTTGGGCCAGAACGTTGAAGGCTCTCTTCTTGAGTGTTCCGTAAAAGGGGTCTGTTTTGCTAAAGGAGGAGCTTCTATTATCTAAAGATCGGAGTTCTTGATTCATGAGGCCTCTTGAGAGAGGTTCAAGAGTTTCTCTTTGGTCTCCTCAAAGATCTTTGTGTTTGGCGATCAAATGGAGGTCAGACAGGATGAGGTTTAGGAGCGATCAGAGAAGATAGCCTGGAGGGAGCCTTGGTCGAAGGCTTCTTTTTGCTCTTCTTCAGTAAAGCCATCTTTTCCGATCGATCCATCCT
Source organism: Panax quinquefolius (assembly GCA_020205615.1). Taxonomy (NCBI): domain Eukaryota; kingdom Viridiplantae; phylum Streptophyta; class Magnoliopsida; order Apiales; family Araliaceae; genus Panax; species Panax quinquefolius. The sequence continues at coordinate 65,709,624 of CM035158.1, read as the reverse complement.
CATTACATTCTTTTTGGTGGAAGGCTCGGGGTTAGTAGAGGTTCGGGGTGCAATGGCCGAAGAAGAACTGGTGGAATGTTCTGAAATGGGTATGGTCTCTTCTTCAGGAAACTCATCAGTGCCTGGTTGGCGGATTGATTCTAGCTCGATGGGTAAAGGAATGAAGGTTTCTTTTACTCCATTGGGTTTAAAGATTATTAATGCAAAAAAGTAAAAAAGTTAGAAGGATAATTCAGAAAGAAAATTAAAGGATGTATTTAAATATTTGAAGGGATCAGGGTAAATGACATACATCCGTGCATGTAGAGTCAGGCCTCGTTGGATAAGACCTCTAGTCCCCACTCAGATTTCTTTAGTCTTTGATAGAATTCTTTGAAGGCATCCTTGCAGTCCTACGGGAATCGTGACACTTTGACAATGGGATCTTCGGGGGTGGCCCAGTTCGAGAGAAGCTTGAGGCCGGTCCCCTTTACGAGATTCATTTTGAGTGCCACCCTTTGTTGCTGGAGGGAGTTTTATGAAGGTGGCTCAGCTGGGTTATCAATTCAGCTGTCGAAGCCCAGGTTCCTTGGACCTGCCGACCCTGAATAAGACCAAAAAGAAGTCTAAGCCTGGGGCAATTCCTTGCTCCTTGCATAGGGCGATGAAGCTTATCAGGTGAATATAGGAGTTTGGCACAAGTTGTGTGAACCTGATGCCCACAAATCCCATGAAGGAAGATATGAATACGTGCAGGGGGAACTGATAAGTGGGATTTATACCTACTTATTGAATACCAATTCAAGTGAACTACGCCCATCTCAAGTACATTTTAGTGTGTTTTTAGTTGCAATTCATGTTATTTTGCATTGCATTTACTTAAAACTCCTTTTGGTGAAAAAGTACAGAAAATGGCCTATTTTGGTGGTATTTATGGCATGAGGCTAATGGAGGCATGGTGTGAGGATCTAGTGGAGCAAGGAAACCAAGCATGACAAGGATGAACAGCATAACACTTCAGTAGTAGCAGCAACAATGTAGAACCAAACTCAGAAACAGCAAAGTAGACACAGACTACAAGCCGCGCGGTCGCGCGACAAGACAAGGATGGGGACGTGTGCCCGCGTGAGTACCCGGCCAGACAACATTACCTACAGCAAGTCGCGCACCCGCACGAGGAATACACTGGAGGGGCGCGCGGTTATGCGTGATGGCTGAAGCTGCTGATTTGTTTTATTTTAATTTTTAATTAAGATGGTTGGAATGGATTAAAAATGATATCTGACTGGTGTCAGAAATAATCTTGGAAATTTTTGATGTATTTTCATCGTAGTAACTAGGGTTTACACTATGAGCGAGATTCCAACGTAGAACGAAGCCAAAATGCCTACTTTTCTAATTCTTCTTGGGATTCTCTATCATTGTGGATTATTATTATTATTATGGATTTATATGAGGATTTGAATGTTAACATTGGTTTATAATCAGCAATTGGGTTGATCGTTTCTATCCTTCATCTTTCAATTGTTTACTTATTAATCATGTTTAGCTTTGATCCCCTAATGGCTTTTGGTTCAGTCATGAACTAAACTCCATTATGGGATTCTAACAGATTTTATTATGTAGTTTAATTGCATGCTTGATTGCTAGGACTATTTTACATATCATATGGGATTTCTATTATGATTGTTTTGCATGTATGAATGCTTGATCACCATTCATCTCAGTACTTGTATGGAATTGACAATGAACATATAAGTATGGATTGTAATCATGATAGCATACGAATATGGGGCTATTTTATATGGCTTGTATATTTTGTGAACCAGATAAACTTATACTGTTTCACCGTATGAGTTAAAATAAGGGCTTGTGCTTAAATTCAGTATGATTGCAATTTCATATAGACATATAGTGATTTTGGTTATATTGATGATTACATGGAGTCTATCATTTGTTGATGTTGTGTAAGTAGGTCATAGTTCATTGATAAATGGCTATGACTCTATTAGTGCTCTTGGCTACTTTCCTGTGATATGTGAACAATTCTTGCATGATAGTGGTAATTAGATGAAATATTAAATGAAGTTAGGATCCCATTATTTCCAAATTTGGGTTATTTCATTATTATTTTTGTTTTAGTTGTTATTTGCAATTAGATTAATTCACCAATATAGTCATTAGTTTAAGCATATAAATATAGTGATTTAATTGATGCATAGTAGTTTAAATTTGACAACTTTCTTTGTTGGATCGATACTCTACTTACTATGTATTACTTGTTGACACATATATGTTTGCATAAGTTAGAGCTCTTTTATCAGAACTGAAAAAGAGGCAATAAGTTTTTGGCACCGTTGCCTGGGAAAGGCGTTAATTTAAATAATTATCATCAGTTTCAAACTATATTGTATGACTTAGACAACCCTGATCGTTTTTCATTTCTATTTTTGTTTTTTTTTTTAGTTTCAGGGACTTGTAGATTTTATGCACACGCGGTCATCCAACTCAGAATTAACACTAGCACAGGATAACATTAACGAAAGAGGCTGGAAAGCAAGTGTGCGGAGAAATTTGCAAGCACAGTTAGAAAGTACAACATCTAATATGGCAGAAGAACAGAGAATTGAGTAAAGAGAAGAGCATCGGGCTCTAAGGGACTATTCCATGCCAAATATAAACGGACTACAGTCTAGCATAGTAAGACCGGCGATAGCAGCTAATACTTTTGAAATTAAACCGGGCACTATTCAAATGGTGCAAAATTCGGTACAGTTTGGGGGTGCTGCTACGGATGATCCGAATGGACACCTGTTGAGTTTCATCGAGATTTGTGATACATTCAGATACAATGGTGTGACAGAGGATGCTATCAGACTTAGGCTATTCCCATTCTCATTGAGGGATAAAGCAAGAAGTTGGCTACATTCTTTGTCGTCGGGGTCAATCACTACATGGAAGGATTTAGCACAGAAATTTTTAGCCAAATACTTCCCAATGGGTAAGACTGCAAAGATGAGGACGGCTATCTCTCAGTTTGAACAACAACAGGGCGAGTCCTTATATGAGGCATGGGAGAGATATAAAGAGATGCTGAGGAAGTGTCTACATCACGGTATGCCAGATTGGATGGTGATCAACTCATTTTACAATGGATTGGGATGGCAGTCGAGACCTATTGTGGATGCAGTTGCAGGAGGGGCTTTATGGGCAAAGAGCTATGACGAGGCTTATACACTTATTAAGACTATGGCTGCAAATGATTACCAGAATCCTACATCTCGGATGCCACATCCCAAGGTTGCAGGTGTGTTGGACGTAGATGTTATTACCCAGTTGTCGGCAGAGATGGCGGCCATGGAAAAGAAGATAGATACTTTGGCAGAAAGCAGGACGAAAATAGTTGCCTTCGTATGTGAGATTTGTGCGGGGTCACACTCGACGGATCAATGTACTATCAGCTCGAAGTCAGTACAGTATGTGGGAAATTACAGGAAAGATCAAGGACAGTTTCAGAACACATACCACCCTAACAACCGAAATCATCCAAACTTTAGTTGGTCAAATAACCAAGGAAATCAATGAGAATCGGTTTCGGTAGAACCAGCGATTTGACCACGGTCATCTCAAATTACGGTTTTCATCCAAACCACCATTTCCACCGGGATTTTCTCAACAACAACAACATCACACTCCCGCTGCACCACAGCCAGAAAAGAGATCAGAAATGGAGGAGATGATGTTGAAATACATGGCAAACACGGAGGTTATGATCAAAAGCCAAGCAGTGGGTTTCAAGAATCTGGAGACTCAAATGAGTCAGATGGAGAGCATGCTTAACAACAGACCTCAAGGTTCTTTGCCAAGTAACATAGAGACAAATCCAAGAAGAAACGGGAAGGAGCAATGTCAAGCGATTACATTGAGATCTAGGAAAAATCTTGCGAGACTTTGCAAGTCGGCGGCGCCAGCGCTTTGAGTTACAAAAGGAAGCCAGCTTGTATGGCAGTGAGGCAGAAGCAGGTGAATCTTTGAGGAGAAAATCACGGAAAATTTCGAGGTTCATGAGAGAAAAGAAAGATAAAGCAAGTTCAGAGGAGAAGTTCAAGAGTTCAGTGCCACCAATTCACCCTCAAGTACCGTATCCGCAAAGATTAAATAAGCTGAGGGAAGATAAATAGTTCAGCAAGTTCTTGGAGGTATTCAAAAAGCTGCAGATCAACATACCGTTTGCCAAGGCATTGGAGCAAATGCCAAGCTATGCAAAATTTATGAAGGGTATATTGTCAAGGAAGAGAAAACTAGATGAGTTTGAGATAGTGGCCTTGACAGAGGAATGCGATCTGATGCTTCAAACAGTAAACTACCTCCAAAATTTGAAAGATCAGGCGGTTTCACGATTCCATTACGATTGGGAAGATAAACTTCGAAAAGTGTTTTTGTGATCTTGGGGCAAGTATTAATCTGATGCCCTTGTCAGTGTTCAATCAGTTGGGATTGCCAGCACCAAGGCCGACAAACATTTCTTTGCAGCTAGTTGACAGATCCATCACGTATCCATGAGGAATTGTTGAAGATGTATTGGTGAAAGTAGATAAATTTATCTTTCCACCTGACTTCATTATTTTGGATTTCGAGGAAGACAAGAGTATACCGATCATACTAGGGAGACCATTCTTAGCTACAGGAAGGACTTTGATAGACGTGCAAAAAGGGGAACTCACTATGCATGTACATGATCAAGAGGTTACCTTTAACGTCTTTAAGGCCATGAAGTTCCCAACAGATGAAGAAGAATGCTTACGGGTTATTGTGGTGAATCGGGTTCGAAATGATGAAGTACAGAGTATAGTAGATTATGAACCATTAAGAAGTATCATTGCTAAAAATTCAGATGTTGAGGATGAGGAATTAAATGAATTCGCTCAATATCTGGATATCACTTCACAGTATGGAACCATTGCAATATGTGATAAGTTATCGGGCGAGCATCTTAAGACGAATGGACAGAGATTGAAGCGTTATTCTGGTGGTGAGGTGGATAGAAAGAAAATCACCTCAATTCTATCTTCAACATGAGATTCAGAGACAATCAAGCTAATTGACTATAACTTAGCGCTTGATGGGAGGCAACCTATTGTTTCTATCTCTATTTTCTTTTTATTGATTTCGTTTAGATTGTTTTAGTTGGTTCATCTCATGTCATTATTGATTGTTTGGCGGCTTTGCATGGTTAAGTTTGTAGCAGAATTTGCATTGAGAATGTGTGAAAGAGTATAGAGTTTATATGGTCATTAATTCATGCCCTAATAGTGCACATTAAAGTCTATGTAGGTATCTGCGATTGAAGACATCACTATATGCAGAGTGGGATTGAACAACGGCAATGCAGTTATCAGGATCGCGCGACCACGCAAGAAAGGCAGTACAACTGCCCGTGCCCGCGCGTCAAGCCGATTAGAGCATAATTCACACCCGCCCGCCCGCGCGCCCAACGCATTGAACACCCGCGCGGCCGCGCGCGACATCAGACGTGGAAAAATTTTTAAGTTTAAAAACATGATGGAGATCAATTGGACTCTCTTTTGAAATGCAAACAGAAGAGCAATCACAGTGTCTCTCCATAACTCACGTCTCTATCTCTCTATCAGTTACAAATTGAAGCTGTACATCTCTCAATCACATCTCCACGATTCTCTCAACGTTCAAAGCTCAAACCCACGCTCTCATCCACTGATATAAAGCTAGGGTTCCTGATTTGGGTTTACAGAAACGAGTGTGGGGGTTATCAATTCATAAGCCTTTAATCATTCTCAGTCAAAAATCAACTACATTATTTCAAACCATATGGGTCCAAAAAGAGCTAGCTCCGCTTCATCTTCTTATTCATCTTCCTCTGGCAGTCAAGGAGAGGATGTGGTTGATCACACTAAGTTCCTGAATTTGGCAGCCCAGCAGGAGTATTACAGAATTATGGCAAAGACGTTTGTCAAGGAGAGCGATTTCAAATCGGAGGGGCAAGATGGTCAGTTGTGTGCCATAATTCATGAACGGGGATGGGTTGGATTCACTGCCACTCCCACGCCCATTCTGATGAGCATAGTCTGAGAGTTTTACACCAATGCCAAAGTCACCATGAACGATATCGCTATGGTTCGAGGTGTCGAGATAGACTATAGACCCACCGCCATCAGAACCATTTTCTGACTCACTGAGAAACCACCAACAGGGGATGCCAATTGGATCACAGGGGCACATATGGCAACAAACTTGGAGCTTGTTATTGTTGAATTGTGCGTGTCAGGCACGAAGTGGACTTCTACAAAGTCGGCACGAACCAGCCTTGCATATTCCCAGCAGTATTGAATTGATATGCCAAGGCATGGAATTTGTTCATATGTGCCAAGCTATTGCCCTCGTCTCATTATCATGAGATCACGGTGGAAAGGACCATAATTTTATGGGGTATAATTACGGGCAAGTATAATTACGAGCATTCCACACACATCAGTGGTAGCCATGCTATGTGCTCATCAGGGATGCAACTGGGGCAACGAACAAATGTAATACCCAAGCCAAGACATAACTCATGCCACCATTGCAAAATTTGAGGATCTGGTATTTGGTGAGCCAGCCACAGCGAAGCGGACGAGATTTATTCTCCTACCACATTCGAGCCATCGACCCTCTCAGATGAGATGAGGCAGGCCCATCGACACGACCACATGCTCCTTATAGTGATTGCCAGTTCTGAAGGTTGGAGCGAAAAGTAGATGCCATGTACGATAATTTTGGAGCGTTTGCTACGGGACTCACGAGGGCCTTGGCCGAGGCTTTTGCACAGCAGGGAACAATGCTCGAGTGGCCTCAGTTCGGGACAGTAGTGCCATATCCACCACCAGATTCACCACCCGAGGAGGGTGGTACAGCCGATCATTAGGGGAGTTTTCTGTACCCTTTACATTCATTCATTGGGGCATTGAATATGATAAGTTTGGGGGTATTGGGGTTATAGGGTAGTTTCATATAGTTGTTGTATGATTAATATAGTTTCCTTTAGTTTGTGCATGTTTAGTTTTAATTTTGTATGTTTATGTGTTAGATAAAATTTTGCAGATAATTTTTAATTTTTAGTTATTATTGCTTGTGTTAGCATGTTTTAGTTTGCATGTCTCACAATGTTTAGCTTTATAGAAATTTTGTCTAGCCAATGATGATAGTGAATTTTGAAAGATTCGTGAGTATTGTGGATAACATGAGCTGAGATATAATGTTTTACACGATGAAATTCATGTTGCTGTTTAATTGCTTTCGGTTTGCACGAATGTGTTCATAATCACTTGTAGGTATAAGAAGTATGTGTTGCATTGTTCGATAGAAAATGTAGTTTTAAAAAGAGAAATTTGTGGAAGGTGATCCTAGACTGTGTGAAACATTGATATTCAAACTTTTTGGAAAACATGGGTATGCTACGTATAAAAAGAAAAAAATTAAATAGCAATAACGTGGCTAGTCTTATTTCGGGGCCCTGGCTACTTGAGTAAGTACGCCCGAGGGGATTGTCTTTACACCTAGCGCCCTAAGGTCTTTCATAGTCTAGGAGTCGTTGGTTGAAAGCTCGCTAAGGGGTAGCAGTGTTGCCTAAGGGAATAAGACATTGCACAGTCATATAAAAAAAGAAAAGAGAAAAAGAAAATAAAGTTAGCAATAAACACCGCAGGAAAGAGCGAAAATCGCCCTCGTGAGTAGCAATAAAGTAGTTAAACCCATTGTTGAACCTTAGTTTGTGTTGATATGTTGAAATAGTCTATGTTGCATGAGTATACATGAGTCTTGATTTAGACTATAATTTTCTATCTTGAGTAGTGTAACATGTGTATTCTTTGCTTAAGTCAAGTTTTGGTGAACACCACGCACACACACACAGAGCATCTCTATAGCATATATGAATTATCTGACTGTACGATATTATGCCTATAGTTTGGTTTGAAATTGTATTCTTGAATCTAGATAATTCACTGAGGCAATTTGGACTGAAATTCTGTTATGGCTGGAACTATGTGAGACTAGTTTACATCATAGCTTAGTTGTATAGTTTTGTAGCTACATTTTCATTGTTCATTAGTATGCATTGCTTGAGGGCAAGCAATAGTTCAAGTTTGGGGGTATTTGATAAGTGGGATTTATACCTACTTATTGAATACCAATTCACATGAACTACGCCAATCTCAAGTACATTTTAGTGTGTTTTTAGTTGCATTTCATGTTATTTTGCATTGCATTTACTTAAAACTCCTTTTGGTGAAAAAGTGCAGAAAATGGCCTAATTTGGTGGTATTTATGGCATTAGGCTAATGGAGGCATGGCGTGAGGATCTAGTGGAGCAAGGAAACCAAGCATAACAAGGATGAAAAGCATAACACTTGATGAATGGTGAAGAACAATGCGTAACCAAACTCGTAAACAACAAAAGTAGACCATTGCATCGCAAGTCACGCCAGAGACAAGTATGGGGACACGCACCCACGCGAGTACCCGGCCAGATAACTTTACTATCGTAAGTCGCGCGCCGTGAGGAATACACTTGGAGGCGTGCGGTCATGATGAATGGTGAAGTCAACGATTTGTTTATTTTAATTTTTAATTAAAATGGTTGGAATGGATTAAAAATGATATCTGACGGGTATCTGAAATTGTGATGCCCCCAAAATAAGTCCATTCCATCCAACCCATTCTGAGTCGCCAAATACATGGTACAGAAATAACTACAACTTTATTATTACAACATATAAACTGTGAGTTTAAATACAGATATTGCCATCTAGACAATATCCACACGCAAATAAATCCCCATCATAATTATTGATACATTATTTTACAAAAAAGGTGAGGACTACTAAATAACTCTCTCTAGAACCTTTATTCCATACCCCAACTAGTACTCGCTACATTCTCGCCTCCTGAGAAGAAAAATGGAACAACAAGGAAAAGGGTGAGCTCAACTAGCCCAGTATAGAACATTATGACTAAGATAACATAGAGCAAATTATCGTTAGTCTTCAACAGGAAAAAATCTAATAATATCTGACATACAACCAGTTTTAAATCAACAACTGCAAATGAAAACAACAATTCATTAGAAGAGTTAAGTAGAGAATGCAAACTACTATCTTCTATATATGAATTTAAAAGTTAATCGTCGATATTTTATCTCTGTAACATCAATCAATATATATACGGAATCAAATATTCATCTTTGCACTCTGAGCCAAAGATATTCATTAGTTGATCATGTTCATCTAAACACTGTTCATCTTTGCACTACCGGGCCAAAGATATTAATCGATCGGTTATATTCGTCTCAACACTGTTCATCTTTGCACTACAGTGCCAAAGATATTCAAAGATATTATCATCATTTAGGATTTGAGGATGATGAAAAATATTTTAAAGGAAGCGAATCCAAATAAAAACAAAAGAACAAATATTAAGGATTCGTATTTTAAACAATCCAAGTTCAAAAATACTTCATAAGTAATCGAGTGGAGTAAAATTCAAGAATGATAAAACATGGATACAATCAAAGCTAGTATCCATAATAGATATTTTAGACGAAAAGGAAAATTTTCATTTTTAGATGAATAGTGCCATATTAAGTGAATAATCAGTATCGTGAATAGTGTCGTGATCACGTGAATAGTAACTCGACACCAAAAGATAGAAATTTCATAAAAAACATCATCATGCCGTGAATAATAGTACTCGTGAAAAGTAACTCGTGAATAGTAACTCATGAATAGTAACTCGTGAATAGTAACTCATGAATAGTAACCCGTCATATGAAAAAGTTCCAAATTTGATAATAATTTCCAACCAATATTTGGATAATGATATTGAAGAAATAATATCATTTTCGAATAAAATAACATCCCTTATCTCAAAAGACAAGACTTCTAGTTGAAACAGGATATAGGCTATGACTTGAACTTGCATAGTATAGCAATACTCAAAGTATACTCAAAATACTCACAAGAATATTCGATAATATATAGAGAGAAAACTTGATTTTCGGTGTGATTTTCAATTCTCTAACCTAAGCACCCTATTTATAGGAAAATGCTTAGAACACCAAAGTAGAAAATTTAATAAATTAATCTTATTTATTTTTTTCTACATCTTCCTACGCATCAAGCATCTGAATTCAGCAACTTGACATGTGTTAAAGATGCACACCAAACACAAAAAACATTTTTCTTATTTAAATTATTTTAAACTTCTAAAAATCAATTATTTCGGAGCTTCGGAACTTCAATAATTCATAATAATTAGCTCTTTTATCAGAAAAATTCAAAACTCGCAACTTTCTATAGGAAATTCCATTATCTACAACTTTACAGAAGGAAGGTTTTCCAAATTCCAAAACAAAATTGACCGAAATACACAAAACGGGTGATTTTCTGTTTATAATCAAATTTCAGTCAAGAAATGGGTCTACCGACACACAAAATCTGTTTTTCATATTTATTGCAACAAAAATACTCTTTTACCTTGTATACTCATATATTCCACATTCATTGTAAAAATATCACCATTATTATATTATTAAAATATAATAATATATTTAAATGAATTATTTTATCAGAAAAAGATAAAATTTCAATTTTCAACAATTGTCACTTTAAAAATTTTCTCCATCTATATCAACATAAAATCAATATTTTCCTCATCATATAAATCAATAATTAATTATTCACAAATAATATTACAGAATCACAAGATCTTGGCAACTAAATAGTTCCTCAGGAAGAGGGGCTTTCAATAAGGATCTCTCTCATCATGGCGCAATTAGGTGACCAAACCTCTCCTTAAACGAGAACTTTCTAGACATTGACAATAATGTTATCCAATAATATTATTCAGATAATATGAATTATTGCTCCGATAATAGAAAATATTGTGTAATGACAATTTATTGAAACAACGGTGATATAAAATATCAATGCGGCAATTATTGAATCAATAAAATAAAATAATCGAGCAATAATTATCGTAACAATTATTGAGTAGTGCCTTCTTACGTAAGAATCAATAATTGGTGCAATACCGTGTCTTCTTGTTCAACAACGCGTGATAGTGTGTTTTAACCACGGGTATTCCAACAAGATAATCTTGTAACAACTACGCCGTTATTTATAAACAACTTATATTTGTCGTTTTCTTCATCCAATCGCTTTTCGTTATGGGGCCCACAAAAATCGCTGGCCGTAAATGCGAATATTCCCCCGACGATCTGAATATTCAACGACCAAACGAATATTCCAAACGATAATGAATATTTTATAACCACTTGCTTATTCGAAATATTTGCGTAATTTACCCATAACTATCCACATTAATCAAATCAACCCTTACTATTTCAAAATAATAAATAGAGGAAAATAAATTTTATTTATTAATAATTTGGGGTCTTACAGAAATAATCTTGGAAACTTTTGACGTATTTTAATCGTAGCAAGTAGGGTTTACACCGTGAGGGAGATTCCAACGTAGAACAAAGCTAAAACGCCTACTTTTCTAATTCTTCTTGGGATTCTCTATCATTGTGGATTATTATTATTCTGATGGATTTATATGAGGATTTGAATGTTAACATTGGTTTATAATCAACAATTGGGTTGATCGTTTCTATCCTTCATCTTTCAATTGTTTACTTATTAATCATGTTTAGCTTTGATCCATAATGGCTTTTGGTTCAGTCAGGAACTAGACTCCATTGGATTATAACAGATTTTATTATATAGTTTAATTGCATGCTTGATTGCTAAGGTTGTTTTACATATCATATGGGATTTCTATTATGATTGTTTTGCATGTATGAATGCTTGATCACCATTCATCTCAGTACTTGTATGGAATTGACAATGAACATGTGAGTATGGATTGTAATCATGATAGCATACGAATATGGGGCTATTTTATATGGCTTGTGTATTTTGTGAACCAGATAGACTTATACTATTGCACCGTATGAGTTAAAATAAGGGCTTGTTCTTAAATTCAGTATGATTGCAATTTCACATAGACATATAGTGATTTTGGTTATATTGATGATTACATTGAGTCCATCATTTGTGGATGTTGTGTAAGTAGGTCATAGTTCATTGATAAATGGTTATGACTCTATTAGTGCTCTTGGCTACTTTCTTGTGATATGTGAACAATTCTTGCATGATAGTGGTAATTAGATGAAATATTAAATGAAGTTAGGATCCCATTATTTCCAAATTTGGGTTATTTCATTATTATTCTTGTTTTAGTTGTTATTTGCAATTAGATTAATTCACCAATATAGTCATTAGTTTAAGCATATAAATATAGTGATTTAATTGATGCATAGTAGTTTAAATTTGACAACTTTTTATGTGGGATCGATACTCTACTTACTCTGTATTACTTGTTGACACATGTATGCTTGCATGAGTTAGAGCTCTTTTATCAGAACTGAAAAAGAGGCAACAGGAACCGAACCCCATACTTCAAGGCCCAGAGTGGGATAGCGACCCATTCACTTTTGGGGTGCCAATATATTCTTTCGTTTGCTTCTAGCACCCAAAGTTTGTACTCCTTCGGGATGTTGAATAGGGTTCGAATGTCAGAAATCTGGGAGGGGAGAATGGAGGATTTGCTCTTTATATGGGAGAAATCACCCTCTGATGAATAGATGGTTCGTATTCTTGTTTCTATGTGGTTGGTGGCCGTAGATGATGAAGGGGTAAGAATGTCAAACGGAGGCATCGGTAAATCGTCCGGAACCAAATCTGTGGCGATAATGGTGTTGGGTTTGGGAATGATGTCGATAACTGGATTTTGCTCCGTATTTGAGGTGGATGGGAGGCTAGAATCTGCCATTGAAGCTTGAATGGTAGAAATGTGATGGTTGGTGGGAGGAACGATTTGATTGAAGAAGACTGGCGAGTGTGGTGTTTCACCGGAAAATGAAGTTGTAGAGAAATCTAAGAGAGAAAAGTTCTGGAAAGTGTGACGGTCATTTGTTGGGTGAGGGTTTTTATATTTTGGTGTGGCATGAATCCCTAAGGCGACTAATGATGACATGTGGCTCTCGTTTCTTGGGTATCATATGCTGTTTGAAAGGACTTTTTGGATTCCAGATTTATTCACTTTAAGTCACTCATTATAAATTTTTTATAACAAGAGACTGAGGGGAAATGTTCGGGTGTGATCTGTCGACTCCCTCATGGGTCGAAGGCCATATCTATGAAAGATCTATCAATCCCAATGGGTCAAAGCCAGTAAGTGCATTGATGGTGTTCGAGGTCGGGCGAATGAGCCTTTCGGGCCGGAGTCCAGATCTTCTTGATGGTGTTCGGGAGACTTGGGCCCATACGGACGATAATTCCTCGTATGGTGTACGGTGTGATAACGAATTTGAATGTCTAAGGATTCTAATCCTAACCACATTTAAATATCAACTCCAAAGGTAGGTGTTAGGATTATATCCAACTTCCTCCTTTTAACGAGATTGAGTTTGACGTAAACATAGGTAACTACCATGTTTAGGAGTCCTATTACAATTCGGGTATCAGCTGTTAAGGTGATGAGATCAACTATAAATACAAGGCTTAACTACAATTAACAGGTAATACACTGTTGACTTGGTCATATTCCAACCTTAGGTTTTGATGATGACTTTCCTATTGTACTAAAATGTTTACTCATGCATTTACAGGATATTAAAAGAATTCTTGAAGCTTTGATTTAGTTAAAGGATTGAAGACATGAAGGCTTGAAGAATTGTTTGAGCCATTAGGAAATAAATGTAAGATCCTAGCTTTAATTATTTCTCAATCAATGCTCTAGGATTTACATTTCATTGCATCATTAATTAATTGTGGAATAAATTAAAATGATTAATTAAAGATTAATTATGAAAAAATTTAATTAAGCTTTCAAAATTAATAAGGATCAAATATTAATTAATTGGAGTAATTTTTGTAAAGCTAATTTTGAAACATTTGTGATGCCCCCAAAATAGGTACACATCACCCATTCTGAGTCGCCAAATACATGGTACAGAATACAAATACAAACTTAAATATACAACATGAGCTGTGAGTTTTAATACAAATATTGTCTTCTAGACAGTATTTAAACTCAAAGTAAGTCCTCAATACATTTATTATCACATTATTTCACAGAATAGTGAGAACTACTAATGCAACCATCTGGACCGTCATTTCATTCCCCGACTAGTCCCCATTTATAATCTCTTCTTCAAGAGAACATTGAAAGAAAGGGTGAGCTCAACTAGCCCAGTAAGAAATATTATGACTAAGATAATGCAGAATAAATTATCCTTAGCCTTCAACAGTATAACAACTGATAGAATATAATAGACAACAAGTTTTAGATCAACAACAGCAGCGGAAAAGTAATCCATTAGAAGAGTCAAGTAGAGCATAAAATCTACTATCTTCTATGATTTAAAAGATTTATCATTAATTTTATTGCTGAGACTTAGCTTAATAAATAATCCACATCATCGAATCATCCCTGCACTACGGGCCAAGGATATTCTTTAGTATCACGACCACGAATTATCCTTGCACTACGGGCCAAAGATAATCGTGTTTTCATCAACGGTCATAATCATGCCATAAAACAATTCATTTTTGCACCCTTGGCCGAAGAGAATCCATGACCATAATTATACTAAAAAATGTTCATCAATGCACTACGGGCCAATGAGGACTTTTATCACATTATTTGTAACATTACGGTCATGATTATACCGAATAATCCCTGGTCATAATCAAACCAAGTCCATCTATGCACTACGGGCAAAAGATGACTTTCATAACAATATAAGCATGAGGATGATGACAATGACATAATAATTCAATAAAACAAGTTCAAGGATAAATTTTTAAAGATTTATAATTTAATTTATCTAGAAATCAATAACGTCCAAATTGTCAACATGATACTGCTTTGTGGAGTAAAATTCAAGAATAATATTATACCAAAAATAATTTGGACCGAAAAAAAAATCAATTTTTATCATGAATAGTATCCCGTGAATAATACTTCAGGAATACTAACCCCGTGAATAGTACTTCGGGAATAGTAACCCCATGAATAGTACTCCAGCATGAAAAAATTCAAACTTATCAAGAATGCTCAGAATAATATTTCCATGAAAAGATACTGGATGAAGCGCAAATATCAAAGATATTCTACTAATTTCATGGAGTATAGAAGCCAAAATTTTAACAAAACGAGTATAGAATGAAGATCAAAACATGGATACAATCAATGATAGTAACCATAATAGACATTTGGGACGAAAAAAGAGAAAATTTCATTTTTTGGTGAATAGTGTCGTATTTATGAATAGTGTCGTATACGTGAATAGTAACCCGATATAAAAAGGTAGAAATTCCATAATAAAATTTATATCAATATTTCAACATAATGATATTTAAGAAAATAATATTATTTACGAAGAAAATAACATCCCTTACCTCAAAATAACAGTAGTTCTGATCGAAATATCGGATGTAAAGCCGAAGGAAACTTGTACTGAATAGCAACTCTCAAAGTATCTAAATACTCACAAAAATACGCTCGATAATATAGAGAGAAAGAAAACTTGTTTCTGGTGTGATTTTCAATTATAACTTAAGCGTCTATTTATAGGAAAATGCTAGAACGTCATAGGAGACTAAAATAATAAAATAATATTAATTTTATTTTTCTTCCACGCATGCCAAGCTAGACCAAAATCTCAGCCACCACAGTGGGGCCCACCCAAAATCATCACATGTATTCAACACCAACCAAAAGTGGGTCCCACCCAATTTTAATAAAAATTATTTTATTTTTTGAAACTTCAGTAATTCATAATAAATAACCCTTTTATCAGAAAAATACGAATTTTATGTCCATTCCACGCGAAATCGAATTCTATACAACTTTGCATATGAAAGTTTTTCCAAATTCCAGATAGAAAATATCCGAAATCAAACTGATGATTTTCAACACCTCTTAAAATTCATAACAAATCATACGCTAATTTGTAACGGTTTAAAATTTGTGGACATATATTCCACTTATATATGCATAACATATCCAAAAATCACAACGATCCAACGGTCGGATTAAAATTATAACTCATGCAATAGAGCTTTAAGAACACCAATTTGAGTTTTTAATACCTCCAATCCGACAAAATACTGATAAAATACCTCAACATTAATTCCTTAATTTATAACCACATAAATAAATCCATCATTTATATCCACATCAAATAAATATTTCATTATCATATAAATCAATAATTAATTATTCACAAATAATATTACAGAATCGCAACAATGACAATCAGGCAGTTCCCAAGAAAGAGGGGGATTTCCGATAAGGATTTCTCCTTACTGGCGTGCAATTAGGTGACCAAATCTCTCCTTGATAGAACTTTTTAGACATTGCCAATAATGCTATATAATAATATTATTCAAATAATATGAATTATTGATTTGATAATGGGAAATACTGTGCAGTGACAATTATTGAAACAACAATAATATAAAATATCAACGCAACAATTATTGAACCAATAAAATATTGAACAATAATTACTGTAATAATTATTGAGTAAAACTAAGTGACTTCTCACGTAAGCACCAATAATCAATACCGTGTGCTACTATGCAACCACGCGTATTACTGTACTTTTACTACCGGGTAGTTCAACAGTTAACGTTAAAACTTCCGCCGTTATTTTCATAAAAGATATTTCTGTCGTTTTCTCATTCCGATAAAATTCCGTTGTGGGGTCCACCAATAATTGTGCCGTCGTACTGATAATCCCCGACCAATCGAATATTTTATAACCACTTGTTTACTTTTCAAAATTTATAAATATTACCCACAACTATAACATTATCTCAAATTCACACCATAATATAAAAAAATATTTTGAGAAAATTAAATATTTATTCATAAAATTTGGGATCTCACAACATTCCTATAATTAAAGGAATTAATTTAAAATAGAGTTTGATTCTTTATATAAATCTATACCATATATCTTGGGATTGAGTTATTCATTATTTATTCCATGATTTATTAATTGATTGAACTTTCCTTAAAATTGATTAAGCAAATCAAATTTTCATATCTTCAAAATTAATTATAATGGATCAATTAATTGGAGTAATTTTTGGAAAGCTAGTTAGTGAGGAAAATCTAAATAAATTGGGATTTCAAAATAAATATGGAAATCTATTTTTTTTTCATTGATACTTCCAAAATTGATGGAGTTGGTTAGTAAATAAGTTTTAAAAAGATCATTATCTTTCATATCTTTAACCAAGATTGTTTCCATAAATATTAGGATATGGGGTTTTCCATAATCATGGAAGTAATATATAAATAGATCGGGATTTCAAAATAAATATGGAATTTTTTTAAAATATTGATACTTCCAATAATTTATGGAGTTGGTTAGTAAATGAGTTTTAAAATATTCATTATCTTTCATATCTCTAACCAATATTGTCTCCATATATTTTGGGATATGGTTTTTCATTATTGGGTTTGCCGTAATCATGAAAGTAATTAATTATGGAACAAATTATTTGGAGTTTCAAAAAGAATATGGAAATATTTTTGAATTGCATGAAATTAATTATGGAAGTGGTTAATTTATGGAACAAATTAAAAGGGAATCTAAAATAAACTCAGAAGAGTTATTCTAATCAAGGTTGGTTAACATTTTAAATATTTAAATCAGTGATTGAAATTCTTTTTGGATTATCCCTGTAAATCTGAAGCCATTAATTGATTCTGCCTAAATTATGGTATTATTTTGGTAAGAATCAATTGGGACTTAAAGTATAGTAACATGGGTGTCAGTAGCTGACTCAGTGCTTGTAACGTTTCCTTATCATGGTTGGCTAATTAATTACCTGATTACAAGCAAGACACATGCTTTATAGTATTACCTTAAATAAAATAAATTAGTTTGGAAGAATATTTTTGAATATTCTATTGGTAAAATGATTGGTTAAAAATTAATGGTTGGGTAATCAATTAATGTGACTGGCATGACTGATGTTCGGTATTTCAATTAAATATCATTGGGCTTAATCCTAGTCTGTCTTCCAACGGCAAAATAAATCAACAACGGGTATGTGCGTGATTGCTAGGATATCAAGTTCTTTTCCGTTCTGATTTGCAATGGATATACAGAATATTCCTTCTATTACTTTCTACCGATCTAACAAATGTTTTCATTATAAAAGGGGCTGGCAGGGGTTATCACAAAAGAGTAGAGGAAAAGAGAAATTAGAATATTCTAAAAAAAGAAATATTCTATACACTCTGATTTTAATCTTTCTTCACATATACTTCAAAAGGTTGTTAATCTATTCCACAGTGAAGAATTGTTTAAAGTTGTTGTGCATTAAAAGTCATCTGTTAAATTTTTAGCTTTCTTCCTTGAGCTTAAATCGGTGATATCTTTATCTTTTATACTTTGATCATTGCATTCTAGTTGAGCCTTGAATTGTTGATATAATTAATATTGCTTTGATCATAGTTTATTTTGTTGTCATATATTTGATTAATTCTCTAAACATGTGGTAGACTAAGTTGTTAGTCTAAGGTTTCTAATTCGGGTTGGATTAGGGGTTTTGAAAGCAAGTTCAAGGAAACATAGGTGCTTAAGGGTGCATAGGTGCACGGGGAGCAAAGGTGCTCGGGGAGTATAAGTACTCAAAGGTTGTGAAACTTGTCTTGTAAAGGGGTTTAATTGTAAACAAAGTTAATTAATAAAGAGAGTCTCCAATACTAGTTGGTATTGGACGTGGATTAGGCTACTAGAATAGAGGATGAAATTTGAACCACGTAAAAATTCCTTGTGTTCATGTGATTGTTTATTGTGGTAAATTATCTCATCATTCTGCTAACTATCCAGCTGCCTGCATTCTATATCTATAAATTTACAAAACTAGTTTAGCAAAAAAAATACACATAATCACATTCTGAAAAAGGCTAAGTCTCTAAATTAAGCATTTTGGAAAGTCTTACATCAACTCAACATCTTGTCTTAACATTTTAATCTTTAAGGATTTAGAATCCAGCCTCCTGCATTGAATATCCAAAGGAATTTTTATTGAATCAAAAGTTTGACACCGTTTGTTCCCACACTTATTCAACCCCCCTCCCCCCCTTCTAAGTGTGCCTACTTAAATTTCATACACTTTTGAGCACTAAATACTAAAGCCTCCATAGTTAAACCTTGTTCAGTCTGTACTCATTCTCACACCAGAGCTATCACCCGACAGCACAAGTCGTCAAGTTTCTTGTGTGATTTCGTTACTGTGCAGGTTAAAGCTCATGGATTTGGTGATTGGACGAGCAGACAAAACTTGGTGTTAACACCCGCTTTATTTAATGTGTCATTTAATTTGCTTGCTACCGGCGTAATATTTCTATGTGTCTCGATCAAATCTACTTTGGTAGGTGTCACTAAATGATGATTGTGATTCAACTCAATAATCGAAATACGCCAGTTATCTTCTTTCTTACCGTGGACAACATACATTCTAGATTTGCATAGTCATCGACCAATTGTGTCTCGTTGTCTTGTTTTCTTATCTTTATCACATTCATTACATTCATCGTCTAATGAATTCTTTACAACAGTTGGTCTACCAGCTTTTTTACATACATATAACCTTGACGTCAAATCATTACTGTGAACATGTTTACGACTCGTAACAATCCTAATCTCAAATCCACTTTTTTGGGCATAGGATCTATAAAAATTTCAGCTTCTTCCAATTTAGAAAATAATTGACCAACATAAGAAACCATTACCTCTGTATTACTACTTTCACCATCATTAACATACTCCGATACATTTCTACATTCTAAACTAGCAAGAGATTCAAAAGAGCTAGATAAAAATCTATTTATAGCAGGCATGAAAGCTATTCATGAAGACTTACCAAAAATTGATTTCATAAACAAGTGATTTCTTTTACCTTCAGAACTAGCAAATTCTCTCCGAAGCTAAATTTTTGCAGCTGTTTAGCATATGGATGGGAATGGAGTAAAATGTTAGATCTATGTCCTAAGATTTAGTCAATCTGGCCGCTACTCACTCTAACGCCTAGGCCAAATCCCCAAACCACCCTTAATTTAATTAATTTTTAATGTTGGCCGCTACTCCCTCTAACGGATGGGCCCTCATCTCAGCCATTCGATCTAATTTTTGACTGGCCGCTACTCCCTCTAGCGGCCAGCATAAAAAATTAATTAAATTATTGTTGGCCGCTAGTCCCTCTAGCGGCTGGGCCCTTATCTAAATCATTCGATCTAATTTTGGACGACTGAATAACAGTTAGTTGAAACAGTGTCTAGAACTAACGTTTTTCATGGATCATTTTCATATATATATATATATATATATATATATATATATATATATATATACTCCCCGATGCTATCCCAAGTTGAATTGGATTGGTGATCACCATGTAGATCCTTCTCATATAATATATATATATATATATATATATATATATATATATATATATATATATATATATATATGTGTGTGTGTGTGTGTGTGTGTGTGTGTATACTCCAAATTCTACCTAAATTTGGTAAACACAAGAACTTCTCATTATCCTTGCATGCCATATATATACACACTCAATATATATCCAACTTAGATTTGGGAAAGAAGAAAAACCGAACCTTTATTTCTCCCCGAAAATCTCCCAATTCCGATATTATTTCGAAATTCCAAATCCTTTTTAATTTAGGAAATCGTATATACCAAAATTAAAAAATAATAATTTAAATAGGATAATCTCATAGAATTAAAATTCACAAACCCAACAAAATTAAATTCTAACATAAATGGGTCCCATAGTTACGTAAGAATATCAATATTCTTAATAAAAATTCCCTAATATATTGCTTATTGTTATGATATGATTCCCTCCTGAGGAGGAAACCCGTGAGTACTCTCCCCCTCTCCTTTTTCCGTCCTCCCCGTGACTCCCCTTTTTCCTTCCTTCTTTCCTTCAACCCATGAACCTTTTCCTTTTCATGCCCTATATAAAGGAATGAATACTGAAGGAAAGAATAAGAAATTTTTCTGAAGGTTTCTCTCTCTTTATCTCTTACTTATTCTCTCTAAATATATGCAATTATAAGAGTATCTCTTTATACTTTGCTAAAGTTTTATAACACGTTATCAGCACGAAGCTCTAACCAACTAAAACGGTAAAATTAAATTCTTGCAATTTATTATTATACTACCGGTTTGGCTATGCCACCAATAGTATAATGTTATTCTTACAATTGGCCTGGCTTTGCCGCCTATTATATTCTTTAACTGTCAAGTTATATTTATGTTTTATTGTCCAATTTTAAATTATGTTATTTATAATAGTACCATCTATCCTTGTTGATCTCACAAGACTTGGTGGGAACCTTTTAACTGCTTATTAAATTGTGGGAATAACCTGTCTACGCGGACTACTGCATGCATGGTGAAATTCTTCTGTTATACCATTCTTTATTATTCTATTTGAATAACCTGTCTACGCAGACTACCGCATGCATGGTGAAATTCTTCTATTATTTTATTCTTTATTATTCTGTTGGAATAACTTGTTTATGCGAACTACCGCATGTCGGGTGAAGATCCATTTGCATTTTTGTATATATATATTTTTTTTGGTGAACTATAATACTTATATATACATTAACGATTGCATATTCTTTTTACTAAAATAATATGCTAATAACATAAATATAAGAATATTTATATTTGCATTTTATCACCACTTGAGGTTGTGGTATAGTTTATTTTTTCTATATCATATATGCAATTATTTATTGTTTTAATAAATAATAAAATTGTGTTTTAACCAAGAATAGATGGCAAACTTGGCAAAAATAGATTTTTCTATTTTGAAAATCTCTGGAGACAACTATTTGGCTTGGGCACTTGATGCGAATGCACCTTAGTGCAAATGAGTTAGAAAAGACCATTGAATCGGAAAATGACTACTTGACACAAAATGCAAAAGCCATAATTTTTCTTGACACCATATTGATGAATGATTAAAGACTAAGTATTTAATGAATCAAAGATCCTTTGTCTTTATGGACTGGTTGAAGGAAAGATTTGACCACCAAAATTGGTTGTTCTCCCTAATGCCAAATTTGAGTGGCTTAATTTAAGGCTACAAGATTACAAATCAATTACGGAATATAGTTCCAATGTTTATAGAATAACCTCTACTTTGGTTTTTATGTGGAGATCCTGTTTCTGAAACCCAAATGTTAGAGAAAACGCTCTCAACTTTTCATCCCACCAACATGATTCTGGCACAGCAATATAGACAGAGTAAGTTCATAAAATTCAGTGACTTATTGTCTATCCTCCTTATTGAAGAAAAGAATAATGAATTATTGTTGAAAAATCATCGAGTACGACCAACGGGTGCTACCCCATTGTCGGATATTAACAGCGCGTCATTCCAGCAGAATAAACGTGATAATAGATGGTCATATAATAAGAAGCCTTGGGGACGAAAGAATAAACGAGACCATCATAACAATAAATTCCAGAACCGCGACAATTCAGGCCACCAGAAGTGGCAAGTGTCTGGCTCGGGTAAAAATAAAGAAAATACAGCACCGATAAAGAACAAACTAGATGTTTGTTTTAGGTGTGGGATGAAAGGGCATTGGTCACGTACCTGTCGTACGCTGAGGCATATGGCTAATTTATTCTAGGAGTCTCAAAAGAACAAAGTAATGGAGGAAGAAACAAACTTTGTTAATCATCAATTGAATATTGTTGATGATCCACCAATGACCAACAATGAGGAAAAGGTTGTTGATATTACTGAACCTTCTGAAAGTATCTTTTGGGATATCGTTTAATTTCTTGTTTTAATTAAACACCCTGCATGTATAATATTATTAGTTTTCATTCTATACGTGGTATGTGTTTATCATGAATAAAATTATATTTGAAATGTAACTTTTCTTATTTATGTTTTTATATGTGTCAGACCATCTTTAATGGATATGGAGGATATATGTTTGGCAGACAGTGCAACAACTCTTACATTCCTTCAAAGTGAGAAATATTTTTCACAACTAATTAAAGCTAAGGGAAATGTAGGAACTATCTCTGGCACATCAAATTTAATCGAGGGATTTGGAAAAGCTAATTTCATGCTACCAAATGAGACACAAGTTTTTATCAAAAATGCTTTATATTCTAGTAAATCAAGAAGAAATTTTCTTAGTTTTAAAGATATTCGACTAAATGGTTTTCACATTGAAACAACCAATGAGAATGCCAATGAATATCTTCTCATCACTTCTACTATTTCTGGAAAAAAGAATATCCTAGAAAAACTTCATTCAATTTCTTCTGGATTATATACTATGAAAATTAGAGCAATTGAGTCTCATAATGGTATGATTCAAAAAATCATAGATCCAAAATCCTTTATGCTTTGGCATGAAAGACTCGGTCATCCATGTACTTCTATGATGCGTCGTATTATCGAAAATTCTATTGGTCATCCTCTCAAAAATAAGAAGATTTTTCCCAGTAGTGAATTTTCTTGTGCTTCGTGTTCTCGAGAAAAATTAATTGTTCGACCATCACCAGTAAAAGTTTATAAAGAAGCCCCAAAATTCCTAGAGAGAATTCAAGGAGACATTTATGGACCTATTCAACCATTGTCTGGCCCATTTCGATATTTCATGGTTTTAATAGATGCTTCAATTAGATGGTCTCATGTTTGTCTTCTCTCCTCTCAAAATTTTGCCTTCTCAAAACTTCTTGCTCAAATATTCGAGTTACGGGCTCAGTTCTCAAATCATCCAATCAAGTCAATTCGACTTGATAACGCAGCTGAATTTTCATCAATGACTTTTAATGATTTTTGTATGACTATTGGAATCTCCATTGAGCATTCTGTTCCTCATATTCATACATAAAATTGTTTAGCTGAATCTTTAATAAAAAGACTTCAACTAATTGCACGACCATTAATGTTAAGGGCTAACTTACCTACCTCAGTTTGGGGTCATTCAATTCTTCATGTTGCAGCCATCATTCGAGTAAGACCAACGGCTCTTCGTAAATTTTCTCCTCTACAGTTAGTTCTTGCACAGACACCCAACATATCACACTTTCGAGTTTTTGGAAGTGCGGTATATGTTCCAATTGCACATCCACAAAGAACTAAAATGGGAGCCCAACGAAGAATAGGTATTTATGTTGGTTTTGATTCTCCTTCTATTATCAGATATATTGAGCCTTTAACTGGAGATATTTTTTTCTTTTGCGTTATGTAGATTGTCATTTTGATGAATCTGTATTTCCACCATTAGGAGGAGGGAAAGTTTTAAATAAAAAACCCTCTGAAATATCATGGAATGCATCAGATTTAAATTCACTTGATCCTCGTACAGGACAATGTGAAATTAAAGTTCAAAGAATTATTTATTTATAAAATATTGCAAATCAAATGCCAGATGCATTTAATGATGCTTGTAAAATGATAAAGTCACATACACCTGCAGTGAATACTCCAACAAGGATAGAAATACCAATTGAAAAATCAATTCTTGGAGAATTGACGAATAAGGTAATAGAAGAATCTAAACCACGCCAGAAGCATGGGAGACCGGTTGGTGCAAAAGACACTGTATCACGAAAATCAAAAGCAAATAAGAGAATCCCAGAAGGAATACCCGCTCCAGAAGTAGCACTTATTCTAAGAGTGGGAATAGCCCCAGAAGAGGTTCAAAATCTCAGTGAAGGGATAAGAGATGAACACCAAGAGATCTCAATAAATTATGTACATGATGAGAAAATATGGGATCAAAGCAAAGTCATGATTGATGATATATTTGCTTTCTCTATAGCATCAAATATTACTTTGATTCCTAACACGGATCCTAAACCACAAAACGTGGAAGAATGTCGAAAAAGAAAAGATTGGCCAAAATAGAAAGATGCTATTCAAACTGAGCTACAATCTCTATTAAAAAGAGAAATATTTGGACCAGTAGTCCAAACACCGCTGGGTGTAATCCCGGTTGGAAACAAATGGGTATTTGTAAGAAAGCGAAATGAGAAAAATGAAATTGTGAGATACAAAGCCCAACTTGTAGCTCAAGGGTTTTCACAAAAACCTGGTATTGATTATCAGGATACATACTCTCCAGTAATGGATGGAGTCACTTTTCATTTTTTGATAGGTATGGTAGCCATGGAAGGTTTGGAAACATGTCTAATGGATGTGCTAACAGCATACCTATATGGCTCACTTGACAGTGAGATTTACATGAGAATCCTTGAAGGATTGAAAATGGCTGAATTACAAAGGCCCCGTCACATATATTCAAGCAAGTTACAACGCTCATTATATGGATTGAAACAGTCTGGTCGTATGTGGTATAATCGACTTAGTGATTATTTAATAAAAGATGGATATATAAATGATCAAGTATGTCCATGTGTTTTTATTAAGAAATCACAAAGTGGATTTTCCATAATTGTTGTATATGTGGATGGTTTGAATCTTGTAGGTACTCCTGAAGAACTCACAAGAACGGATACTTATTTAAAAGATTAATTTGAAATGAAAGATCTTGGAAAGACAAAATTCTATTTGGGAATACAAGTGAAGCATTTAGCATTTGGAATTTTTGTTCATCAATCCACATATGCTGAAAAAATTCTCAATCGTTTTCATATGGATAAAGCTCATCCTTTGACTACCCCGATGGTTGTTGAATCTTTAGAAGTTAATAAAGATCCATTTCGATCTCTAGAAAGCGGGGAAGAAGTTCTTGGACCTGAAGTTCCATACCTAAGTGCAATAGGTGCTCTTATGTATCTTGCAAACTGTACACGACCTGATATTACTTTTTTTGTCAACTTATTATTAAGATACAGTTCTTCTTCGACTAAGAGACATTGGGATGGGATCAAACACATTTTGAGATACCTCCGTGGAAGTATAGATCTTGGGTTATTTTATCCAAGAGATTCAACGTTGCGATTGATTGGATATGCCGATGCAGGATATTTATCAGATCTACATAATGGAAGATCACAAACAGGTTATGTATTTACATATTGTGACACGGCTATATCCTGGAAATCCACAAAGTAAACCATGACAGCTACATCATCAAATCACTCAGAGATTCTTGTTATACATGAAGCAAGTAGAGAGTGTGTTTGGTTGAGATCAATTATTCAGCATATTCAAAAATCTTGTGGATTACCATCAATCAAAGACATTCCTACAATTCTGTATGAGGATAACGTTGCATGCATTGCTCAACTTAGAGGAGGATACATCAAGGGAGATATAACAAAGCACATTTCACCTAAATTCTTCTTCACACATGAGCTACAAAAGAAGGGTGATATAGATGTGGATCAAATTCGATCATGTGATAATCTAGCCGACTTATTCACAAAGTCGTTTCCAAATGTAACGTTTGCAAAACTTCGGAAAAAGATCGGAATGTGTCGACTGAAAGACTTATGACAACATTTCATCAAGAAGTAATGAATTCCTTTTGAGGGGAAGACTGTACTCTTTTTCCTTAGTCACGGTTTTTATCCCAATGGGATTTTCCTGACAAGGTTTTAACGAGGCAATCAATTAAGATATTTATGTAAAAGATATGTACTCTTTTTCCCTTCGTTAAGTTTGTCCCACTGGATTTTCTTAACAAGGTTTTTAATGAGACATAATCTTTCATCGTAGGGAATCAGGGGAAGTGTTATGATATGATTCCCTCCTGAGGAGGGAACCCGTGAGTACTCTCCCCCTCTCCTTTTTCCCTCTTCCCCGTGACTCCCCTTTTTCCTTCCTTCTTTCCTTCAACTCGTGAACCTTTTCCTTTTCATTCCCTATATAAAGGAATGAATACTGAAGGAAAGAATAAGAAATTTTTCTGAAGGTTTCTCTCTCTTTATCTCTTACTTATTCTCTCTAAATATATGCAATTATAAGGGTATCTCTTTATACTTTGCTAAAGTTTTATAACACTTATTAGCATTAGCCAACACAAAAAAGGAAGAAAAGAAAATTTCCAACCGTCACTTTCAACTTCCTGTTCATTTTTACCCAAAATAAAATAAAAATAATAGTGGAAAAGGGTATTAACTTTATCCTATATTTCAACAGTACAACTAAATGTTTCTGGTGTTACAAATTGTTTGCAGCAGAGTACTGAAAGGTAATGACTATACAATATTTTTGGGATCATTTGAATGTCATCAACTTAAAAGTTTTATGTTATTGAAATTTTTGAAATGAACACATCTTTGTAATAAAATAAATTACAAACAATTAAGACACATATGATTTGATCATCAAATCTTGTACCTAGCATATGGGCTTTTCTAGATATATTTCGTACTTTTTCCTACACATCAGCTGAAAAACATGAACTCGAGTCCAAAAATGAAAGAATGCTCACAGATTCTCACATAGCATTTGTTAGGGTAATTGGCATCGATTGGAAGTTCAAGAAAAGACTGCCATCATATTCCCTTATAGCATCAGGAAGGTTGGCCTGAATCAATAAAGCACTTTTCATCTGAGTCTGCCTCTGCTCTTCATCGGGCAGATGATAATTTCTGGGTGTTTTCTTTGAGATTGACAGCTTCATTAGCAACTCCAGTGCTTCATCCATAACATACGTTCGATGCTGCTTGTATGAATAAAATATCCCACCTATTAAACTGACTTCTTTCAGCTGCAATAACTGGAGATTATCCACCAAGAATGTTGGTCTTCACCAGTTGAAGAATTCAACTATCTGATAGGCGCTCTGTTCTCGACAAGTCCTTTAGAAGACCAAAATGATTCTCAGTTTCTGAAGTACGGGATACACAAGTCATAACAGCAGAAACCCTGTTCTTATCTTAAAAAGGCAAGGGAAAAAAGAAAAACAAAAAAGGTAGAGTCCATTTTGAGATGATTGAAGTGGAGATAATATACCAACCTAAATTATAATGTCTACATTTCAATAGCAGTCCTATCACCCATGAAGATGTAGAAACCTTCGTATGCACCTAACTTGGGGAGATATTGTGACACCCCCAAATCCGGGTACTTCATTTCCATGGGATTTGGTGTTCACTATACAAACATCATCTAATTATCTACCCATAAATGCAACTCTTACAATATATAAAAAAATAAACCCTCTCCTTAAGGAGTTACATCATCTGAATTAAATACATAAATACCAGGTTAAACTAACATTAAACATCTGTGTGAAAACATAAACAAATAATAGTCTTACACAACATCATCATAACACTAAAATATAAATGCATAATCACATAAACAACAAGTCTTCATCATAGAAGGCTCGTCGGACCTTTCGTTCTTAACTGTAATGTTATTATTACACAAGAGTTAGCACGGTTGCCCACAAATATAATAATGAAACAACAACATAATAACATGCGGGTGAATTAAAGACTTCTGGAATAAGAACTCAACTTTTGAGTCAAGAATAAATAACAAGAATCAAAAGAACTTCTGAGGGTAATAAGACCTTGAACTATGTCCTAGGTTATCAAAGGTTATACTTGAAACCTTTAACAGTCATAAAACTATGGACTCTTCTACTCGTACTTAGGGGGATCAGCCCTTAGTACCATACTGTACACAATATCTTAACGCTAAAGCGTAAATAATCCCCTATAATAGGGTTGTTCATCTCAGTTTGATATTAGAGTCCGCACCAAAGGAAGTTTGGTTTGGATCAGCTCAACCAGGGTTCTGAAATTTAGAACGTTCATCAACTATGGACTAGTCGAATCAATAAGGGTTCGCTAGTCTTACAAGGTTCAACAATAATTGATATTCAATTTGAATAATAAAGTTCAAGATTTATACAATCGAATAAGTATTGTATAACAGGAATTATGCTTTTAAAGAATGATAACATCTAATATGAAATATTGACTTGAACAATAATGAACAAGATAGAATAAAGAACTTGCTTTATGTAAAGAAACAAGGTTTAGGAACTTGCCTCGTACGTAGATTACACGTTAATTTATACACGTTCCTTGATTTAATCCTACATACCATTTACATTCACAATACTAATCAATTATAACGTAACTAGTCATCACAAATTTATTCTTTGGTCTAAACTCTGGTTATGACTATACTTAGTCAAATTATCACGCTTATTTTCACATAATATCACACTACACGAATAATAAGCTAACTATGCATTCAATAATTCAACCCATATGTAAATGTGTTATTGACATGTTAAGAACCTATTTTAACATCTCATTATATGTCTAACATATTTTTATGTTCAATACATTAGGTTACTAATACTTTCACGGACATGAATAATCAAAACATTTCATTTAAAGTAATCATAGAGGCCACTGTATTTCACCAAAGAAGCTTGTTCTTAGTGGCTATGACTTGGGATTTAATGTCATGATGCGAGACTTAAGGCATGGAGTTGGCGCCGCGACGTAGAACTCCAGTTTTCGAATTTCCAGTTCGCGAAGAACACAGAGTCAGGAGAAATTATCATTACATGGTCATTAAATACATTAAATTAAACATACCCACATACTAGAATTCATACATAATCATTACCCAACCTTTATAGAGTGTTTTTAACAAATTTAAACACATAATTACTTGAATCAAATTATATAATTTTGCTATTCTTGATGTTCTTGAAAGTTTTGAAAACAAAATATGAAAATTGGCACTACGGGTTCGTTATAGCACTAAATCAGTCCATTTGAAGTTTATTTTCTTCGTTTTAACATACATAATTATATACAAGTGTGAAATTTATGAGACAATATATGTTTGACTTATTAAATTTGCGAGTAAGGGCCATATGGCCATATTTCTATACTCTGTAATTTTGAAGCAATAATATACGTCATATTTTATGAAACTGATAATATGAAATCATACAATATATATAGTAAAAACATGCTATAATGACATATGATCACATATATATCCGCATAATCACTACCATATCCAATTATAGAGATTTTAACAGAACTTGAAAGCCATTTTCATGAAAATTTTAATAACGTAAAATAAAAATTGGGTTGAAGAGATTACCCAAGGTGTAGATGAGTAAAGATGAAACCCTTCTCAATTAATTCTTCAATCACACAACTCACCAATTCCCTCAACAATTTCAAAATCTCTCTCTATAATTTGCTTTGCCAGACTTAGTGTAACATTCTAGAATTTTAATTGTTATATTAAATATTTATTGAATTATTTAAATATTTAATGGATATGTTTATTGTTGAATAAATTATTGTTCAAATTTGAATTGATGTGGTTAATTATTTGTTAAATAAATAATTAAGGAAAATTAATTATTTTGCTAATTTAATTTAATTATTAAGTTAGAGAATTTTGATTAATTGAATTACTATTCTTTTATTGGAATTTGTAATTAAAAAGGATGTGTTGGTGGATTAAATAAAAGTTATAATTATATAGAAAATTATAATTTTGGTGGTATTGATTTATGTGATGAAGTGATCTAATAAATTGTTATTATGGTTAATTTAATTTAATAAAGTGTGACAAATAACCTTTTATAAAGTAGTTATTAAAATAACTTAAAGGAGTTTTAATTCAGTTTTGCCAAACAAGACTTATTGCTTATTAAGTCTTTATTCTAATTGGGTTTAACCAAACAAGGCATAAAGATTAATTGATTATTATTTTAGTGTTTAGCCAAACAAGCCTTATGGCTTTTGATTTTCAAATAAAACATAACTGATGTCAGTTAAGTTAGTATTATATTATATATTTAATATTATTATTATTATCATACGTTAGATATCTAGTACGTAGTTAGAGTTAGGGAGAAAAACACAAAAAAAACTCAGAGAAGAAGAGAAAGAGAATAAGAAAAGTGGGAGAGAAAGAAGAGAGGAAGAAAGGCTAGGGGATTGGAGAAAAGAAGAAGCTTGAGGATCAAAAAGGGTTGGCCATCATCTTCTATCAAGGTATTCTTCTACCCTTTTAGTTTTAAAAGTTTTAATTTTCTCTTCTCATATTTCTCTGTAAAATTCTTGTGTTAATGTAGTGGTTGATTTTATGTGTGTTCATGTGATAAACTAGTGTTATAAGGTTATTTTCATAGGATATATATGATTATAATCAATGTATTGTGGTTATGTATATGTTTGTGAAGAAAATGTTTTTACAGAGAGTTTTTAGGAAAATATATTGTTTAGCTTAAAGTAGAAATTGAGGGTGAATTAGTGGTGTAGTTGATAAATTGATGGTTTAATTTATTAGAGTATGTATAATCATTGATAAAGACACTTTGAATTAGTGGTTTTGGTTAAAAAAACAAAAGTTACAGTGTTAATTTTCATTGAAATATAAAAAAATGAGTTTTAGCCAAAAAACAGTGAATTTGGGTGTGTTAATTTTGTTGTTTATGTTGTTGTATGGGTAGAATCATGTTTAGAGTTTGTGAAATATGTTTACATGAAGTTGTCGTATGATTTACATGCTTTTTGGTCTGTTAGAAATGAGCTTGTAGGCTAAAATTGGTTTTTTCTGTGCTGTTGGTGAGGTTGTCACGAGGTGCGCAATTGATGTAATAAATGTACAGACTTGCAGATTACCTTTAAGGCCCAGCCATGCTGCTGTGTAGCCTTATAATATAGTCCTTGCATGTAAATACATGCCCTGCCAATGTACCCACGGTGTAAAACTATGAAATGCATGCCTGAGTTAAGCGAGAATGGTTTGACAGTGTACTTTTTGTACACAAAATTTTAAGAAAAGTTATGTGTTGATAATAAGACTGCTAAATGTTGATTTTAGTATTCCTATACTATGAATTTAACGATTAACTTGTGTTATAACTCGATTATGCGATTAAAATCAAATTTTTAAATGATGAACGTACTTAGTTATGTTTGTAAGATGGTAATGACTAATTATGTCATGATGACATATGTTTATAGGATATTGTGGTTTGAATTGTTCGATTTAGTCCACGAACAAGGCAAGTTCTCTAACTCTACTTTTGTAATTGGAATCAATTATTGTTCTCAATATAGTAATGCAAGTTTTCTAATTCTTTATCTTGTTGAACTATTTATTCAATTCGATCACTTAATAAATGATGCAAGCTTCCTAAACTTTGGTTTGATCTTGAGCAAGTTATTCTTGTATTTAACTTGTTGTTTAGCATCATGTAATTATTTATACTAATGTCGAAGCAATTTTATCGTTCAAAATTGTTATGCATGCTTAGTATTCAATTCTAATTAACCTTGACTTAATATTGTTCAAGCAAGGCATGTTATAGTTATTCAAAGTATATGCTATTAGATTATTCCTAATGCATGATTTTTATTTACCATGTTGATTCAATCACGATTATTCTGTAATATGATGTTATTAATTCAACTAGTCCTCTAGTTGATGATCGTTGAACTTCAAATTACCCTTGAAAACTTATCCAAACCAAACTCTCTTTTGTGCGGACTTGTACTCCAAATACTGAGATGAACAACCCTATTATTATTAGGGGATAACTTACGCGTAGCGTTAAATGTTTGTGCACAATACATGGTACGAAGGGTTGATCCCCCTAAGTACGAGGAGTCCGTATAGTCTTATGACTGTTAAAGTTGGAGTTGAAAGATTACTTGCAACTGTGAACATAGTTCATGGTCTTATGACCCTCAGTTATATTTATTCCACATTTTGGATTTCAGTTTTTGGTTATTGTTGATAGAGTACTATTCCTTGTTGATAAGCCAATTTTGGCAGTTATTATTGTTATACTCATGTTGATTCTATATTATATCCAGTGAGCAATTGTTTTGCTCACTCTTGCATATTTTAAAACTTATTGCAGCTAAAGAAGAGAAGATAGATGAACCTTTGTCTAGCAAAGGAAAGGGAAAAGTGTGCAAGTGATGAAGACTTGTAATTTTACTTTGATTGAGATGTTAGATTTATATTATGATGATCTTAGACTTGGTTTAATGATGTTTATTTAATTTCCGCATTAAATGATTGTAATTAAAGGTTAGATAACCCGGGAGATTTTATTATGTAACCCTTTAATGGGAAATGTTTTATTTATCCATTTTTATTGTGATTGGGTAGTTAGATATGAATGTTTGATTAAGTGAACACCAAATCCTGTGGGAATGAAGTACCTGGATTTGGGGGTGTCACACTTAGAAAATAAAAGACTTAGCCAAAATAAAAGGAGGAAGGTGTATATAATTACAAAAACTGACGCATTTGTGGTCAGTTACTCCAATTCGTGGTTAACTGCCCAACTCCCAATAGGTCTCCGTTTGGCTAGCCTTAAAAGGCTCATTCTCATTTAATTTAATTAATTTCTTATAATATAGTTTAATCATGGCACACCCAATTACACAATAATAAAACAAATATCTTATTTAATTTAATTTAAATAAAATATAATAATTTCTCATTAATTCACATAGTCACATAATTAATTTTCTCATTTATTAATTATGTCAAATTATTTAATCTCTAATTAATTATTAAATTAATTACAATAACATTATGCTTATTAAATATTTCATTTAATTCAATAAGCTCACCTAAATACATACTTTGAATAATAAAAACTCTCCATATTAATTTAATAAATATAACATATATAATTAAATTAATCTACCACAACTTCATCAATTAATTATTTAATCTAATAATTAAATCATCGAAAAATATTTATTTAATCCAATAAATATTAAAATTAAATACAAAATCTCGTTTGTCACATCTTTCCCCCCTTAAAAGGATTCTGTCCTTAGAATCATGACTCAAATAATTCATCCCGTTATATTCTCCCCCCCCCCCCTACAAAGATTCTGTCCCCAGAATCGCTTACACATAATTTAAGTAAATAAATGAGGATAATTCTTCATCATATTCTCTTCGAGTTCCCACGTAGCTTCTTCAGCGTTGTGGTTCCTCTAAATACCTTAACAGAAGGTATTACTTTATTTCTTAGAACTTACTCTTTTCGGTCGACAATCTGAACATGAATTTCTTCGTAAGATAAGTCTTTTTTTCAAAATGTAGGGGTTCATATTCAATCACGTGCTTGTAATCGGGTTTGTAGGGTCGTAGAACTAAAACATGGAAGACGTTGTGGACATTCTTGAGTGCTGGAGGTAGGGCTACCTCATACGCAACTTCTCTGATTCTTCGTTGTACCTCAAAGGGTCTAATGAATCTTGGGCTTAATTTCTCTTTCTTTTCAAACCTGATCTTTTCTTTCTAGGGAGAGACCTTTAAGAACACATAACTTCCTGATTCAAACTCAACATTTTTACGGTGTGGATCAGCGTATTTCTTCTGCCTATCTTGAGCTACTATCAGCCTTCTTCGGATCACTTTGACTATTTCTGCTGTCTGTTGTACCAATTCCGGGCCTAGTTATTGTCTTTCACCAACTTTATCCTAGTATAGTGGAGTTCTTCACTTTCTGCCATATAACGCTTCTTAAGGCGGCATGCCAATACTAGCGTGGTAACTGTTGTTGTAGCCGAACTCTACGAGCGGGAGGTGATCATCTCAATTTCCTTTAAAGTCCATTATACAAGCTCTTAACATATCTTCCAATGTCTGAATCGTTATTTCACTTTGCCCATCTGTCTGAGGGTGATATACCGTACTCATTCACAACTGTGTACCCATACATTCCTGTAGACATTTCCACAAGTTCGATGTAAAGCGCGGATCCCTATCAGAAATAATTGACACCAGAACTCCGTGCCTCGAAACAATTTCTTTCACATATAACCTCGCCAACTGATCTAAGTTAAATCTAATTTTGATTGGAAGGAAGTGTTCAGATTTCGTCAATCGGTCAACGATAACCCATACTGCGTCGTAGCCTTTCTGAGTTGTCGGAAGGCCAACCACGAAATCCATCGTAATATGTTCCCATTTCCATTCTAGAATCTCTAAAGGTTGTAGTAACCCACTCGGCCTCTGATGTTCTACTTTCACTTTCTGACATGTAAGACACTTGGCAACACACTCTGCAACCTCTTATTTCAAATTCGGCCACCAGAAATGTTGTCGAAGATCTTGGTACATCTTAGTACTACCAGGGTGAATCGAATATCGTGAGCTATGAGTCTCATTCAAAATGTCTTCCTTAATCTCTAGCACTGGCGGTACCCAAATTCTGCTCTCAAATCTTAGTAGTCCCTCACAGTCTATTTTGAATCTCGGTTCAGTCCCTTCAGATATTTTCTTTTTCACTTTCTCACATTCTTCGTCCTAAAGTTAAGCTTCCTTAATTTTATCAAGTATAGTCGCACTAGATTGCATTTGAAACAAATTCTCATTAATTTCCATAGGATACTTCACTTCCAATTCCAACTTTACCATGGCTGAAATTAACTCCTTCTAAGCGGTCATCATCATCAATTTCTCCCGACCCTTCCTACTTAAGGCGTCGGCAACCACATTTGCTTTACCCGGATGGTATAAAATCTCACAATCATAGTCCTTAATTAACTCCAACCACCTTCTTTGGCGCATATTCAAGTCCTTCTGTGTAAAGATATATTTCAGACTCTTGTGGTCTGTATATATTTCACACTTTTCCCCATAGAGATAGTGCCTCCAGATTTTCAAAGCAAAAACCACTACGGCTAGTTCCAAGTCATGGGTCAAATACCCTTTCTCATAATCCTTCAATTGTCGTGATGCATACGCAATGACTCTGCCATTTCGCATAAGCACACAGCCAAGTCCTTTATGTGACGCATCACTATAACCAAAAAATTTCCTGTATCATCTAGAAGAGATAACACAGGTGTTGTACTCAACCTCTTCTTAAGTTCCTAAAATCTTTCCTCACACTTCTCCATCCAAACAAATTTCATAGCTTTTTGAGTCAAATTCGTTAAGGAAGTTGCGATCTTGAAAAAGTCTTGAATGAATCTTCTATAATATCCTGCCAATCCAAGAAAACTTCGAATTTCTGACGGCGTCTTCGGCTGATCCCAGCTAATCACAGCTTCGACTTTGGATAGATCTACTGAAATTTCCTCTTTATCAATCACATATCCTAGAAATTATACCCGCTCGATCCAAAATTCGCATTTCAAAAACTTGGCATACAACTTCTCCCTTCTCAATGCCTCTAACGTTATCCTCAAATGTTCTTCATATTCTTCCTTGGTTTTTGAATATACCAAAATGTCATCGATGAATACCACCACAAATTTATCCAGAAAGGTTTAAACACCCTGTTCATCAGGTCCATAAATGCTGCAGGAGCATTTGTTAGACCGAATGACATTACCAAAAATTCATAGTGACCATAACGTGTTCTGAACGCTGTCTTCGGTACATCCTCTGGCCTCACCCTCAGTTGATGATAACCACTCCTCAAGTTTATCTTTGAAAAGTATCTCACTCCTTTTAATTGATCAAACAGGTCGTCGATCCTCGATAATGGATACTTATTCTTAATTATGACCTTATTCAGTTCTTTATAGTCGATGCAAAGCCGCATCGTCCCGTCCGTCTTCTTCACAAACAACACCGGTGCTCCCTACAGCGATACGCTCGGTTGAATGTACTTCTTGTCCAGTAATTCTTGTAGTTGTACCATAAGTTCTTTCATCTCTATCGGTGCCATTCGGTATGGTGCCTTCGATATTGGAGCCGTTCCAGAAGCCAAATCGATCACGAATTCAACCTCTCTATCTGGTGGAAGTCCTGGTAAATCGTCCGGAATTATATCTGCGAAGTCGTTCACTACTGGTATCTCCTCTATTTTCAGATTCTCTTTACGATTATCGATTATGTAAGCTAGATATCCTACACAACCTTGTCTTAACAACTTCCTGGCCTGCATCATTGTCAGACAACTCGCTTGTCTAGGCGACTTGCTGCCATAAAACACAACCTTTGACGGAGTCAAAAGGTTAATACGCTTCTTCTGGCAATCAATTATAGCCTCGTAATTAAATAACCAGTCCATTCCCAAAATAACGTCAAATTCTCCAAGTCGAATAGGAATAAGATCTACGTTTATGATATTACCCTTAATATCCACTCTACAGTTCTTATGTACATACTTAACAGGGATCACTTCTCTATTCGCAATTTCTATGTTCATGGGGTATTCTAACTCATCCTTAGGCAATTCTAAGTTCTTAGCAAAGTCATCGGATATAAATGAGTAAGTAGGACCCGAATCAAATAATACATAAGCATTAACTTTATTGATCGGAATGATACCTGACACCACATCACGAGACTACACTGCATCCTGTACTGTCATGTTGAATGTTCTGGCAGTTATTTGGTTGGTTGTTGTTGGTCCCGTGATAGTTAAAGCACTTCCACCGATGTTTCCCATGTTCCCTCCTGATCCTGCCCCTCCAGATCCCTTCTTGGGACAGTCTCTTGCCAGATGATCCTTTGAGCCACAAGTGAAGCAGGCGCCCTTTTTTAGGTTAGGACAGTTAGGTGCTATGTGGCCTTCCTGACCACAATTGTAGCATACTCGTTTTCCCTTCATGCAAACTCCCAGATGAGTTTTCCCATAAGTCGAGGACGCTTCGATCCTATTCTTCTGCCCTCCTTGCAGATTTCCAGTTGATGAATTGTCAAACTACTTTCTCTTCTAATTATTACCACCTCTCGTGTTACTTCCACTAGTCTTGTTAATTCCTTCATTTTCACTCTTCTTCTTTTTCTTATCCTGATTGTATTTAGTTATCGCATCGCTTCCACCTTCTGCGAGTATGGATTTCTCCAGTACCCCAGTGAATGTCTTCAACTGAAACATCGACACTTTACTATACAACCAAGGCTTTAGTCCCTGCTCGAATCGCCTAGCCTTTCTCTCGTTTGTATGTACTTGATATGGAGCAAATCTAGCTAACTCATTGAATCTTGCTGTATAGTCTGATACGGACATGTTCCCTTGTTTCAACTCCAGAAACTAAACCTCCATTTGGTTCTGCGAGCTGGTCGAAAAATACATCTCGAAGAACATCTCCTTGAATCTATCCCAAGTAATCACACCTTCTCCTCCCCGTACCTTGTTTGCCTACCTCCAATAACTGGCTTCTGATTTTAGCATGAATGTTGCATATGCGGTTTTCTGGACTTCTCTAACTCTGGCGACGTCAAACAATTTCTCCATCTCCATGACCCAGGTTTGAGCTTTGATCGGGTTCATGGAACCCTTAAACTTTGGCGGTCCTACCGCCCTGAAATCCTTAAATGTTGAATTCAATGGAGCTTGGGGTTGATTGTTAATTGCTCCGGCTAATAGGTTCACCAATTACTAAACGAGGTTAGCATTAGCATCGTTGTTGTTATTAGTCGATTCCTCTTGAGCTGGTTGACGATTTTGTCTTCTTCTTGGCGACATATTTCTGTTAAAACATATGCTTATTAGGTCTTTATTCAATCCCTTAAACATTTAAGGCCTAACTAAAACATTTAAACATAATCACTTTACACATTATATCAATAAACTCTGATATTTTTATTCAAATCAAAAGTTTTAACATCAAACGATAGCATCACTGCTATTTACATCAACTATCCCGAGATAAAGAATCTACAGGATTTAAAACATTAAAATATTCCTTTGTTTATAAACACATCGGAATTTACATCTTTAACTACCAGATAGGTTTTTACATAATTAAAGTAATCTTATCACTGCATGTTAAGGCGCTGAATAGCCTTGCTACGTTCTTCTTCTATGATGCGGGACATCGTCCTGCGATCTAACATATATAATGATAGTCCTTTGAACTGGATTGGGTATCTCATAACTCGATCACAGGCCTCATCCATTGTATTTTGAAGTGTAGAGTATGTCTCCCCGAGCTTAGCCTTCTTCACACGACAATCCTCTTCTGCAAGATCAGCACGACGTGACTCTCTTACCCAGCCATCCTCTGCTATGGTCAGCCTTTCTGAGCTCTCTTTCATTTCCTTCTTCAACTTCTCTATTTCTTCGGACTTTTCCTCGGTTTGACCCTTCTCGTGAACCAGATCCCACTCCATGTTTCTTAAACATGTGTGAAGAGTCACAATCTCCCTATCCTTCTGTTCAATGGTAATCTGTTGAATAATCGTCCGCTTAGTTAGATCCTGTACAGTGTTACGTAACTCTATGTTACGGTCATATAACTCGTCGTACATCTCAGCATCGATGGAGTTCGGTGGGAACTCTTCTTCTTCCTCAGGATCCTCCTCTGGATCAGTCTCAGGCTCATGCTCCTGACCAACAACAGTGATCAACAGAGATGGCTCTCTCTGTACCAACTGCTCCCTAACGACATGAATGTCTCGGGGCTCCTCCTCTGTAGGTACTCGGGGTTCCTCCTCCCCAGCTTGACTAGCTCCTCCAACATCCAACATCCTGACAACACAGTTTCAAGTTTTAGTTACTAAGCCGTACTAGCGAGCACATAATTTAACACATAAGCACATAAAGTATTTTATTATCTTCAATGAATTAAGAAATTCATTTCTTAGAACTCGATAAGAGTTTTCCATCACTATGTTCTCGATCTGCTACAAGGCTACTACCTAAGGTTGTTCCCCCACCTAAGGTTCATAACCTACGGCTTTGATACCAACTTATGACACCCCCAAATCCGGGTACTTCATTTCCACGGGATTAGGAGTTTAGTGTACAAACATCATCTAATTATCTACCCATAAATGCAACTCATGCAATATATAAAAAAATAAACCCTCTCCTTAAGGAGTTACATCATCTGAATTAAATACATAAATACCAGGTTAAACTAACCTTAAACATCTGTGTGAAAACATAAACAAATAATAGTCTTACACAACATCATCATAAGTCTGAAACATAAATGCATAATCACATAAATAACAAGTCTTCATCACTTGTTAGTCTTGCACTTTCCTTTGCTAGTAAAAGGCTCGTCGGACCTTTCGTTCTTAACTGCAATGTTATTATTACGCAAGATTGAGCACGGTTTCCCACAAGTATAATAATGAAACAACAACACAATAACATACGAGTGAATCAAAGACTTATGGAATAAGAACTCAACTTTTGAGTCAAGAATGAATAACAAGAATCAAAAGAACTTCTGAGGGTCATAAGACCTTGAACTATGTCCTAGGTTATCAGGGGTTATACTTGAAACCTTTAATAGTCATAAGACTATGGACTCTTCTACTCGTACTTAAGGGGATCATCCCTTAGTACCATACTGTGCACAATATCTTAACGCTAAAGCGTAAATAATCCCCTATAACAGGGTTGTTCATCTCAGTTTGATATTAGAGTCCGCACCAAAGGAAGTTTGGTTTGGATCAGCTCAACCAGGGTTCTGAAATTTAGAACGTTCATCAACTATGGACTAGTCGAATCAATAAGGGTTCGCTAGTCTTACAAGGTTCAACAATAATTGATATTCAATTTGAATAATAAAGTTCAAGATGTATACAATCGAATAAGTATTGTATAACATGAATTATACTTTTAAAGAATGATAACATCTAATATGAAATATTGACTTGAACAATAATGAACAAGATAGAATAAAGAACTTGATTTCTTTAAAGAAATAAGGTTTAGGAACTTGCCTTGTACGTAGATTACACGTTAATTTATACACGTTCCTTGATTTAATCCTACATACCATTTACATTCACAATACCAGTCAATTATAATGTAACTAGTCATCATAAATTTATTCTTTGGTCTAAACTCTGGTTATGACTATACTTAGTCAAATTATCATGCTTATTTTCACATAATATCACACTACATGAATAATAAGCTAACTATGCATTCAATAATTCAACCCACGTGTAAATGTGTTATTGACATGTTAAGAACCTATTTTAACATCTCATTATATGTCTAACATATTTTTATGTTCAATAGATTAGGTTACTAATACTTTCATGGACATGAATAATCAAAACAGTTCATTTCTGAGCAATCTGCAGAGTGACGATGCGGCACCACCAGCAAGCTTGTTCTTGGCGTTGCGGCTTGGGATTTGGCGCTGCGACGCGGGACTTAAGGCATGGAGTTTACGCCGCAGCGCGGAACTCCAGTTTTTGAATTTCTAGTTCACGAAGAACACAGAGTCAGGTGAACTTATCATTACATGGTCATTAAATACATTAAATTAAACATACCCACGTGTTATGTTTGTAATATTAATAAACGCAATCAAATTGCATAAAATAAGCGGAAACGTGAAAAATCAGAGTTTTAAAATTTTACAAACCATATACCTGAATCATCCTTTATGCACAATTATTAATTAAACGAAAAGAATAAGAATAAGAATCATACCCTTGAAGATTCGAGTTTCTTCAGGTACGAGTTCACCTCCAAATCCTTTCGCGTTCAACATGAATCCACCAGGTTTGGTTCCTTCCTTTGATCAATGTTAGCCACCCAAGTGTTTGGCTTCTAGAGGTGATCCACCAAGGAAAAATAAAGATTCAAGAAGATGGGTGTTTGGCAAAACCCTAATTTTTCTATCTCTCATAAAAAAGGAGCATACTCTCCAACAATTGGAATCACGTATGTTGTGAAAAAGTCAACAACCACCTCACCCATAATAAGACTCCTCTTATTTATAGATGTGGGTAACCCTCCTTAACGATTAAGGAATTGGGTTTTATATTAATTAATTAAAATTCTTTAATTAATTGGCCTCCTAATCTTATTAGGAATAAATGAGAGTACTTTTATTAATTAATTCCTAAACTCCTTTAAGAATTAAATAATAATAATAATAGTAATAATAATAATAAGACTCCTCTTATTAATTTATATTTAATATTTCTAAAATATTAAATAATAAATATTAAGCTATTTAATTTATTCTATCACCATAGATTAAATTAAATATACTTAACTTATTATTACGATTATGTCATTTGCTTCTTAAATAATTATTTTTCCTTTTATGGTGTGACCCTTTAGGTTCTCCATATTAAACCGATTGTGAAAAAATTAATTAGAACAATTCTAATCTTATTTAAATAAATAAATTAAACAATTAATTTATTTAAATAAATAATATTTATTCTATAATAGGGATAAGCCTCCCTAGCAATTAACGACTTTCCAAATAATATAGATTTCAACATTAATCATAAAAGAACCTTTGAGTAAATAGTTACCGTATAATTCAATCCTTTCACCATACAATGTCCCAATTAAATATAAGACATGAAATTACTGTCAAGTCTTATTTTAATTAATTATATGTTTTTCGATTCTTAAATGCACAACTCCAAATAATGCAAATTAGAAACTCCTCTCTAATTTTATTCTGCCTTGGCCAAGGACTACTGAGTTGTCATTTATCGAATCACATAGGACATTTCTCTTCTTTTACTAGAAGTAGTAGATTCTTTATTGATCATACATTATCTCCATGTACAACTTATTATACCCAAGCATACCCTTTGATATACCCTAAGGG
Organism: Panax quinquefolius; assembly: GCA_020205615.1. Taxonomy (NCBI): domain Eukaryota; kingdom Viridiplantae; phylum Streptophyta; class Magnoliopsida; order Apiales; family Araliaceae; genus Panax; species Panax quinquefolius. The sequence continues at coordinate 65,667,005 of CM035158.1, read as the reverse complement.
TCTTAAGGAATAAGTCAAAGTATAACTCATCATACACAATATACTATGATGATCTCAAGTCCAAGGATCACTTGTACTACTATCACTATAGGAATTCCTATTAACAGGCAAGTAAAACTCCATTAGGTATTCCTTAGCGAGCCACGTTCAGTAAACTTATTCTCTAATAAGCACCTACATATTTGCTTTAGTGTCTCCACACAAATGATCATGAGATCAATCATCTTCATCCAATGAGCAAGCAACATATGTACCAATCTATCCAGATTCATTAATCCCCAATATAGTAATCCAACGATTGGGAACTATTTTAGTTTTAAGCTTTCTAAGAATTTAGATCTCATTAGAATGATCATCATCATTATTCTAAAAGCATTGCTTTAAACTATGGGTTTATCACATATTATAAAACAGCATCATGTAGATAATTAAAAGCCTTTAATAAATTAATACTTTTTATTAATAAATGAATAAAATTGTTACAAAGTATATGCTTTATCATTAAACATGATTGGCTTGTGTGCATACTACTTTCAATCTCCCACTTGCACTAAAGTCAATCGTCATGGTATCTCATACCCTTTTTCTCTAAGTGACGATTATCCTGCTGTTGGATAAGCTTTAGTTAATGGATATGTAATATTGTTCTTGAGAGTTCACTATCTCTATAGTGATTTCCCATCTTTTAATGATTCCTATAATCAAATGAAAGTGCCACAACACATGTTTAGATCCAAGATGAGATTTAGGAACTATTCCTAGTTCTGTAATGAACTTTTAATCCAAACAATCAACTTGTAGCTTCATTATAGTTATATACTTTATCTTTATCACTAAACTAGCAACTCTTTGCTATTTGAAACCTTTTCAATTCACTACACCACTGCTCAAGGTAACGCTTTACCTTAAAGTGGATTTTTCTGTCGTCTTGGTCTGTCTAAAAAAGAACTTGAGTCTGTTAAGCCCTCTAGTTTTAATTTAGACCCACCATAAATATGATCACATCCTTAGTGCCGGCTAAGTACTTTAAGATGTTTTTCACTAACTCATAGTGAACTTCTCTAGAATATGACTAATCAACATCAGGTCTTGTACATTTCATTGCATACATGATAGTTACTCATGCGATCTCTCTTTTATTAGTCTATGGGGACTATTAAGAGAGATACACTCCATGGCTCATCAATATGAGACAACTATTGGAGTTTGCCATGCTAAACGACTTTAGAATCAAATGAATATATGTTCCTTGGGTTAAGTCGAGCATCCTCGTGAATCTATCTATATAGATTTGTATCCCCAATTAAGATACTCTTCCCAAATCATTCATGGGGGAATGTTTAGACAATTTTATCTTTACTGATTGTAGCATTAGTATGTCATTCCTTATCCATAGTATATCAACATATAATATTAGAAATGTCACGGTGCTCCCACTGACCCTTTTGTACACACTAGGTTCATTCTTGTTTTTGATAAAATTAAACACTTTTGATTGTTTCATCAAAATGAATGTTCCATTTTTAAGAAGCTTGCTTTAATCCATTTCTCTAAGTGTCTACAACTCTTACCTCATCTTATGTAACTGGATCATCATCTTATATGATGTGTACCTCATCATCATCATCTATGATGAATCCATACCTCAAGGTATCTTGGTGATTATTCAGTTATGATTGATTTGTGGTACAATAGAGTTACATCTACAGTGTTTTGTGGTTCTTGAACTCTTCCAAATTTCCTCTTATTTGACTTATAGTGTTTTGTGGTTCTTGAACTCTTTAAGATCTATTATCCTCCCACCAGCCCCTTCAATGATAAACACCTTTATCTTAGAAGGTAGCGTGTTTTTCAACAAACATCTTTTGCTAAGTAGATTATAGAACATATACTTTAAACTTACTTTAGGATGTCCCATAAATCTGTACTTATCAAATCTTGTCTCAATCTTATCCTTTGAAACCTTTTCACATAAGTTGGACAATCCCTTATCTTAACATACTTAAGATTAGGAATCCTCCCTGTCCATAACTTTTATGGAGTCTTGGGGTCGGATTTTGAGGTTACCTTTTTCGTAGATATGCAGCCATTTCTAAGGCATTATCCTAGAAGGATACTAGAATGTCGGTAAAATCATTATGGACCGCACCATGTCCAACAAGGTACAATTTTTCCTTTCAGATACATCAATCAATTATTGTGTATCAGGAGGTGTCCTTTGTGAGAAAACCATTTGAGATGATCTAGAAACTTATTGCACAAGTATTTATTCCTTGATCCGATCAAAGAATCCTAATACTTTACCAATTTGTTTCACTTCTGAATTCTTTGAACCTTTCAAATAATTCACACTTATATTTCAGAAAATACATACATTCAACTTTTTGAATGATTATCTCTTTTTCTTATACTAGTTTGTTCAATTTGCAAAATTATTTTTCACGTAAGTCAAGTATACAAAATCCATTAAGTAATATTTCATTTCTATACAAAACATTATTATTATAAATAGAACAACAATTGTTCTTAATTATAATACCAAAAATTTTATTGTCTAACAATAAAATGAAAATAATGTTTCTAACAAGAACTGGAATACAATAACAACTTATTGACTTAATAGATTTGCCCGTAGGCATTGCTAAACAATAAGTTCTAATGATTGGGTAATATACCCATGAATTAATTATGTTTAATCTTAATTTGTTGTGTGTTCAAAGCGTTTTTAGAATTATTTTACTCGTTTTAGTGTGTTGTGGCAGGATGGTGCATTGTTGGAGCAATTGGGAGCAATTAGGCTAAAAAAAAGGGGCAAGATTCGGTTTACATTCAATATATTGGGCGCTTATCCTGAAAGTTATAAAATGTCAATGGTGGCAAAAGTATTAGTCTTGATTGACTTCGAGGAATGGACGCGTGCGTGGATCAGGCATGGAATTGCTTTGACTTCTAGTTTGACTTCGTATTTGAAGTGTATTGGAAGCCTATTTGGAGGAGGATTGTTGGAATTGGGCAAGAAAAATATAAATTGATTGTTTGAATTGAATTGGGAGACCGAAGGCTACACAATTGGAGATTGGAGCAAGGGAGAAGAGCAGATCTGTAGGCTACAACTTGGAGTTTTTCTTTTCCTTTACTCTTTTAAATTGTGTAACTCCTTAAAGATGATTTATCAAGTATTTGTGGTTTTTATTTTCATCATGAACTAATTCTTTTTATTAAGATTCCAATGGAACCTTTTATGTTTATGAATTGATTATTTAATTTATTCCAATTATTTGTGTTGAAGTGAATTGTTCATCATGCCTTGTATTTATTGATTAATTATCGCCAATAATTCTTGTCTTTACTCTGAAGGAATTGAGAAAGGAATTCTAGGGTTAGAAGCTCAGGCGAGGATGACATGTGACTTAGTTATTTACATAGTGAATAATTAGGTTTGTGAATAGAATGAGAATATCTATTTGCCGCATGTAACACATAAGGAATTGGGATTGCAGCGAGTTTAATTCAGTTGTTTTGCATAGAGATATAGAAAAATTAATCTGGGTTAAATAGAAGGCAATTGATCACTCGAGAGAGGGCTTTTGGCATTTGAGAATTCCTGTTAACAATTCAATAGACATAATAATTGGGATAGTTGAATAATTGATTTAATAATCATAATTGGGGAAATTGGAGTCTTAATTATTATTCATCTGCATTCAAATAATTCTTAATTTGTTTTTGTTTTCTTTTGGCATAATTTCTTAATTATATTTACAATTAGTTTTCTTAGTTTTAATAATCATAATTTTTGGTTGTTTAAATAAAATTGAATTGATCTGATCTTAGTAGTTGGAATTTATTAATTAGAATTCTCTGAGGGATCGACACTCTAATTTATCACTATATTACTTGTTGATCGTGTATACTTGCACGTTTGCCTTGATTGAGATATCAACCAACAAGTTTTTGGCGCCGTTGCCGGGGAATTCTTTGTTAAAATTAATTCCATATTAGTTATAATCAATTCGGTCTTAATTTAAACGTTACTTAATTTTTCTTCTTGTTTTCGAAGGAATTCTTTGCAAGTGTATGCACACTAGATCAAGGGCAAGAAGGGAACTATTTCCTTATATCAACGAGATTGAAAGGAAACTCTGGAAAGGACAATCGACTAGTGCGTTATCACCTGAGGAAGAAAAACTGGAGGAACAAGAAATTCCAGCGAACATGGCAAGGAACGATCAGAAATCACTTCGGGACTATGCCATGCCCAATGTCACGGATATACAGTCAAGCATTAGGAGACCGCCTATCAATGCTAACAATTTTGAGATCAAACCGGCAACCATTCAAATGCTTCAGAATCAATGCCAGTTTGGGGGTGGTCCATTAGATGATCCGAATGAGCATATCTTGAGTTTCTTGGAAGTTTGCGACACTTTTAAATTCAACAATGTGTCGGAAGATGCTACAAGATTGAGACTGTTCCCATTTACTTTGAAAGACAAAGCACTTGATTGGTTATATGCTCGACCTCCTCGACTCAATCCACACTTGGGATGACTTGGCTCAAAAATTTCTAGCTAAGTTTTCCCCATCGCCAAATCAAGAAAACTACTGGAATGACATTCATACCTTTCGCATGCATTTGATTCGGAATCATTGTATGAGACATGGGAAAGGTTTAAGAATATGTCTCATAAATGCCCACATCATGGAGTTCCACAAGTGGATGCAATTAGCGATATTTTGCGATGGTTTAAAAGCATCCACAAGGGCAAGTATCGACGCAAAGGCCCGATAGGAGGAGAGCGATTATGTCTAAAAACCTCGTGAAGCATTTCGGTTGTTAGAAACGATGGCCACCAACAATTATCAGTGGCCCATAACGAGGTCAAATCCTCCAAAAGAAGCGGAAAAGTATGATGTGGATGCGATAACATCTTTACAAGTGCAAATGTCCACAATGGTTAAGCAGATAGAATTAATGCGCCCACAATCCACTCAGCTGGTAGCTATGGTATGTGAAATTTGTGTTGGGGGTCATACTACGGATCAATGTGCCATCAATCTTTGAAGCAAAGACAATATGTGGGGAGTTATAGTAGGTCTACTCAAATTTTATCCGAACCAAAATACATATAATCCCGGTGGAGAAATCATCCGGGTTTTCATGGAGCAACAACCAAGTCGCAGAGAACAAGCACCGAGACAATCAAAACAATTTCAGGTTTCAAAACCAGACACAACAACCCCTGCGAAAAGCAAGCTGGGAAGAAGCTTTGGAAAGATTTGTTAAGACAACTGAGAAAAGGTGCGATGAGAGTGATAAAAGATTGAATCAAGTGGAGTCGAGTATACAAAGTCAGACTGCGAGTATACAAAGTCAGACTACATCAATCAAAAACTTAGAAAATCAATTGGGACAATTGGCACATGCGTTGAATAACCGACCACTTGGAACACTTCCGAAGCGACACCGAGAAAAACCCAGGCGAGAGATGAGCATTGTAAAGCAAGAATTTCCACGTAGTGGGAAAGAACTACAAGACTCCGGTCACGGATAAGGAAAAGGATGACAAGGCACAAATCGAAATAGAGAAAATGGTGGATACCGAAAAGCATCATGAAGAGATCTCACAGCAGAAAAATTCGGAACCAACCATTACAATGCCTCCCATACCGTATCCGCAGAGATTTAGAAATCCAAGTTAGATAAGAAGTTCTCACGATTTTGGATATCTTCAAGAAATTGCACATCAACATCCCTTGGCCAAGCCTTGGAGCAGATGATGCCGAAGTTATGCGAAGTTTATGAAGGAGATTTTGTCAAAGAAGAGGAAATTAGGTGAATTCAAGATAGTAGATTGACGAAGAATGCAAAGTGCTATCATTCGAATAAGTTACCGCCAAAGCTCAAGGACCCAGGTAGCTTTAATATACCGTGCGAGATTGGAAATTAGTTTTCTGGACAAGCCTTATGTGATTTGGGGGCCAGTATTAATCTAATGCCGTTATCCGCTCTACTGGTCGATTCGGACTTGTGCTCCACGCCCAACAAATATCAGTTTGCAGCTAGCGGATAGATCGGTTACTTATCCACGAGGTATAGTTGAAGATGTGCTAGTAAAAGTGGATAAATTTATCTTCCCCGCGGATTTCTTTATTCTAGATTGTGAAGTGGACAATGAGATTCCGATCATTCTTGGGCGACCATTTTTGGCAACAGGCAGAACACTGATTGATGTTTAAAAAGGTGAATTGACAATGCGAGTTGAAGATCAACAGGTCACCTTTAATGTCTTCAAGTCAATGTCGTATCCTAAAGAAAAAAGTGAATGTATGCGGGTTGATATCTTGGAGGAATTGGTGAATCATAAATTCAGCACAACTTTTTCAGAGGACCCACTTGAATCTATTTTGCTCGGGACAGACGAATATGGTATTGAAGAAGATATCAAATACGTCAAATGGACACCAGCAGCTTTTCGGAAAAGCACTCAATCCTTCGACACCATAGAGAGGCCCGAAGCTGAAGGTAAAAAGTTCAAACCATCAATAGAAGAGCCACCGATGCTAGAATTAAAGCCACTACCATCCCATTTGTAATATGCTTATTTGGGAAAAGATGAGACCCAACTAGTTATTGTTTCCACAGAATTGACTGATACACAAAAGGAAAAACTGCTACGGGTTTTGCGGGAATTCAAAACAGCAATTGGGTGGACTATAGCGGACATTCGTGGAATTAGCCCATCATTCTGCATACATAAAATCTTAATGGAAGAAGGGGCGAAACCAACCATTGAGATGCAAAGAAGGCTAAACCCCATCATGAAGGAGGTGGTGAAAAAGGAGATTATAAAGTGGTTGGACGCTAGCATTATTTACCCGATCTCAGATAGTTCATGGGTAAGTCCTGTACAATGCGTACCAAAGAAAGGGGGTATGACAGTGGTGAAGAATGAAGCGAATGAGCTCATCCCTACTCGACGATTCTGAGGATGGAGAGTGTGCATGGACTCCGCAAGCTAAATAAAGCCACACGTAAGGATCACTTTCCTTACCATTCATTGATCGATGTTGGATAAGGCAAGCGGGACATCGTTCTATTGTCTCTTGGATGGTTATTCTGGATATAATCAAATTGCTATAGCACCGGAGGATTAGGAGAAAACGACATTCACATGCCCATACGGTACGTTTGGATTTCGGCGAATGTCTTTTGGTTTATGCAACGCACCAGCAACCTTTCAGCGGTGCATGATGGCAATTTTCTCCGACATGGTCGAGAAAAATTTGGAGGTATTTATGGACGATTTTTCCGTGTTTGGTGATAGCTTTGATTTGTGTTTGAAAAATCTAATGTTAGTACTGAAACGATGCGTGGAGACTAATCTGGTTCTTAATTGGGAAAAATGTCACTTTATGGTGAAAGAAGGGATTGTTCTCGGGCATAGAGTTTCTGCAGCAGGACTAGAGGTGGATAAAGCAAAGATTGAGACTATTGTGAAATTACCACCTCCATCATCTGTGAAGGGAATCCAGAGCTTCTTGGGACATGCGGGTTTTTATAGACGTTTCATCAAAGATTTTTCAAAAATTTCAAAACCCTTGTGTTCCTTGTTAGAGAAAGATGTGCCTTTCAAAATTGATCAGTCATGTATCGAAGCATTCAAGATTCTAAAGAAGAAGTTGATATGTGCTCCGATCATTATGGCGCCCGATTGGTCTCTACCCTTTGAATTGATGTGCGACGCCAGCGACTATGCAGTGGGAGCTGTTTTGGGTCAACGTCACAACAAAATTTTCCACACAATCTATTACTCAAGCAAGACGTTGACAGATGCTCAGTTGAACTACACAACCACCAAAAAAGAACTACTTGCAGTTGTGTTCGCCTTCGACAAATTCAGAGCATACCTCATCGGAACCAAGGTCATTGTCTATACGGATCATTCTGCAATAAAATATTTGATCGAGAAGAAGGATGCCAAACCGAGGTTAATACGGTGGGTGTTACTGCTGCAAGAATTTGATTTGGAGATTCGGGATAGAAAGGGTACAGAAAATCAAGTAGCGGATCATCTTTCGCAGTTAGAAAATGATGAGGTGCAGGGGAAGGACAATGCATTAATTAACGAGAAATTTTCGGACGAACAACTTCTACGAGTGACCACAACATTTCCTTGGTATACTGATTATGTGAATTATGTGGTTGCTAAGGTGTTACCACCGGATTTGAATTCGCAACAACGAAAGAAATTTCTCCATGACGTGAAGCAATACTATTGGGATGAACCGTTCTTGTTTAAAACCTACGCGGATCAAATGATTAGACGTTGTGTACCACATAAAGAGATGGACAGTATCTTGGGTCATTGCCATTCATCCGATTATGGAGGTCATTATTCTGGTGATCGAACTGCGGCCAAGGTGTTATAATCAGGATTTTACTGGCCTTCATTATTCAAGGATGCGTACCTATATGTGCTAAAGTGTGACAGATGCCAACGCATTGGTAATATCTCCAAGCGAAATGAAATGTCACTTAACTCTATTTTGGAGGTAGAATTGTTCGACGTTTGGGGAATCGACTTCATGGGACCGCTAGATTCCCTCATCTTTCAATAACCAATATATTTTCTTTGGCAAGTGGATTATGTCTCCAAGTGGGTAGAAGTTTACGGCTTTACCCACAAACGATGCTAACCGTCTGCGATATTTAAAGAAAAATATTTTCACGCCGATTTGGGACTCCACGGCAATAATAAGCGATGAGGGAACACATTTTGCAACAAAAGCTCACACAAAGTTCTTGGTGAAGTATGGGGTTCGACATAAAATCGCAGCTGCGTATCACCCCCAAACCAATGGCCAAGCTGAGGTCTCGAATAGGGAGGTCAAGAGAATTCTAGAAAAGGTGGTCAATCCGTCACAAAAAGATTGGTCTTTACGTCTTGATGATGCTCTATGGGCATATCGTACAGCATATAAGAATCCGATCGGTATGTCACCTTATCGAATGGTTTACGGAAAAACGTGTCATCTCCCAGTCGAGCTAGAACATAGTGCACACTAGGCCATTCGGAAGCTCAATTTTGATGAACAAGCAGCGGGAGAGAAAAGGTTACTGCAGTTGAACGAGATGGACGAATTCCGCTTTAACGCGTATGAGAATGCAAAACTCTACAAGGAGAAAGTCAAAGCATGGCATGATAAGAAAATTCTCGATAAAACATTTGAACCGAGCCAACAAGTCTTACTCTTCAATTCCAGATTGCGTTTACTTCCAGGGAAACTGAAATCACGTTGGTCAGGACCTTTTACAGTCGTATTTGTTGCCCCACATGGCAACATTGAGATCGAGAAACCAAATTCAAATAGCCCATTCAGAGTTAACGGTCAACGACTCAAACATTACTGGAGTGGACCTATAGAAAGGAAAACGACGGTCGTAAATCTCTCCGACCCAGCGACCAATTGAGCAAACTAGAAAAGTCGGGCCGTCGACAGTAAACCAAGCGCTTATTGGGAGGCAACCCAATCAATTTTTCTTTATTTTATTTTATTTCTTTTCTTGAAGTATTTTATTTTACCCCTTTTATCTATCGCATGAATTATCTTTATTTTTAGTATTAGAGAGTAGAGTACTCATCATGATGAGGGGTTAATTAAATTCCATGTTGCAGGTGAACAGAGGAGTGCACGAGAAATTCGAGCTATCGCTTAATAATAGCGCCTTTGCCACGCTAATTGCCCTTGACATAGCGCCCTGGCGCTAAGGAGTTTCTGAAGTTTCTGACAAAGACCGCCCCGACGCTATTTGCACGCACAAAAAGAGCGCCCCGGCTAGTAGGCGTTCTATGATATCGCTAAGAGCGCCCCGCTTATATTCCTCTCTTAATTAGCGCCCTACGCTTAAAGGCCTCTTGAACTATCGCTAAGAAGCGCCCATTGCTTCCTCAGATACAAATATAGCGCCCCGGCGCTAATGGTCGGCCAAGAGTCCTAACTTGGTTATAACTGCTGAACGGTTACACTTCTTCCCTTTATTAGAGCACGTCTACTTCTCCTCCGTCTCCTACACGATCTCTTCCTCTCTCTCACCGAAAATTGTAAGGCATCTTATCAATTTCTAGGGTTCAATCCTCCAGTAGTGACTCAATTCTCTTCTACAATCATCTACCAAGGTATGTTGAATGTTTTACTTCTATTTTCGTGCAACAAGCATGGGTATTGATTTGTTTAGTAAGTGTTCTATATTCGGATGTGTATTTCATCTATAGATTCAAGTTTTTGTTTGTTTTATTTTGAATAAGGGCTATAAATTGTTTACTTGAAAGCAGAGCTTGCATCAATGGGATATTTTTTATTACTAAGTGGTATGAATTGACAATAACTTAGTGCTAATCTAAGTAATTGATGAGTTGCCTCTTAGATGTTTGATGAATTGCCTGAACCATTGATCTTACCCACATGCACACTTATCACTATGTTCAAGCACTATCACTCTAGACCCATGTGCTACCACACTGAGTTCAATCTACTGTAGCACTTGTTCTTGGTTACCATCACACATAGTGAATTAGAGTGGGGAGAATTAGACTATATTGATCCATGCATGCCTCCTAAGGCAATCTATAATCAGTCTTTTGGGCGTCTCTTGTGTTGCATGTGCCTATTCTATAAATGGATGAGCCCATAACTCCAATCGGAGTATTTGTGCATATATATGTGTTCTTGTGTAAAGCACCACCCCCCATAATGTGCTCAATGTCCACATATTTTTCACAGTTTGGGGGTCGAGTCATACATATTTTTCAAAGTTTGGGGGTCGAGTCATACATAAGTTTATTGAAATTCAAAAATCTGTTCATTCCTAATATATACATGCTTGTACTAGCAGATTCTTGATATGGCATCGAAACGTCAGCGTGGTGAAGGATCAGGAACCGCCTCGACTCCACCTCCAAAATTTTGACAATTACCGCTTTGTTAGTCTTCATGGCTCAGAAAGATATAACCGAATGGCTACTTGATCATTGATTCCGGAACGTGGGTTGAATCCGGATCCGGCAAAAGATGGCGACATGGCAGTCATGATAGCCGACAGAAACTGGTTCACACTCACCGAGCAGCCCGATCCAGCAATAATTGTCGTGGTAAAGGAATTTTATGCCAACGTGCCCGAACATGATCATTATACAGTATTTGTAAGGGGCAAAACAGTGGAAATTGGCGAAGAGGACTTCAATGAGTGTTACCAACTGCCAATAGAGGGTTTTCATGATGAATATGCTAGTTTTGTGAGTGATGGGCCAGACTATGAGCAGATAAGTCGTGAGCTTTGTCAGCCAGGCACCACATGGACAGTACATGAACGCGGAAATATGACGTTCCCACTCGCGAATCTCAGCTTATATGGGAAGGCTTGGTATGCGTTTATTTGCGCAAAACTCATGCCATGCACCCATGTGAGTCATGTTACCAGGGAACATGCCGTGCTTTTATACTCAATCATCAAAGGCTTTAAAGTTGATGTGGGACATCTCATTTTGCAATCTGTCCTCCGAGCATCTCGGGGAAGTACCACTGGAGGGTTACCACATCCGTCTCTCATATGCGTATTATGTGCCAAGTTCAGCGTCAAATGGATGTAAGACGAGATGATCCAAAAGCCTATGCCAAGGTTGGACCACAAGTTAATTAGCAGGTACAAAGTGTGGACTGGTGGAGCAAACCACCCTAGGAGATTGGGATTCATAATTCCCCATACTCAACAATCTCAAGCTTCACCACCCCAGGCTCCACCGACTTCCGGTCCATCGTCTGCAGCGTATCGAGGTGTAGTTCCCGAAGAAGTTCAACGCGAGGTTAATGGTTGGTTCTACAATATTGAAGCTCAAAATGTCCACTTCGTTCGAGCGCCAAGATGTTATTTACAAGTATTTGGTTGACCGCCACGCACAAAATCTATCGACCGCCCAATTTTTTTTGGTGTTAGTCTCAATCGGCCCCATCCGCCCGATTCTCGCTAGTTTTTCCCTCCCGATCTAGAGATGAGCGAAGATGACGATGCTCCACCCGAGGCTTAGGCTCATCAGGGAAGTCCTCTGTTTTATTTTGTTTTATCTTTCGCATGAGGACATCGCTCTAGATAAGTTTGGGGGTGGTTGTATAGTTAATTTTTATTTGCATAAGTAAATTGTGTTCATTAATAGTTGTGTAAGCTTTTAGGATTGCATGTTAATTCCAGCTTTTGATAGTGAGTATATTTAAAGGCCAATGATGAACTTAAAATTGCATGAACAAGTCTCGTAAGGATTGTTGAGTCAGTAATAGATGTTCTTGACATGATTTGAATCCCTATCTGTTTGACACTGATGTTTTAAGGATAGCACTTTTGGAAAGATAACCATGTTAGCAGTGATAGTTTGAATGGATAGATAATAGAGTCTCAAGGTTGAATGCCAGTGAAATGAAGGAACAAATTAAGTAGCTAGTGAAGACTGAATTTAGACTTGAACTTAAGTTGGGGAAAATATATGGAATATATAAGCTTTGAGCTATATATATTTATGTAAATATATATATATATATATATATATATATATATATATCGTGATTAGTCTTGTTTCGGGGCCTTTGTTACTTGAGCAAGTACGCCCGAAGGGGTATCTTAAAACCTAGCGCCCTAAGGTCTTATATGGTCTAGGAGTCGTTGGTCGAAAGCTCGCTAAGGGGTAGCACTGTTAGCCTAATGGAATGAGACATTGCACAGTCATGGTTAATAAAAAATAAAAAAAAGAAAAAAAAGAAAAAACAATAAAACGGGAAAAGAGCAAAATGCCCCCGTTTAGCAAAAATAAGCATAAGTATTCCATGTTGAATCCTGAATTTTGGTGATTGTTTAATTTCAGTTGAATTTAGTTTATTTAATGCGTTCTTGAGTTGAACTGTATGACGCTTATTAAGAACTTTATTATCTTTTAGATTTTTGCTTGTCATTGGTTAGCATGGTCGTTGAACACACACTCACAATATCAGTAATAACAGATTTTGATTGATTGATTGTTGGGATATTGTTGATCTGTTTGAACATGAGGTATTAGCATGTTTTTGTGATTTTTCTGAGGCCTATGGATATTCGTTAACTACTGAATTGCTGGAATTAAGGTCCTTTAGTTAGTTTGCATTTGCATGATGTTTAGTTAATCGTGTTTTGTGTTGTGTTGCCTGAGGACATGCAATGATTTAAGTTTGGGGGTATTTGATGATTGGGTAATATACCCATGAATTAATTATGTTTAATCTTAATTTGTTGTGTGTTCAAAGCGTTTTTAGAATTATTTTACTCGTTTTAGTGTGTTGTGGCAGGATGGTTCATTGTTGGAGCAATTGGGAGCAATTAGGCTGAAAAAAGGGGTAAGATTCGGTTTCTGTTCAATAGCGCCGGGGCGATATCCCTAGGCTATAAAACAACGCCGGGCGTATTAGTCTTGATTGACTCGGGGAAGGGGACGCGTGGATCAAAGCGTGGAATTGCTTTGACTTCTAGTTTAACTTCGTATTTGAAGTGTATTGGAAGCCTATTTGGAGGAGGATTGTTGGAATTGGGCAAGAAAAATATAAATTTATTGTTTGCATTGAATTGGGAGACCGAAGGCTACACAATTGGAGATTGGAGCAAGGGAGAAGAGCAAATCTGCAGGCTACAACTTGGAGTTTTTCTTTTCCTTTACTCTTTTAAATTGTGTAACTCCTTAAAGATGATTTATCAAGTATTTGTGGTTTTTATTTTCATCATGAACTAATTCTTTTTATTAAGATTCCAATGGAACCTTTTATGTTTATGAATTGATTATTTAATTTATTCCAATTATTTGTGTTGAAGTGAATTGTTCATCATGCCTTGTATTTATTGATTAATTATCCGCCAATAATTACCGTGTTACTCTGAAGGAATTGAGAAAGGAATTCTAGGGTTAGAATCAAGGTGATGACATGTGACTTAGTTATTTACATAGTGAGTAATTAGGTTTGTGAATAGAATGAGAATATCTATTCATGCATGTAACACATAAGGAATTGGGATCAGAAGCGAGTTTAATTCAATTGTTTTACATAGAGATATAGCAAAATTAATCTGGGTTAAATAGAAGGCAATTGATCACCGAGAGAGGGCTTTTGGCATTTGAGAATTCTCGTTAACAATTCAAAGAGACATAATAATTGGGATAGTTGAATAATTGATTTAATAATCATAATGGGGAAATTGTAGTCTTAATTATCATTCATCTGCATTCAAATAATTCTTAATTTGTTTTTGTTTTCTTTTGGCATAATTTCTTAATTATATTTACAATTAGTTTTCTTAGTTTTAATAATCATAATTTTTGGTTGTTTAAATAAAATTGAATTGATCACAAGATTAGTAGTTGAAATTTATTAATTAGAATTCTCTGAGGGATCGACACTCTAATTTATCACGATATTACTTGTTGATCGTGTATACTTGCACGTTTGCCTTGATTGAGAAATCAACCAACAAGTTCCTATGGCTAATGTAGCAACCTTAGCTTCATTTCCTACACATAGGATTACTTATATTTGTTTAGCTTTCTACTTCTTCTTGGTCCCTTCGTAAATCTATATTTATGATAACCAAAGTCGGTATCCAATACCCAAGTAGAACCTTGACTTAAAAAAAAATTTATTTTAATCATGAACAAAAACTACATTCATAACCGAAGCTTTACTAAGCTTTTTCTGGTTAGCCTCTACAAGATTTTTCTTGTAGTTTCATTCCGGTGTCCAGACTTATTGTAGTGGAAGCAAACTCCTTTGCTATCCGTATCAGTTTTGTTCTTATTATCCTTTATTTTTGCCTTTCTATTTACCTTCTTTGAATCGTTCTTCTTTTCAGAAGATCATTTGGCCCCTACCAGTAAGACTTGGTCTTTCTTGGTTGGAAAGTGGCTCTCAGTTGTTTTTCAACATGTTAAGCAAATCAACGAAGCTGATATCTAGCTTGTTCATATGAAAATTTCACAAGAATTGTGAAAGGAGTCCGAGAGTGAGTGCAAGATCAAATCTTGGCTCAACTCTTCATCCATGACAAAACCCATTTTCCTAATTGATCAATCAAATTGATTATGTTAAGCACTTGTGTCTGTACTGTAGTGTCATCGGTTATTCTAGATCGGAAGAGCTCCTTAGATATCTGATATCTATCAGTCCTACTTTACTCACCATCAACTACTTGATGTGCAGGAATATAGTAAGAGCATCTATAGTTTCATGCTGACGTTGAAGCTCGTTACTCATTGATGCGAGCATGATGCATTGAACCAACTGTGCATCATCTTGCCACTTTCTAAAAGTAGCAATCTATCCACAGAGGCATTATCTGCAAGCATTGCAGGGATAGGCGTATTAAGGACATAAGTTAGTTTTTCAGCCGTGAGAACTATTCTCAAATTTCTTAACCAGTCCGTTTAATACGGTTCGGTTAACTAACATCTAATATGCTTCGCAGTGATAGTAATTTAGACATTGTAAAATTCTGTAAATGAATTTGTAATTAACAATATTTTAACATACATTCTTTTATTAATTACCAAAATAAATTAGGTCTTGTTTTAAATTGGTATCTCCCACTATTTCTTCAAACTATATTACCCTCACTTATATAGTTCGGCAAAATCTAATTAAAGCTTTGCTAGTAAGATTAAGGATCCCATTTCAAATGTATATAGCCTTGTGGTGACACAACAAACTATATATAAATAAATAGGTAGACAACTCTTGTCAATTACATCAACTATGCAACTCCTTGTATTTTGCCTCTTAGATTATTTTGATCAAGTGGTGGCACATCCGAATCAAAATTATCCAAGTTAAGTCCAACCTAGCCCTCCATATATTCAAAAAATAAAAATATTGTCCTTGTGGTGACACAACAAAACAACATTATTCAATTTTCTTTATAAGCATCAAATGTGATAAAATTAACATCTCAAAGAATTAAGATAAGCCTTGTGGTGACACAACAAACTTATAATAATTAACTGATACTCTATTATTTTTATCATGCTAGAAGGCGACGTTCGATATTCCAAATAACTTTGAACGCTTAGGACTTAATATAAAAAATTTGAGGGATTTGTTATTAATTTGTCTCATCTTCTTTAGCGCGCATGCACATATATATATAAAATACGCGTCATATTAATTAACATGTGAACATGTTTACATATATATATATATATATATAGTATAAGCATGCACATATAGAATACTATATTCTACCCGAATTGATTATGGACTTTTATTCTAGTTTGGTTCACTAGAGCCACCAAGTGAACTAAAAGGTCAAACCCTAGGGGTGCAAGAATTAATATTTAAATATAACTATTATATTTAAACCCGGGCTCCATTACAAATGGGTCTTCAAGCGCTCATTGCTCCCTGATCTCTAATTCTTCAAAATAATTATAACTATTTCTATTACAAAACTATTTAAAATAAATAGAAATCTTGATCAGCAGTCAAGGGGAAGGATATAGGAGGAAGTTAGAATTTACATTTAAGAAAAATTTAGAGAAGACGAGGTACGCAGACCCCATCTAATAAAACCCATACATCCATGCATCCAACTAAAATAAAATCCAATCACATTGTCCATAATCAATCCCATTTATTATCATACACATTACCATATACATCAATAAATAACATTCATCTCATTAATAATAAACATTCAATATATATATTGATATCATTTAATGGTCAAATTTAGTTAGCATAAAATCTAATTTTGAATCAAAATAAACTCCTTTATTTTAATCCAAATTTAAATCAAAAGAAACCTCTTTTATTTTAATTTATCTAATTTTGAATAAAATAAACTATTTTATTTTAATCAAAATAACTCATTTATTTTAATTAATTATGGAATCCAATTACAAGTAAAAAAAAACTTCATCAAAAGAAACATGGATTCTCTTTCCTATTCACAAATAAACTCCTTTATTTTGAATAATATGAAATTTTATTCCATATCTAAATAAACTCCTTTATTTAAGGAAATTAGGATTCTCTTTCCTAGTCACAAATAAACTCTTTTATTTTGAATAATATGAAATCTTATTTCATATCTAAATAAACTCTTTTATTTAAGGAAACATGGAATCCAATTACAACTCCAATTAGTTATCATGGAATCCAATTCCAACTCTAATTAGTTAGCATGAAATCCAATTTTAAAATTAAAATAAACTTTTTATTTTAATTATAAAATCATTAAAATTTATATATTATATATATATAAATAATATATATTACGATAATATATTATATATATATATATATAATATAAGTACTGATATACATGTGATCCCTTATAACTCCAGGTATAAAAATAAAGTAATCATATTGAATACTTATGAACGGAAGTTAGTTATCATAGATATCTATTATTAGGCATGATCTGATTCGTGCGAAAAGTGACGTGAATATCAACCTGATGTCCTGATCCTGTTAACCCTTGTATATATAACATATTATATATAATCACGATTTATATATATACTAGTTGAGTCCCGTGCCTCCGGCACTGTATGAACGGTATGAACGGTGGGATTTATCTCAAACTTTGAACGGCCCAGATGATTTATTGAGGGAGCGGAAAATTCAAAATCATTTGTATTTTATTAGATATACATATATATATACCAGAAATAACGGATTTAGTAGCAATCAAAATACCGATTTTCAAAACAAGATTCGTGAATAGATTACAGCCTTCTTTTTTTTTTAATAAATTTTATACAATAAATTATGCCCAATTAAATTATTCTAAACACATATCAATATACATATCAAATTAAAATAATTAATAATTCACATAAAAGTTTGGCGTTGATGCCACTGTTAGGTTTGTAATATTCATGAACGCAATCAAATTGCATAAAATAAGCAGAAACGTGGAAAATTAGAGTTTTAAAATTTTTCAAACCATATACCCGGATCATCCTTTATGCACAATTATTAATTAAACGAAAAGATAAAGAATAAGAATCATAACCTTGAAGATTCGAGTTTCCTCAGGTATGAGTTCACCTCTAAATCCTTTCGCGTTCAACTTGAATCCACCGGATTTGGTTCCTTCCTTTGATCAACGTTAGCCACCCAAGTGTTTGGCCTCTAGAGGTGATCCACCAAGGAAGAATAAAGATTCAAGAAGATGGGTGTTTGGCAAAATTCTAATTTTTCTATCTCTCATAGAAAATGAGCGTACTCTCCAACAATTGGAATCACGTATGTTGTGAAAAAGTCAACAACCACCTCACCCATAATAAGAC
The DNA here is from genome assembly GCA_020205615.1 of Panax quinquefolius. Lineage (NCBI taxonomy): Eukaryota > Viridiplantae > Streptophyta > Magnoliopsida > Apiales > Araliaceae > Panax > Panax quinquefolius. The sequence goes on along the minus strand of CM035158.1, from coordinate 65,648,649 downwards.
TCCTCTTATTTATAGATGTGGGTAACCATCCTTAATGATTAAGGAATTGGGTTTTATTTTAATTAATTAAAATCCTTTAATTAATTAGCCTCCTAATCTTATTAGGAATAAATGAGAGTACTTTTATTAATTAATTTCTAAACTCCTTTAAGAATTAAATAATAATAATAATAGTAATAATAATAAGACTCCTCTTATTAATTTATATTTAATATTTCTAAAATATTAAATAATAAATATTAAGCTATTTAATTTATTCTATCGCCAAAGATTAAATTAAATATACTTAACTTATTATTACGATTATGCCATTTGCTTCTTAAATAATTATTCTTCCTTTTATGGTGTGACCTTTTAGGTTCTCCATATTAAACCGGTTGTAAATAAATCAATTAGAACAATTCTAATCTTATTTAAATAAATAAATTAAACAGTTAATTTATTTAAATAAATAATATTTATTCTACAATAGGGATAAGCCTCCCTAGCGATTAACGACTTTCCAGATAATATAGATTTTAACATTAATCATAAGAGAATCTTTGAGTAACTAGTTACCGTACAATTCAATCCTTCCACCATACAATGTCCCAATTAAATATAAGACATGGAATTACTGTCAAGTTGTAAAATCCCAAATTTTACGAATAAAAATTTAAATTTCTCGAATTTTTTTTTTAATATTATGGTGTGGATTTAATATAATGTTATAGTTATGGGTAATATTTATAAATTTTGCAAAGTATGCAAGTTGTTATATTATATTCGATTGGTCGGGGAATATTCTTTGTGTCGGGGAATATTCGTACGACGGCACAATCATTGGTGGACCCCATAACGGAATTATTATCGGATTAAGAAAATGACAAAAATATTTTTGTAAAAATAACGGCGGAAGTTTACCGTTAATACTGTTGAACTATTCGGTAAGAGTAAAAGTAAAAGAAAACGCTGATGTCTGGCGTGGTAAGAATAGTAGCACATGGTATTGATTATTGATGCTTACGTGATAAGTCACTCAGTTTTATTTTATTGATATTATTAATGTAGTATAACAAAAAATCTTTTTATATAAAACAAAATACTTTTATAAAGTTATTCTATAAATAGAATATATTATATTATATTATGCATAGTATTTTGTATAGTAAAATCTTTTATATAAAAAATGAATACTTTTATAAAGTTATTCTATAAATAGAATATATTATATTTTATTATGATAGTGTTGCATAGTGCCTCAGATAGTATTTTGCATAGTAAAATCTTTTTATATAAAATGTAATACTTTTATAAAGTTATTCGTTTTATTAGATTATAAATAGAATATATTATATTTTATTTAAAAGATTTTGCTTTAAATCTGGACCGTCCAATTAAAAGTAAATCAATCTGGACTGTTCATGAATTAGTTACTATGCAGTCCATTCTTCTATAAATAGAAGCTCATTCCTTCATTATTTCTTATGAATTCACTAAAACTCTAGAGAGAGAAACTACAGAGAGAGTTCTTCTTCTGTAATCTCGAGCGTATTTCTTTAGAGTTTAAGAAAGCTTTGAGCGTAGAAGATAGTGCAAGTTTTCTTCAAGTATATTCCCGTCCTACCGGTCAAAATACTCTTCTTTCAAAGGTAAGGGATATTATTTGTTGTACCTGTAAGGGGTATTATTTCTTTTGTATTCATGAAGAGAACTTCTGTTATTCCATTCTTTATTATTTTGTTGAAATAACCTGTATACGTGGTCTACCCTATACTTGGTAAAATTCTTTTGTTATTCCATTCTTTATTATTCATTTGGAATATCACGTGCAGGCGCTTTTTCTGGATGGGGTTCCGTTATTTATTATTACATTGGAATAACTCATACATCGCAAGTACCGCATGCATGGTGATTTTTGTTGTTATTCCATTCTTTATTATTCTGTTGGAACATCCTCTCGGTGTGAATTTCACCTGACCTGGTTCCGTTATTTATTATTCTGTTGGAATAACATGTCTATGCGACGTACCGCATGCATGGTGATTTCTGTTGTTATTCCATTCTTTATTATTCTGTTGGAATATCATGTCGGTGCGTATTATGCCTGAACTGGTTCTATTATTTATTATTCTATTGGAAGAACCTGTCTATGTGAAGTACCGCATGCATGGTGATTTCTTTTGTTATTCCATTCTTTATCATACTCAGTTGGTTAAAGTTTTGACTTCTATACTCCATGAAATTAGTGGAATATCCTTGATATTTACGCTTCATCCAGTATCTTTTCATGAAAATATTCTTCTGAGCATTCTTGAATTTTACTCTACAAAGAAGTATCATGTTGACAATTTGGACGTTATTAGTTCCTGGATAATTTAATTCTTGAACTTGTTTTATTGAATTCTTATATCATTGTCATCATCCTCATGTTTATATTTTGTTGAAAGACATCTGTGGCCTATAGTGCATAGATGGACTTGGTATGATTATGACCAGGGATTATTCGGTATAATCATGACCGTAATGTTACAAATGATGTGAAAAAAGTCCTCATTGGCTCGTAGTGCATTGATGAACAGTTTTTGGTATGATTATGGCTATGGATTCTCTTTGGCCTAGGGAGCAAAGATAATTGTTTTATGGCATGAATAGGACCGTTGATGAATACACGAATATCCTTGGCCCGTAGTGCATGGATAATTTGTGGTCGTGATACTAATAATATCCTTGGCATGTAGTGCAGGGATGATTTGATGATGTGGATTATTTATTAAGCTAAGTCTCAGCGATAAAAGTGATGAAAAACTTTTTAAATCATAAAAGATAGTAGATTTTATTCTCTACTTGACTCTTTTAATGGATTGTTTGTTCCGCTGCAGTTAAACTTGATGTCTATTGTATTTTATCAGTTTAACATTGTTGAAGAATAATGATAATTTATTCTGCATTATCTTAGTCATAATATTTCTTACTTGGCTAGTTGAGCTCACCCTTTCCTTCACTGTTCTCTTCAAGAAATGAGAATATAGTTGGGACGAGTCGAGGAACGGAGTGACGGTCCAGATGATAGCATTAGTAGTCCTCACTATTCTGTTAAATAGTGTGACAATAAATGTAACGAGAACTCTATTTGAGAATGGATATTGTCTAGAAGGCAATATTCCTATTTAAACTCTCAGTTTATATTTTGTTGTATTTTACACGACAGCTGTATTATTAAGTTGTATTTGAATTTTTTACCATGTATTTGGCGACTCAAGATGGGTGTTGTATACCTATATTTTGGGGGCGTCACACAAGTCTTATTTTATTTAATTATATGTTTTTCGATTCTTAAATGCACAACTCCAAATAATGCAAATTAGAAACTCCTTTCTAATTTTATTCTGCCTTCGCCAAGGACTACGGAGTTGTCATTTATCGAATCACATAGGACATTTCTCTTCTTTTACTAGAAGTATTAGATTCTTTATTGATCATACATTATCTCCATGTATAACTTATTATACCCAAGCATACCCTTTGATATACCCTAAGGGTCTTAAGGAATAAGTCAAAGTATAACTCATCATACACAAGATACTATGATGATCTCAAGTCCAAGGATCACTTGTACTACTATCACTACAGGAATTCCTATTGACAGGTAAGTAAAACTCCATTAGGTATTCCTTAGCGAGCCACATTCAGTGAACTTATTCTCTAATAAGCACCTACATACTTGCTTTAGTTTCTCCACACAAATGATCATGAGATCAATCATCCTCATCCAATGAGTAAGCAACGTATGTACCAATCTATCCGGATTCATTAATCCCCAATTTAGTAATCCACCGATTGGGAACTATTTTAGGTTTAAGCTTTCTAAGAATTTAGATCTCATTAGAATGATCATCATCATTATTCTAAAAGCATTGTTTTAAACTATGGGTTTATCACATATTATAAAACAGCATCATGTAGATAATTAAAAACCTTTAATAAATTAATACTTTTTATTAATAAATGAATAAGATTTTTACAAAGTATATGTTTTATCATCAAACATGATTGGCTTGTGTGCATACTACTTTCAATATACTAGAATTCATACATAACCATTACCCAACCTTTATAGAGTGTTTTTAACAAATTTAAACACATAATTACTTGAATCAAATTATATAATTTTGTTGTTCTTGATGTTCTTGAAAGTTTTGAAAACAAAATATGAAAATTGGCACTACGGGTTCGTTATAACACTAAATCAGTCCATTTGAAGTTTATTTTCTTCGTTTTAACATACATAATTATATACAAGTGTGAAATTTATGAGACAATATATGTTTGACTTATTAAATTTGTGAGTAAGGGCCATATGGCCATATTTCTATACTCTGTAATTTTGAAGCAATAATATACGTCATATTTTATGAAACTGATAATATGAAATCATACAATATATATAGTAAAACATGCTATGATGACATATGATCACATATATATCCGCATAATCACTACCATATCCAATTACAGAGATTTTAACAGAACTTGAAAGCCATTTTCATGAAAATTTTAATAACGTAAAATAAAAATTGGGTTGAAGAGATTACCCAAGGTGTAGATGAGTAAAGATGAAACCCTTCTCAATTAATTATTCAATCACACAACTCACCAATTCCCTCAATAATTTCAAAATCTCTCTCTGTGATTTGCTTTGCCAGACTTAGTGTAACATTCTAGAATTTTAATTGTTAAATTAAATATTTATTGAATTATTTAAATATTTAATGGATATTTTTATTGTTGAATAAATTATTGTTCAAATTTGAATTGATGTGGTTAATTATTTATTAAATAAATAATTAAGGAAAATTAATTATTTTGCTAATTTAATTTAATTATTAAGTTAGAGAATTTTGATTAATTGAATTACTATTCTTTTATTGGAATTTGTAATTAAAAAGATGTGTTGGTGGATTAAATAAAAGTTATAATTATATAGAAAATTATAATTTTGGTGGTATTGATTTATGTGATGAAGTGATCTAATAAATTGTTATTATGATTAATTTAATTTAATAAAGTGTGACAAATAACCTTTTATAAAGTAGTTATTAAAATAACTTAAAGGAGTTTTAATTAGGTTTTACAAACAAGACTTATTGCTTATTAAGTCTTTATTCTAATTGGGTTTAACCAAACAAGGCATAAGGATTAATTGATTATTATTTTAGTGTTTAGCCAAACAAGCCTTATGGCTTTTGATTTTCAAATAAAACATAACTGATGTCAATTAAGTTAGTATTATATTATATATTTAATATTATTATTATTATTATTATTATTATACGTTAGATATCTAGTACGTAGTTAGAGTTAGGGAGAAAAACACAAAAAAACTCAGAGAAGAAGAAAAGTGAGAGAGAAAGAAGAGAGGAAGAAAGGCTAGGGGATTGGAGAAAAGAAGAAGTTTGAGAATCAAAAAGGGTTGGCCATCATCTTCTATCAAGATATTCTTCTACCCTTTTAGTTTTAAAAGTTTTAGTTTTCTCTTCTCCTATTTCTTTGTAAAATTCTTGTGTTAATATAGTTGTTGGTTTTATGTGTGTTCATGTGATAAACTAGTGTTGTAAGGTTATTTTCATAGGATATATATGATTATAATCAATGTATTGTGGTTATGTATATGTTTGTGAAGAAAATGTTTTTACAGAGAGTTTTTATGAAAATATATTGTTTAGCTTAAAGTAGAAATTGAGGGTGAATTAGTGGTGTAGTTGATAAATTGATCGTTTAATTTGTTAGAGTATGTATAATCATTGATAAAGACACTTTGAATTAGTGGTTTTGGTTAAAAAAACAAAAGTTACAGTGTTGATTTTCATTGAAATATAAAAAAATTAGTTTTAGCCAAAAATAGTGAATTTGGGTGTGTTAATTTTGTTGTTTATGTTGTTGTATGGGTAGAATCGTGTTTAGAGTTTGTGAAATATGTTTACATGAAGTTATCGTATGATTTACATGCTTTTTGGTCTGTTAGAAATGAGCTTGTAGGCTAAAATTGGCTTTTTTGTCATGGTTGTTGTCGAGGTCATGTCGCCGATGTCGCAATTGGCGACGCCAAGACAGATTATAAAGAACTTTTGTGGGGGTAGTAGAGCCATGCTCATGCCGCAATGGGCCTCAGTAGCCTTAGTCACCGCAGGCCATATCATTCATGCCCATGCAAATGCGACTCCACAGTGTAAACTATGACGCCAAAGCGTGAGTTAGTAGAATGGTCTGACAGTGTACTTTTTGTACACAAAATTTTAATAAAAGTTATGTGTTGATAATAAGACTGTTAAATGTTGATTTTAGTATTCCTATACTATGAATTTAACGATTAACTTGTGTTATAACTTGATTATGCGATTAAAAATCAAATTTTTAAATGATGAACGAACTTAGTTATGTTTATAAGATGGTAATGACTAATTATTTCATGATGACATATGTTTATAGGATATTGTGGTTTGAATTGTTCGATTTAGTCCACGAACAAGGCAAGTTCTCTAACTCTTCTTTTGTAATTGGAATCAATTATTGTTCTCAATATAGTAATGCAAGTTTTCTAATTCTTTATCTTGTTGAACTATTTATTCAATTCGATCACTTAATAAATGATGCAAGCTTCCTAAACTTTGGTTTGATGTCGACAAGTTATTCTTATATTTAACTTGTTGTTTAGCATGCGCAATTATTTATACTAATGTCGAGCAATTTTATCGTTCAAACTGTTATGCATGCTTAGTATTCAATTCTAATTAACCTTGACTTAATATTGTTCAAGCAAGGCATGTTATAGTTATTCAAAGTATATGCTATTAGATTATTTCTAAAGCATGATTTTGATTTACCATGTTGATTCAATCACGATTATTCTGTAATATGATGTTATTAATTCAACTAGTCCTCTAGTTGATGATCGTTGAACTTCAAATTACCCTTGAAAACTTATCCAAACCAAACTCTCTTTGGTGCGGACTTGTACTCCAAATACTGAGATGAACAACCCTATTATTATTGGGGATAACTTACCCGTAGTGTTAAATGTTTGTGCACAATACATGGTATGCAGAAGGGTCGATCCCCTAAGTACGAGAGAGTCCTTATAGTCTTTACGATTGTTAAAGTTGGAGTTGAAAGATTACTCGCATAATCTGTGAACATAGTTCATGGTCTTATGACCCTCAGTTATATTTATTCCACATTTTGGATTTCAGTTTTTGGTTATTGTTGATAGAGTACTATTCATTGTTGATAAGCCTATTTTGGCAGTTATTATTGTTATACTCATGTTGATTCTATATTATATCGAGTGAGCAATTATTTTGCTCACTCTTGCATATTTTAAAACTTATTGCAGCTAAAGAAGAGAAGGTAGATGAACCTTCGTCTAGCAAAGGAAAGGGAAAAGTGTGCAAGTGATGAAGACTTGTAATTTTACTTTGATTGAGATGTTAGATTTATATTATGATGATCTTAGACTTGGTTTAATGATGTTTATTTAATTTCCGCATTGAATGATTGTAATTAAAGGTTAAATAACCTGGGAGATTTTATTATGTAACCCTTTAATGAGAAATGTTTTATTTATCCATTTTTATTGTGATTGGGTAGTTAGATATGAATGTTTGATTAAGTGAACACTAGATCCTGTGGGAATGAAGTACCTGGATTTGGGGGTGTCACACTTAGAAAATAAAAGACTTAGCCAAAATAAAAGAAGGAAGGTGTATATAATTACAAAAACTGACGCAGTTGTGGTCAGTTACTCCAATTCGTGGTTAACTGCCCAACTCCCAATAGGGCTCCGTTTGGCTAGCCTTAAAAGGCTCATTCCCATTTAATTTAATTAATTTCTTATAATATAGTTTAATCATGTCACACCCAATTACACAATAATAAAACAAATATCTTATTTAATTTAATTTAAATAAAATATAATAATTTCTCATTAATTCACACAGTCACATAATTAATTTTCTCATTTATTAATTATGTCAAATTATTAAATCTCCAATTAATTATTAAATTAATTACAATAACATTATGCTTATTAAATATTTCATTTAATTCAATAAGATCACCTAAATACATACTTTGAATAATAAAACTCTCCACATTAATTTAATAAATATAACACATATAATTAAATTAATCTACCACAACTTTATCAATTAATTATTTAATCTAATAATTAAATCATCGAAAAATATTTATTTAATCCGATAAATATTAAAATTAAATTACAAAATCTCGTTTGTCACAGATATTTATTCACATCAGCCTCTTATAAAAATCCAATAATGTCGTTAAAATTTCACAATGAAAAATCTGAAGAAGACTAACCTTGAGGATACTAATCACCAAAGTACTTCAATCTCGGCAATTGGGCATAACCAACTAACTAATACTGGTGCCTAGACAAAGAGATATGTTTCTAGATTTTGCAAGGGAGGATCTCCTCCTTTTATTGTAATATACTAACATATACCGGTGACTCATATATGACCAGATGCATATAAGATAAGGACAGCTTATAGTTCGTTAACATTTTAGAGTTGTCTGTGAAATAAACTAAAATGTTCTTTCACTCATGAAATTCACATCCTTAAGAGCATATCAGCATATCTTAGATCTTCAAACAAAAATGCTACATTCATCCTGTCAGTAGGAAATAATTTTCTTCAAGTCTGAGAGTAAAACCTATCTCAATCTGAACATCTTAACAGCATTCTTAAAGTACACCAATTTTCAACTCTGAATTACTGATGCAATTATGAATATTATAATCAATCATGTTTTGGTTGAATACAACTTACTTTCAGCCCTTTGCACACCAAGAAGATAGACAAGAAACGGATAGAATCCCTGCCTGCAGCATTTTGATTATCTCCATAGTATAACTTTGATCTTGTATCCGCCGTACCAGTGAACAAAGAACAAAAGCCAAACTATCTAAATCTATGTCTTCCTCTTCTTTTGTGATTTTTTTCCCTTCTACTTGGTCTGTCTATGCCATTAATTTCTCACGTATTTTCTATTTATGGCATAAATACTTCATGTTTCTACATAAAAGTATACTGTATATATAGGATTTGTATCATAGCCAGAGCAAGCAAGTGATTTTTTACTGGTTTCAATGCGGGGAATCACTAAATTTGTTTGAAGATAGAGGAATGGTGGTAATTGCATATGACTATTAGAGAAATTGCTAGATGTAACTATGTTACAGTGAATATCTTTTTCACCGAGCACCACCAAGTTCTGCCCTTTTAAACACAAGATTCAAAACATCAGTCTTTCGACCCTGATAAAATCTTGTCAAATTAATTGTAGTGAATCTTTGTTCTTGATAAAGAGATCCAATTGTAGTAAATGTCGATCTGTTTGTAGGGTTTTTGACGGTCATGTTGAGGGCGAGATTGGATAAGAGATCGAATTGGGTGAGAGAAACGCAATACCCACAATGAGTGCGATGAAGAATACAATTTGGAATATGAGATTTAGCAGCCGTAGCAGCAGCTGAAGAAGTTGCAGTCACCGCCGTCGCCACGGCGGTCGGGGCAGTGATAAGATTTGACTAGCGGTGAGCTATTGACTTGGTCTGCAACGTGATAGCTAAATAATAGGTAGGAATTATTGTTTAAACTGTCAAGTAAGCTAGTTTGTAGGAGTTGATTTGTTCAATTCTGTTTAGATGTGTTTTCCTTGTATTTCAATTTTTCTGTTTGTAAGGCTTTATAAAAGCCTCAGTTATCTTTCTATTTGAACATATAAGCATAATCAGTTTCCTTTATTTGGTATCAGAGCCAGCAAGGACCTGATAAAAGAAATATACAATTTGAGTGTTTGAGAGGAAAAACACGAAAACAGGAAATGGAAACTGATTCAGGAAGCTTCACAACACCTTGTGTTCCAAAATTCGACGGAGACTACGATCACTGGAGTTTGATTATGGAAAATCTCTTGCGTTCTAAGGAGTATTGGAGCGTTATTCAATCTGGTTTCGAAGAACCAAAGGGAAATGAAGCCGTAGACACAACACAACAAAAGGCAATCGACGAAGCAAGACTCAATGATCTCAAAGCAAAGAATTATCTCTTTCAATCCATAGATACGAGTATCTTGAAAACCATCACTGAGAAGGAGACTGCCAAGCAATTGTGGGATTCAATGAAAGTCAAGTATCAGGGAAGTGCTAAAGTGAAGCGGGCTCAGCTGCAACGACTTCGCAGAACATTTGAAACTCTAGAAATGAAGTCAGGAGAAGGTGTGTCTGAGTATTGTGCAAGAATTATGTCTACTGCTAATGACATGAGGAATTGCGGAGAAGATATGCCCGATGTCAAAATCGTTGAGAAAATACTTCGGAGTTTCACTGAAAAATTCAACTTCGTAGTATGCTCAATTGAGGAATCCAAAGACATTGACAAACTTACAGTAGATGAATTACAAGCATCTTTGCTTGTACATGAACAGAAGGTGATTGAGAAGAAGAGTGAAGAGCAAGTTCTACAGGTGGAGAATGAGTCAAGGAATGCACAAGGAAGAGGCAGAGGGACATTTCAGAGAGGAAGAAGTCACTTTAGAGGACGGGGAAGAGCTAGGCCTTTTGTCAACAGGTCAGCCATTAAATGCTTTCGATGTGGAAATCAAGGACATTATCAATTTGAATGCCAAAGCTCGGAAAAGGGAGTCATCAACTATGCTGAATTTGACGAGGAGGAAGAACTACTCTTGATGGCGCACACAGAAGTCAGTAAAGCTGAAGGAAAGGGCATTTGGTTTCTCAATTTCGGGTGCTTAAATCATATGACAGGAGACAAAACCTAGTTTATTGAGCTCGATGAAAATTTCAAACACTCTGTCAGATTGGGAAATAGTTCAAAAATGGCAGTTGAAGGAAAAGGCAGCGTCAGATTTGAAGTAGAAGGTATCACACAAACCGTGTCAAATGTGTACTATGTCCCCAATCTCACCAATAATTTGCTAAGCATAGGCCAGCTACAGGAGAACCGCTTGGTGATCTTAATCAAAGAAGGAACCTTTCGAATCTATCACCAACAAAGGGGCCTGATAATAAACACACAAATGACTGCAAATCGCATGTTCCTGGTTTATGCGAAGATGAAGTCATTGCCTGGTAACTGCTTGAAGATGGAAGAAGAAGACTTGGAGATTCTCTGGCACAGGAGATATGTGCACTTAAACAACAAGTCTATTCAAATTATACAGCAGAAACAAATGGTGAAAGGACTGCCAAAATTAAAAGAAGTAGACAAAGTTTAAAAAATGTGCAATTTGGGAAAGCAGCAATGACAAGAATTTCCGAAGAAAAGCAAGTGGAGAGCATCAAATAAATTGGAATTAATTCATGGAGATCTTTGTGGACCAATCACCCCAATCTCCCACAGTGGTAAGAGGTATTTGTTGGTGCTGATAGATGATTTCTCTCTGAAAACATGGATTTATTTTCTTCCAGATAAATCAGAAGTTTTTAAAACATTCACAACCTTCAAAAACTTTACTGAAAAAGAAGCAAAAACCGCCATATGTGGCTTCAGAACTGACAGGGGAGGAGAATTCACATCAAATGAATTCAACAAATTCTGCAAAGATAATGGCATAAGACGACAACTAACAGCAGCTTACACTCCACAGCAAAATGGAATCGCAAAAAGAAAGAATCGGACCATCATGAACATGGTACAATGTCTGTTGTCTGAGAAGGACATGCCAAAATCATTGTGGCCAGAAGCAGCTAGATGGACAAATCATGTTTTGAATCGCAGTTACATAAAGGAAGTCAAGGACATGGTACCTGAGGAGAGGTGGACAGGAGTAAAACCAAATCTAGAATACTTCAGAGTATTCGGTTCGATTGCACATGTACACGTCCCTGAACAAAAGAGAACTAAGCTTGATGATCGAAGTCACAAATGCATCTTGCTTGGAGTTAGTGACGAATCTAAGGCCTATCGTTTGTATGATCTGGTGACAAAGAAAAGAATCATAAGTAGAGATGTTATATTCGAAGAAGGTGGAAAATGGGATTGGAACCTGAGTACAACAGAGGCAGAGCAGGATGTGTTGGCTTGGGGAGACGCTGATGATATTGCCACAGAAGAGTTTGAAGGAGAAGAGACTGATGGAGAATCTAATGAAGTAGAAGACGGCAATTTAGAAGCAATTCTAGAAATTGAGGAATCTTCAACATAATTCCCACAACAGACAAGAAGAAGAAGAGAGCCCGTTTGGATGCGCGACTACGAAAGTGGTGAACGCTTGTCTGAAGAAGAAGAGTCAGACGAAAGCTTAGTTTTTCACATCTCCAACGATGATCCAATAAACTTTGATAAAGCAGTGAAGGAAAAGAAGTGGCAGGAGGCCATAAAGTTTGAAATTCAAGCTATTGAGAGAAATCAGACCTGGGAGCTTGTGCCATTGCCACATCGAGCAAAGAAAATCGGTGTCAAATGGGTTTTCAAAACGAAATTAAATGAAGAAGGCAAAGTAGACAAATGTAAAGCTAGAATCGTCGCCAAGGGATATTCACAAAAAGCAGGAGTAGACTACAATGAAGTGTATGCGCCAGTAGCACGATGGGATACAATCAGAATTCTGTTGGCACTAGAAGCTCAACGTGGATGGTGCATCTATCAACTTGTCGTTAAGAGTGCTTTCTTGTACGGTGAATTGAATGAGGAGGTTTACGTTGACCAGCCGGAAGGGTTTGTAAAAAGGGGAGAAGAAAACAAGGTGTATCGGCTGAAGAAGGCTCTCTACGGCTTAAAGCAAGCTCCAAGGGCCTGGTTTAGCAGAATCGAGAGTTATTTCAAGAAGAAAGGATTTGAGAAAAGCACCACACCTTGTTCTTGAAGAAAAATGGAGATAAATTGTTACTAGTAAGCCTTTATGTTGATGATTTGCTTTACACAGGAGATGATGAGCATATGTGCACAAATTTTAAGTCGTCAATGCAGAAGGAGTTTGAGATGACAGACTTGGGAAAAATGAAGTTCTTCCTTAGAGTTGAAGTCTATCAAAACAAAGGAGGAATTCATCTATGACAAAAGAAGTATGCTAAGGAAGTCTTGGAAAGGTTTAATATGTGGAATTGCAATGCTGTAAAGAATCCAATAGTTCCTGGCACTGTCTTGTCAAAGTTAGGCAGCAAAAATATTGATGCGACACTGTACAAATAGCTGGTAGGATGCTTATCAAGTGGCAGACATAATGACTAAACCAATTAAGTTGGACCAATTTGTGCAACTCAGAAGCTTGCTTGGTGTTCAACGACTTGAAGAGTAAACAAATGCTGATTCAGCATATTTCAGTTTACAGGGAGGAATTTGTTGGAGCTATTGACTTGGTCTGCAATGTGATAGCTAAATAATAGGTAGGAATTATTGTTTAAACCGTCAAGTAAGCTAGTTTGTAGGAGTTGATTTGTTTAATTCTGTTTAGATGTGCTTTCCTTGTATTTCGATTTTTCTGTTTGTAAGGCTTTATAAAAGCCTCAGTTATCTTTCTATTTGAACATATAAGCATAATCAGTTTCCTTTAGGATTGTTGGGCCGTAAAAGGCTCCATTCAAGTGGGGTTGTGGTGCTTCTCCTATATGAAGACGGGATTGAGAGAGGTGAGTGATATGTGTAGATGGTGTCATGGGCGGAGCTACGCTTGGGCTGGGGTGGCCTGTAGCCCGGGTGACCTAGCCCAATATTGAATACATAATACAACCCAATAAATAGAGAGCTCAAATCCGTTCACGTTAAGGACCAGAGAGAGCCCAAATCTGTTATTAAGTTATTGGGTTCTTTACAATAATATACAACAATTAGTAAATAATTACAAGAGTAGTGCATCAATAGAATAATTACAAAAATAGTGCAACACAATAAACACGTCATATTATCCAATTCCACAAAAATAAAAAACCCTTAAATCAAAATTAAGGAGAAAACTACTCCTACAGATGCGGCAATTACCAAACCACATAAACATTCAAAATGCACGACAAAAAAGAAGAATCCATAGAAGAAGCAAAGAAGAAACCCACAGAAGAAGCAGATTCAATAACAGAAAAGAAGCAAAGAAGAAGGAGTAGTTGCAATCAAAAGAAAACCAGAGTAGCCGAAATTGGCATGCAAGAACAGATTTAAGGATTTTGAAACAGAATCAATATATTGAGACTGAGTCTGCAAACTGAATCTGAAAGATAATTAGAAAGGTAAGTATCCCTTAATCTGAATAAATATACTGAAATCTCTTAATTTAACTTTGAATCCGACAATGAGTGTAAGATTTTGAATAGTAACCAAAACAAAACTAATATAAGGATTGGTAGCTTTTTATTGATGGCTTTCAAATTTGTATAAACAACGATTGTATAATGGAACTTTGAAATTAGTCTTTGTAGGTTCAATACATTATCGAGCCGTAGTTATTACACATTCATAGTTTGGCTACATTCATATAAGGGTTTGGTTACCTTGGTTTAATTGTTCATTCTTTAATTTTTCACCTTCACGTCATGATAATCTGTTATTTGTTTATAAACTGAATGAAAACAGTATGTTGGAGATATATGGTTACTAATAACATATATTTTGGTTACTGTATATTGTTGATTTGGTCACCATTTACAATATTGTATTAATTTTAATGTTTCAGTTCTTAGAGAGTATTTGTTACACATTCATATTTTGGCAGCATTCATATAAGGTTTTGGTTACCTTGGTTTAGTTGTTCAGTCTTTAATTTGTCACCACATCATGATAATCAGTGATTTCTTTATAAACTGAATAAAAACACTAGGATGAAGATGTGTGATTACTAAAAACATATATTTTGGTTACTGTATAATGTTGATTTGGTCACCATTTACAGTATTGTATTAATTTTAATGTTTTAGTTGTTGGACAATGGAAATGATTCCAGTTGTAATTTATTTCAACGGGACGTGGACTGACAGTAACCAATATCACAATTTTGAAGTTACCGACCAACTAGTCCTTTCAAACTTGTCCATTCACAGAAATGCACAACTTGATATGCAGTGCAATAAGGCTAGACTGCAACACAACAAAATTGTCAATAAAATTTCAGATTAGAAGCAATATTCCGCCGATCAGTGTGACAAATGAAGCAACCTTCAGATTCTATATGGAAGTCGATATAAAATCAGATGAACATGACAAGTTTCCACTAATTATAAATAATGAATACAACAATTGAGGTACTACAATCTTACAGAACTTGAGAAATGTTGAAGAAAATAGGATGCAAGCTGAAACGCCATTGAGATTGACATAATTGAATTCTGAACTTGTACCGTTGGCAACATAAGATTACCAAATTGGATCACAATATGCTGAGCAGCTGGACATCAAAGCTATTGATCAAGAACAAGACAGACAACACAACATAGCATACACAGGAGAACAATATGATGAGGTCATATCAGATCCGAATGAATTTGAAGTTAAAATACATCAAACTTATAAAGACAAAAATATCTAGCACAAGCAATAAGACTACATTCAATCAAGCAAAACAGACAACGCAAGGTTGAAAGAATAGGTGGTAGAGACTTTGTGTTAGTACACATAGACAATAAAAATTGCAAATGGAAACTAAGAGCATCAAAGTTTCGAAAAATAACTATGTTTAAGGTGAGAGAATTCAATGATTTACACACTTGTTCATCCGACATACTGCTTGGAGATCACAGATAAGTAAATAGTGAGATGGTTAGTGAATGCATAATGCATAGATTAACAAATTTGAAGAAAATTTACACATCAACAGATATTGTGGAAGACATGATGATAGAGTATAATGTGTCCATTTCTTACCAAAAAGCATGGAGATCAAAGGAAAAAGCATTGGAAAATGTAAGAGGAAATCTACACGACTACTCTATGATCCCTTCATGGTTGCACATGTTGAAAAAAACAAATTCAGGTAACAATTGGAAACTGTTCATTAATTTTTTATAATTAATCGGTAACCCAATAAAAATGAATTGGTTACCTCTGTATGAAGGTTTGGCTACTAACTATACTATGAAAAAAAATATATAAAAATGGTTTTTTGCAGGTAATCAATATCTACATAAAATGTAACTCTTAAATAACATTTTAGACACCATCTGCACCATATGGAAAAGATTAAATGCTAATTAATTAGATACCAGTAGTCATACACATGGTTATCCTCGACTACAAATTTGGACAATATATGTTACATCTATTTACATTAACAGTACTGAAATTTCATTTCAGGTTCCATCACATCCATGGAGTTGGAAAAAAAATGGCCATTTCAAGTATCTCTTCTTTGCAATAGGAGCATCCATTGAAGCATGGCATCATTGCTTCCCAATCATTGTAATTGATGGACAACACAAAGTTGAACGAACAAGTTGTAGAGACTTTATGCTAATGTGCATAGATAATGAAAATTGCAGATGGAAGTTGAGAGCATCAAGGTTTCAGAAAACCAGTATGTTCAAGGTGAGAGAATTCAATGATATCCACACATGTTCAATCAACGTACTGCTGGGAGACCACAGACAGACAAATAGTGAGTTAGTTAGTGAATGCATAATGCACAGATTAACAAATTTGAAGAAAATATACACACCAACAGATATTGTGGAGGATATGATGACTGAGTATAATGTGTCTATCTCTTACCAAAAAGCATGGAGATCAAAGGAGAAAGCATTGGAAAAGGTGAGAGGAAATCCACACGACTACTCACTGATCCCATCATGGTTGCACATGTTGAAGAAAAAAAATCCAGGTAACAGTTGAAAATAGTTTATTTATTTTTTATAATTAGTTGGTTACCCAAATCAAATGATTTGGTTACCTTAGTATGCAGTTTTAGTTACCAACTGTACTATAAAAAAAATTATATTAAAATAATTTTTTGTATATGATTAATATCTACACAAAAGGTTACAGTTTAATGAAATTTTGGACACCATCTGCACCGTATTGAAAACATTAAGATGATAATTAGTTGCATACCATTAACCATATAAATGGTTACCCTCTACTACAAGTTTGGATACTATCTGCTACTTATAATTATATTTATAATGCTAAAATTTCATATCAGGGTCCATCACAGCCCTGGAGTTGGAAACAAATGGTCGTTTCAAGTATCTATTATTTGCCATTGGAGCATCGATTCAAGCATGGAATCATTGCTTCCCAATCATTGTAATTGATGACACGTTCATACAATCAACCTACGGGGGGACACTCCAGATAGCAAGCACACAAGATGTAAACAGAAACATTATTTCGATTGCTTTTGCAGTGGTTGACAGTGAAAATGAATTATCTTGGAGATGATTTTTCGTAATTTTGAGAAATACTTGTGGAGTTAGGGAAGGCCAATGCATTGTTTCAGATAGACATGAAGCTATTGTACAGTGACTAAATTTTGTGTTCCCTGATGTCATGCATGGTTTATGTACATACCATGTATTGAAAAATATAAAAAACAAATTCAGAAAGAGAGGAGAAAAACTCAAAAAGGCATACAACGGGGCTTGTAGAGCTTACACTATTGAATAATTCAACAAACACATTGGTGAACTTGATGCAATTGATGCACGGATAAGGACATATTTGGAGGGAGAGGTTAAATTGGAGAATTGCACAAGGCTCCATGAGACTGTAAGCAGGTACTCGACAATGACTTCAAACACAGCAGAATCTATCAACAATGCAATCAAAGGGATCAAGGAACTTCCAGTTACAACAATGATTGAATGCTGAATGCATCCGTTGTATGATTCAAAGATGGTATTTCACAAACAAACAAGCAGCCATATCAACATTCACTACCCTTTTCACAACAACTGAGAGAATATTGCAATCTAATATCACTGAATCAAAGAAACTTTAGGTAACTACTACAAATTTTAAATTCTTACATCAGAAGTTGCATTTGCATTTTATGGAAACCTCATTACTTATTATTGGTTACATGTATACGATGAGAAGGTTACCAACATTACATATAACTGCCATTCTTTCGATTTAAACAAACTAAATATTTATACATACTAACGACACACTTAAATTGTGTTGTAGGTTGAGACATCAAACCTAGTTATTTTCACTATTTACGATGTCACCAAACAATATATTGTGGACATTGAACAAAGGACATACACATGCCGTAAATTTTAGTACCATGAAATTCCTTGTCCACGTGTTGCTGCTGTTATCAACAAGAGGAATTTGAGCAGTTATGAATTTTGCTCAACAAAATACTCAAAAACAACTTTGGTAGACACGTATTCAACTTTCATCCTATCGTTAGATGACAAAGAGAATTGGGATGTGCCAGAAGAAGTAAGAAATATATGTGTAAAACCACCGAACACAAGAAGACCAGTGGGAAGACCAAAGATAGGGAGGTACAAGCACGGATCTGAAAATAGAATTCAAAACAAATGCAGCAGGTGCCAAGAAAGGGGACACAATAGGAAAACATGCAATAATCCACCAGTTTTACGACCAAAAAAGGTATGATATAGTACATGAACAAAAAGAGTGTAAATACATGAATATATTGTTGTTTACTATGAGTAACCGTTAACTAGATATTTAGTAACCTTTTTGATGATGAAAAGTAACCAAAATTGTGTTAGACAATATTGAATAATGTTTTGATTTCTAATTCCAGCATGATTTATCAATATAAAGTAAACATATACATTGAACAATTGGTAATTGTTCTGAAACATTTTTATGTAAATTTAGTTACTCACAAAAAATAAAATGGTTACCTCTATATGCATATTTAGCTACCAACTGGACCATATCCAAATAATTTTTACAAGTATGTAATTTATAAGTATCCATCAGCTAGATAAATGGGAACTCTCACATGTACATTTAGCACTTAATAACTATTCTGATATAAGTTTATAATTATCTAGTTACTAATAAAAACTAAAATGGTTACCCTTATATGCATGTTTGGATACCAAGTGCACCTTTTAAACTATTTTTTTTGAAATATGTAATTTATAAGTGACCATCATCTATATAAATGGGCACTCTTAATTGGAGTTTCTGATTTCATCCTGATGACAAATTATAAATAAAACATATACATTAAACACTTGATAACAGGTCTGATATAATCTTATAACTATCTGGTTACAAACAAAAACTAAAATGGTTACCCTTATATGCAGGTTTGGCTACCAACTACACCTTTCAACTAAAATAGCTGATGGATACCGTTCTGTAACATTTTTATGTAAATTTGGTTACTCACAAAAAATAAAATGGTTACCTCTATATGAAGATTTAGCTACCAACTGGACCATTTCCAAATAATTTTTACAAGTATGTAATTTATAAGTATCCATCAGCTAGATAAATGGGCAATCTTACATGTACATTAAACACTTGATAAATGTTCTGATATAAGCTTATAACTATCTGGTTACTAACAAAAACTAAAATGGTTACCCTTCTATGCATGTTTGGATACCAAATGCACCTTTCAAATAATGTATCAGACACAACTTATAAGTAACAAATATGAACCAACAAACAATGTCAAACAACTGGTAATATAATCAAATAAGTAATCCCATTTACAAAAGCTGCACTAAACATTAAAAACTCACTAACCATATCAAATGGTTATGTATATCCAAAAGAAATCAATGTACGGAAAACAGTTTACAAGGAAAATACAATGACAACCAAACTAATAATAATCTGGGACAAATCTGCCTGGATATTCTGTATCAGACTCGTATCTCTCTAATTGCTTGGTCCTGGCATAGATGTAGAGGTTTAAGCATAATTTCTTCTGGTACTACGCAATAGGGAATGGTACATGCATTTCAGCAAACAGTTGGTGAATAACATGCTCAACAAAATAAATCGTGAACATCCCACAATCACTGCACAAACAAACAAAATAAAACTAAAATCAAAACTAAAATCATACTAGATGTAATAATTAAATAAATGTAAACAATGTAAACCTTACCCCTCAATTTGTTTAGGTACCCCCTTTACAAATTCAAGTTCAATTATATCTTGTTCCTCCTTATTACGATACGGTTCACTCTTGAAATCAATATCAGTCCTATCCCTCCAAAAACCACTCTTAGACAGTATTGTGGGTAGGATGAAAATATAAGGCTCATAGATATCCATAATTTTTGTTCGCATTTGTGACCTGTGACGCCCCCAAATTCAGACCACCCTTGTCTCAAATTTGGTTGTCACGTGTTAACTCTAATATCATTCTAAAATCATCACAATGGAATAATAGAATAAATTGCATCGTTATAATATAATTATTCTCATCCCAAGGTCTCGCAACCATTACTAATACATGACAACTTAAAATAAACATAGCTTAATATAACATAGAAAATAAGTTCATATACAACATAATAATAGTACATTTCTAGTACTATGAAACTAACTACTCCAAAGCCTTCTCTTTACCCTTGTCATTGCCAGAGGGTTCACCACGTTCTACCTTTACTGAAAGTTTTAAGGAAACCAAGGATGAGCAACAATTTTTCCCATCAAGTAATATCGCAATAAGGAACAATCATATATAGAGTTCAATCTTCAAGGGTATGAAAATGAATAATAATTAAAGAATTAACAACGATTCTCAATAGAAGTCGCTACGGACTGAAAGATATCAACAAGATTCAACGATTATTCAATTTAAGATTTCAAAGTAATGAATACTGGGCAGTCACTAAGGACTATAAAATTCTAATAGAATTAACAATAATAAACCGATAATCCAATAAAACGAGTACAACATGTGATCAGCCTAAAGTACCCTATGTCATGCATAACATTTAATCATACTCATGTGCGCACGTCGGTCTCCCGAAAAA
Organism: Panax quinquefolius; assembly: GCA_020205615.1. Taxonomy (NCBI): domain Eukaryota; kingdom Viridiplantae; phylum Streptophyta; class Magnoliopsida; order Apiales; family Araliaceae; genus Panax; species Panax quinquefolius. The sequence goes on along the minus strand of CM035158.1, from coordinate 65,627,714 downwards.
TATATATTTCCCCTTCCAAGAGGGTTGTTCATCTCAGTTATAAGAGTTTGCACCAAGTTAATTTGGTTTGAATATCTTTTGATCATATACCAATAGTCTAGGCGAATCAATGGCTCGGACAGCTTTCTTTTAAAATATACACATGAGCAATTTTCATTCGAAAATCAAGGTTCAAAAAAATGTAAGTAATTTCATTTCTAAACTACGAAGTAGTAAGTCATGAGATATAAATCATACTTTCAAGGATTTACTTGTACGATCAATAATAGCACAAGCTTGAATGATACTTCATCAACGAGATAAGGTTTAGATACTTGCACAATATTCAAAGTTGTGAAAGCTAGAAAATTTGCTCTATATAAAATAGAGTTCGGATACTTGCCTTTCACGTAGTTTACCAAAGTAAAGCTTAATACCCCTCCAATAAATTATAATATCATATTCATGTATAATCACATTAGTTTTACAAGTTCAACATATACACCTATTATCCTACTTTGCTATGATACACAAGTGAAATCCATTGATACTAATATATATTGCTAATCTTCTCGTATATCGTCACATAACACAAAAATCAGTTTCTAATACACTATGACATTAAAGAACATAGTTTGCCATTACATTTTGACTTTAAGGTTATAAACACTTATTTAATCATATAATTCTTTCCTTAACATACTTATTGACACATGAATACTGCACTGGACATGTATTATAGAGTAAGGTATCAACATAGGCATGCACAAACCCTCAAATTATTTACAGAAAATAGATCTCACTTCAGGGTGGTGGCGCAATTGTTAGAAGCAAGGGACTACAGCAATTTGGCAGGGTCCTCTAGCCTGACCAGAGTTGAGCTTTTCATTTCCTGTTTCTGCCCCATTCATTAGCATGCCAAAACAATTACACTTAACATGCATACATGCTAGAGGACTTTACATAAACGTATGACCATCTTAAGTTCACTTTTACATGTCATGGTCTTATTTTAGGATTTCTACGGAATTAAAACCAAATATGGTTATGTAATCACAATGCTTATTAAATTCAGTCATATGTCCACGTAAAGAGATCGCATAATCTGTACTACGTATGCTTATAAGTGTTCATTTATTCATAGCTAGCATCGTTTATCACTTTAAAATATATTTAACTCATTCTTGGTTAACTTCTATTACGTTTAACATATAAGAATCATGTTTAGAGACATGATGAACATAAACATGCCATCTTAAATCTTCAAAACTTAACTACTCACACTAATGTAACTTAATTTGAAAATATATCCGAGTTTTCTTTTGAAATCATTTTAAACTGGAACAATGCAATTTAACATATATAAAACATCTTTAAAGCTCTTTTCATATTGTCGACGTCGGGATTTTTTAGTGTCTCTTTTCGTAACTTGTTCTTTGGTGTTCTCATCTTAATGTGAGATTTGTTTGAAAAAACAAGTGGAAAAGGTCCAACATGTATAATTTCGACGATTTGACTTTAAGAGTCGCCAGTTGGTGTATTTAACTGGTTGCACCAACACAACCGAAAAGGTTTGCACATTGACCCAGTGATATGACACTACTAAACGGGTCTGTGAAATCGAGATTCATTTGAGTTCGGGGGCTTTATTATGCGGAGGGAAGGTGTTAGGCACCCCCCGACATCTGTGTTGCCACGGTGACCGCCACTTTTCAAAGAAACTGTTATATGAATGTGTGTGTGTGTGGATCAATGTGCAAATTATTTGAAAGTAGTGTGAGGTCTCGTTCGTACCTATATACAAAGGGTTTGAATTTATAGAAAAATTCAGTTTTAAGCAAGATATACCAATGAAGTTTTATAAAAAGAGGTTTTTCAAACCCTGTGCTCAATAGGAATTGAGACCTTTTCATAATTCCATTTTATTATTAAATGTTCGGCTTGTTTGCTTTTATTTTTGAGATGCGAAGCATCTTTGAGAAAATAATATACAGCAGTGCTGAACTCCTCATGGGCATGACAGTCATCCAAGGAAATTCAGACACTGTAAAATAAAGTACAAGGTGCTCATAGCTGAAAAGGGTCCATCACGGGAACCGAATCTAAATTCAGTAAACTGAATCTGTGATCACATGATTCCTAGGCTCACATGATACTGCAGTTTGTATGGAAAGCAGTAAGCAGTTATATATATAAAAGCTATAAATATATATATACAGACATGATCAACCACCACAAAGCAATTGTGACACCCCCAAATCTAGGTACTTCATTCCCACAGGATCTGGTGTTCACTTAATCAAACATTCATATCTAACTACCCAATCACAATAAAAATGGATAAATAAAACATTTACCATTAAAGGGTTACATAATAAAATCTCCCAGGTTATCTAACCTTTAATTACAATCATTCAATGCGGAAATTAAATAAACATCATTAAACCAAGTCTAAGATCATCATATTATAAATCTAACATCTCAATCAAAGTAAAATTACAAGTCTTCATCACTTGCACACTTTTCCCTTTCCTTTGCTAGACGAAGGTTCATCTACCTTCTCTTCTTTAGCTGCAATGAGTTTTAAAATATGCAAGAGTGAGCAAAACAATTGCTCACTGGATATAATATAGAATCAACAGGAGTATAATAATCATAACTGCCAAAATAAGCTTATCAACAAGGAATAGTACTCTATCAACAATAACCAAAAACTGAAATCCAAAATGTGGAATAAATATAACTGAGGGTCATAAGACCATGAACTATGTCCACAGTTGCGAGTAATCTTTCAACTCCAACTTTAACAGTCATGACTCCTCGTACTTAGGGGGATCAGCCCTTTATACCATGTATTGTGCACAAACATTTAACGCTACGTGTTATCCCCTAATAATAATAGGGTTGTTCATCTCAGTATTTGGAGTACAAGTCCGCACCAAAGAGAGTTTGGTTTGGATTAGCTTTCAAGGGTAATTTGAAGTTCAACGATCATCAACTAGAGGACTAGTTGAATTAATAACATCATATTATAGAATAATCGTTATTGAATCAACATGGTAAATCAAAATCATGCTTTAGGAATAATCTAATAAAGATATACTTTGAATAACTATAACATGCCTTGCTTGAACAATATTAAGTCAAGGTTAATTAGAATTGAATACTAAGCATGCATAACAGTTTGAAGTGATAAAATTTTCGACATTAGTATAAATAATTGTGCATGCTAAACAACAAGTTAAATACAAGAATAACTTGTCAACATCAAACCAAAGTTTAGGAAGCTTGCATCATTTATAAAGCGATCGAATCAATAAATAGTTCAACAAGATAAAGAATTAGAAAACTTGCATTACTATATCGAGAACAATAATTGATTCCAATTACAAAAGTAGAGTTAGAGAACTTGCCTTGTTCGTGGACTAAATCAAACAATTCAAACCACAATATCCTATAAACATATGTCATCATGACATAATTAGTCATTACCATCTTACAAACATAACTAAGTACATTCATCATTTAAAATTTGATTTTAATCAGATAATCAAGTTATAACACAAGTTAATCGTTAAATTCATAATATAGAATACTAAAATCAACATTTAGCGCCTTTATTATCAACACATAACTTTTCTTAAAATTTTGTGTACAAAAAGTACACTATTAGACTATTCTCGCTAACTCTCATACATGCATACCACGCTTATATCATGTGGGTCGCATGCATGGGCATAAGTCACATGCACACATGCATTACATATACTACAAGGTTGCACAAGGAATAATGGATGTATGCACATAGGGCCACAAAGGTACTATAAGTTCGTACATGACAATTGCATGAGACCTCTACAGACAAATTTCGACAACAAAGATGAAAAAGCCAATTTGGCCTACAAGCTCGCTTTCTAATGATCAAAAACATGTAAATCATAATGACAACTTCATGTAAACATATTTCACAAACTCTAAACATGATTCTACCCATACAACAACATAAACAACAAAATTAACACACCCAAATTCACTATTTTTGGCTAAAACTCATTTTTTTATATTTCAATGAAAATCAACACTGTAACTTTTGTTTTTTTAACCAAAACCACAAATTCAAAGTGTCTTTATCAATGATTATACATACTCTAACAAATTAAACGATCAATTTATCAACTACACCACTAATTCACCCTCAATTTCTACTTTAAGCTAAACAATATATTTTCATAAAAACATTTTCTTCACAAACATATACATAACCACAATACATTGATTATAATCATATATATCCTATAAAAATAACCTTACAACACTAGTTTATCACATGAACACACATAAAATCAACAACTATATTAACACAAGAATTTTTTAGAGAAATAGAGAAGAGAAAACTAAAACTTTTAAAACTAAAAGGGTAGAAGAATACCTTGATAGAAGATGATGGCCAACCCTTTTGATTCTCAAGCTTCTTCTTTCTCCAATCCCTAGCCTTTCTTCTCTCTTCTCTCTCTCTCACTTTTCTTTTTCTATTTTTCTTCTTCTCTGAGTTTTTTGTGTTTTTCTCCCTAACTCTAACTACATACTAGATATCTAACGTATGATAATAATAATAATATTAAATATATAATATAATACTAAATTAACTGACATCAGTTATGTTTTATTTGAAAATCAAAAGTCATAAGGCTTGTTTGGCTAAACACTAAAATAATAATCAATTAATCCTTATGCCTTGTTTGGTTAAACCCAATTAGAATAAAGACTTAATAAGTAATAAGTCTTGTTTGGCAAAACCGAATTAAAACTCCTTTAAGTTATTTTAAAACTACTTATAAAAAGTTGTTTATCACACTTTTATTTAATTAAAATAATTCTAATAATAATTTATTAAATCACTTCATCACATAAATCAATATCACAAAATTATAATTTTCTATATAATTATAACTTTATTTAATTTAACTAACACATCTTTTTAATTACAAATTCAAATAAAAGAATAATAATTCAATTAATCAAAACTCTCTAACTTAATAATTAAATTAAATTAGCAAAATAATTAATTTTCCTTAATTATTTATTTAACAAATAATTAACCACATCAATTCAAATTTGAACAATAATTTATTCAATAATAAACACATCCAATAAATATTTAATATAACAATTAAAATTCTAGAATGTTACATCATTCCCTCCTTACAAGGATTCTGTCCCCAGAATCACAATTCAAACAATTCATTCGTTACAATCTCCCCTACTTATAAAGATTTTGTCCCCAGAATCGAAGACACAGATTAAACAAATAACTCAGCGTAATTCTTCATCATTTCAGCTTCGAGTTCCCATGTAGCCTCTTCGACATTGTGGTTCCTCCAAATTACCTTCACAGAAGGTATCACCTTATTCCTGAGCACTTGTTCTTTCCTGTCGACTATCTGAATAGGAACCTCTTCATAGGACAAATCTTTCTTAAAGTGCAATGGTTCAAACTCGATCACGTGCTTGTAATCAGATTTGTATGGTCGTAACACCGAAACGTGAAAAACATTATGAATGTTTTGCAATTCTGGAGGTAGAGCTACCTCGTAAGCAACCTCTCCAACCTTTCGCAAAGACTTCAAGGGTCCAATAAACTTTGACTTAGTTTCCCTTTTTACCAAATCAAATTTTTCCCTTCCAAGGAGAAACCTTTAGGAATACGTAAATTTCTACATCGAACGCACGATCTTGTATGTGTTGATCAGTATATTTCTTTTATCTATCTTGAGCAGCTATCAATCTTGTTCTGATGGACAACCTCAGTAGTTTGTTGTACCAGTTCTGGTCCTAATAGTTGACGTTCTCCGACTTCATCCCAGCACAGTGGAGTTCTGCACTTCCTGCCGTATAATGCTTCGTAGGGCGGCATGCCGATGCTAGCATGGTAACTGTTATTGTAAGAAAATTCCACCAACAATAATTATTCATCCCAACTTCCTTTGAAATCCATGATGCATGCTCTCAACATATCTTCCAACGTCTGAATCGTTCATTCACTTTGGCCATCTATTTGTGGATGATATGCAGTACTCATTCGCAACTGGGTTCCCATACATTCTTGTAGTCTCTTCCAGAAGTTTGATGTGAACCTTGGATCTCTATCTAACACAATTGACACTGGAACTCCATGTCTCGACACGATCTCTTTAACATATAACTTTACCAGCTGATCAAGATTGAATCTAATCTTTATTGGCAAAAAAATGTGTGATTTTGTCAACTGGCCCACTATCACCCAAATCGTATCGTATCCTTTTTCGAGTTGTTGGAAGACCTACCACAAAATCCATTGTGATATGCTCCCATTTCCATTCCTAAGATCTCCAACGGTTGAAGTAATCCGCTTGGTCTTTGATGCTCGGCCTTGACTCTCTTACATGTCAAGCACTTTACAACGCATTCTGCAACGTCTCTTTTCATATTTGGCCACAAAAAATGTCACCGTAAATCTTGATACATCTTCGTACTTCCTGGATGAATTGAATATCTCAAGTTATGAGCTTCGGACAAGATTTCTTCTTTAATCTCTGGTACTGCTGGAACCCATATTTGTCCTTCAAACCTCAGCATTCCATCGGTATCAATCCTCTATTTCACCTATTTTCCCTCAACCACACTTTCTCTGATTTTTCTGCATTCTTCATCCTGTATGTGAGCGTTCTTCACTTTGTCCACCAAAGTTGGATTGGCTTCCATCTGGTAACATCTTTCATTGGATTCTCTTGGAAATTTGATTTCCAACTCTAACCTTGACATTGCTGTAATAAGCTCTTCCTTATCAGTTAACAACATCAACTTTTCCCTGCCTTTACTACTCAAGGCATCTGCAACCACATTTTCTTTACCTGCATGATAAAAGATCTCTTAATCATAATCTTTTATCAGTTCCATCCATCTTCTTTGACGCATGTTCAGGTCCTTCTGTGTGAACATATACTTCAGACTTTTATGATCTGTGTAGATCTCACATTTCTCTCCGTAGAGATAATGTCTCCATATCTTCAGGGCAAACACAATCGCCGCCAGCTCTAAATCATGAGTTGGATACCCTTTTTTGTAATCTTTCAATTGTCTTGATACATACGCAATGACTTTGTCGTTCTGCATAAGGACACAACCCAACCCTTTATGTGAAGCATCACTATATACCACAAAATTTCCTATATTATCTGGTAATGACAACATATGTGCCATACCTAGCTTCTTTTTCAATTCCTGGAAACTTTCTTCACACTTCTCCGTCCAAACAAATTTTACAGATTTCCTCGTTAAATTTGTCAACGGAGTGGCAATCTTGGAGAAATCCTGGATAAACCGTTTGTAATACACTGTTAATCCCAAGAAACTTCTCACTTCTGATGGAGTTCTTGGTTGTTCCCAATTTATCACAGCTTCAACCTTTGATGGATCAACTGAAATTCCATCCTTGTCAATTACGTGCCCAAGAAATTGTACACGTTCCAGCCAAAATTCACATTTAGAGAATTTTGCATACAACTTTTCTTTTCTTAGCATCTCCAGCGTTAGACGTAAATGTTCCACATGTTCCTCTTGAGTTTTAGAGTACACAAGAATATCGTCGATAAACACCACCACAAACTTGTCCAAGAATGGTTTAAACACCCTGTTCATCAAATCCATGAACGCTGCAGGGGTGTTTGTTAAACCAAAAGACATCACCAAAAATTCGTAATGTCCATATCGAGTTTGGAATGCCGTCTTTGGTATATCCTCCTTTCTTACCTTCAGTTGATGGTACCCACTTCTCAAATCTATTTTCGAGAAATATCTAGCACCCTTCAATTGATCAAACAAGTCATCTATTCTCGATAAAGGATATTTATTTTTAATAGTGACTTTTTTTAACTCTCTATAATCAATGCAAAGATGCATTGACCCATCCTTCTTCTTTATGAATAACATCGATGCTCCCCACGGTGACACACACTCGATCGAATGTATTTTTGTCCAATGACTCTCGTCAGAGTTGTACCATCGCTTCTTTTTCATCTCCACCGAGCCATTCTCAGATGGGACTTTTGATATTGGAGCGATTCCTGGTGCTAGGTCGATCACGAACTCAATCTCTCTGTCAAACGGAAGTCCTGGCAAGTCCTCTGGAAATACGACCTCAAATTCCCTAACCACTGGTATTTCTTCCAGTTTTGCACCCTTCTTCTGAGTATCGATTATGTAAGCTAAATAACCCACACAAATTTACGACTCAACAACTTTTTGGCTCGAATAATCGCCGACATCTCATTTTTCTAGGCGATTTACTACCATTGAATACTACCCTTCGATTTGAGTCATAAGGTTTACATTTCTTTTGGAAGTCAATTATCGCTCCATAATTGAACAACCAATCCATTCCCAAAATAATGTCAAACTCTCCTAGCTTCGATCGGAATCAAATCTACTGCCATAATATTCCCCTTAATGTTCACCCTACGCTTTGATACAAACCTAATAGAACTACTTCTTTATTCGCAATTTCTATGTTTAAAGGGAAATTCAATTCTTCACTAGGCAGTCCTAACCTCATAGCAAATTCATCAGATATAAATGAGCAAGTAGCACCCGAATCAAATAATACATAAGCATCAATATCATTGATCGGGATAATACCTGACACCACATCCTTTGATTGCACAGCATCTTGCACAGTCATGTTCAAGGTTCTGGCTATGGGCTTATTTGTTGTTGTTGGTCTCGCAATAGCCAACGCACCTCCACTAGCATTTCCCTTGCTTCCATTTGTCTCACCAGATCTCTTCTTGGGGCATTCACGAGCAAAGTGATCCTTGGATCCGCACGTGAAGCACACATTCTTCTTATCTTGAGTGCAATTTGGGGCGATGTGACCCTCCTGGCCACAATTGAAGCATACTCGTTTCCCCAGCAGACACACTCCTTTATAAAACTTTCCACACGTAGCACATGGTTCGAACTTCTTATTTTGCTGGTTTCTTTGCTGATTTCCAGCTCCTCCATTCTCATTCCACTTCCTCTTCAGGTTGTTGCCATTATTACCGTTACCACTACTCTTAGCTTCACCTTCACTTTTCCTCTTTCTCTGCTCTTGATTATGCTTTGTTAACGCCTCGCCTCCACTTTCAGCGAGAATCGCCTTCTCCATCACTGCTGCAAATGTCTTCAATTGGAACAGGGAAACCCTACTGTACAACCAAGGTTTCAGTCCCTGCTCAAACCTCTTCACCTCATAAGGCCATTCAGGTTGACTCGATATGGCGCAAAACCTCGCTAACTCATTGAACTTTGCATAAAGATACTCCGACACCGACATTGTTCCTTGCTTCAACTCCAAAAACTGAACCTCCAGTTGACTCTTCAACTCTCGGGAAATAAGTCTCGAAGAACAGCTCCTTAAACCTATCCTAGGTCATTACTCCTGGTCCTTCCCGAGTCTTGTTGGCCTGCCACCAAAAGCTAGCCTCCTCCTTCAACATAAACGTTGCGAAAGCATTCTTCTGATTCTCCTCTACCCTAGCAACCTCAAAAACCTTCTCCATTTCCATGATCCAGGTCTGTGCTTTAACTGGATTCATGGACCCACAGAATTCTGGTGGTCCAACCGCTTTGAAGTCCTTAAATGTAGCACCTTGATTCTGAGGTTGATTCTATGGTTGATTTTGCAGTGCACCTGTCAATAACGTCACCAACTGTTGAACGGAGTTAGTTTCAGCATTATCGTTATTGGTTCCTTCGGTGGTTCTCTGACGGGGTGGTTGACGTCTTGGAGGCATTTTCTGTTAAAAAGAATACATTCATTAGATTATTACTCAACTCTTTTCAAGTAATTTCTACTTAACTTGCCCCCATGAAAATAATCATTCCATAACACATAACACTTTGGATAAAGAAAATAATAACTTTTATTCATAACTTCTTTGAAAACATCATATCAATAGCATCACTACTACTTACATTATTTCCCTGAACTACTAAAGTTTCAGGATATCATCATCATATCCCATAGGTTGCAGAACACTTAGGATTAACAAATTATTTATCATAACATAACTCAAGTACACTCCCTACGATGTCCTATTAAGATATTGTAAAGCCTTACGACGCTCTTCTTTCTTCCATCATTCTCTAACATGGTTCGACGGTCCAAAGATGAACGAGGGTAGCATCTCGAATCGAATCGATAACCCGGCGACCCTGGTCTTGAGCTCGATTGATCGCGGTGTTGAACACGTTATCCATTTCTTCCATCTTTCTTCTTTGCTTGTGCGTCTCCCTTTGCTATTTCAACTTGTTGATAAGCTTCACTGTACGCATCTTCGGCTCTTGCCCTTTTTGCAGATTCTTCTCTCAACTTGCTCTTCACCTCTGCAACCTCCGTGCTCTCATTTGATCGTTCTCTTCTTCAGTGTGAACTAGCTTCTCTTCAACATTGTTCACCGTTCTTCTCGATCCCGAATCTCGCCGTTCTTCGTGCAACGAAGTCTCATTGTTCAAATTACTATCTATCTCTTGTAATTCCTCAACAAGATCTTGAAGTTCCACGTGCGCAATACGCACCTCATCATATATATACTACCAACTATCGAAAGTTAAGTGGAATCCTTTCCTCCTCGTCCTCTTCATCCGTCATGGCATCTCCACGGATCTTCCTCATTTGTTTCTACATCATCATCATCATCATCCTCGACCATCTGCGAGTAATGGAGTCGACTCGTGGAAGCAGCTTGTTCCCAAACCACTGAATATCACGAGATTCCTCCTCTCTAGGCATCCGAGGTCCTTCCTCCCTAGCTTGATTGGATTCTCCAACATTAGTCATCCCGACAACAAGATTTTTAAGTTTTAGTTATTAATCATCATTACTCGACACTCACGAACACATAAGTCGTAAAAACACATAAGCATATAAGTGTTTTATTACTTCTTCCTTAAAACTCGATAAGAGTTTATCATCACTATCCTTTCAAGGTTACTTCCAAGGCTTTTCCCCCACCTAAGGTTCATAACCTAAAGCTTTGATACCAAACTTGTGACACCCCTAAATCCGTGTACTTCATTCCCATAGGATCCGTGTTCACTTAATCAAACATTCATATCTAACTACCCAATCACAATAAAATGGATAAATAAAACATTTCCCATTAAAGGGTTACATAATAAAATCTCCCAAAGTTATCTAACCTTTAATTACAATCATTCAATGCAAAAAATTAAATAAACATCATTAAACCAAGTCTAAGATCATCATATTATAAATCTAACATCTCAATCAAAGTAAAATTACAAGTTTTCATCACTTGCACACTTTTCCCTTTCCTTTGCTAGACGAAGGTTCATCTACCTTCTCTTCTTTAGCTGCAATGAGTTTTAAAATATGCAAGAGTGAGCAAAACAATTGCTCACTGGATATAATATAGAATCAACAGGAGTATAATAATAATAACTGCCAAAATAGGCTTATCAACAAGGAATAGTACTCTATCAATAATAACCAAAAATTGAAATCCAAAATGTGGAATAAATATAATTGAGGGTCATAAGACCATGAACTATGTCCACAGTTGCGAGTAATCTTTCAACTCCAACTTTAATAGTCATAAGACTATAAGGACCTCGACTTAGGGGGATCAACCCTTCGTATTCATGTATTGTGCAATAAATATTTAACGCTACGCGTAAGTTATCCCCCAATAATAATAGGGTTGTTCATCTCAAAGATTTGAGTACAAGTCCGCACCAAAGAGAGTTTGGTTTCGATAAGCTTTCAAGGGTAATTTGAAGTTCAACGATCATCAACTAGAGGACTCGTTGAATTAATAACATCATATTACAGAATAATCTTAATTGAATCAACATGGTAAATCAAAATCATGCTTTAGGAATAATCTAATAGCATATACTTTGAATAACTATAACATGCCTTGCTTGAACAATATTAAGTCAAGGTTAATTAGAATTGAATACTAAGCATGCATAACAGTTTGAGCGATAAAATTGCCCGACATTAGTATAAATAATTGCGCATGCTAAACAACAAGTTAAATACAAGAATAACTTGTCAACATCAAACCACAGTTTAGGAAGCTTGCATCATTTATAAAGCGATCGAATTGAATAAATAGTTCAACAAGATAAAGAATTAGAAAACTTGCATTACTATATTGAGAACAATAATAGATTCCAATTACAAAAGTAGAGTTAGAGAACTTGCCTTGTTCGTGGACTAAATCAAACAATTCAAACCACAATATCCTATAAACATATGTCATCATGACATAATTAGTCATTACCATCTTACAAACATAACTAAGTACGTTCATCATTTAAAAATTTGATTTTTAATCGCATAATCAAGTTATAACACAAGTTAATCGTTAAATTCATAATATAGGAATACTAAAATCAACATTTAGCAGTCTTATTATCAACACATAACTTTTCTTAAAATTTTGTGTACAAAAAGTATACCGTCGTTAGACTATTTTGCTAACTCACACATGGCGCCCATAGTTTACATCATGGTCGTGTCATACTGGCATGGCATGCATGTCATTGCTGATGTGACTATATTAAGGCTACAGGTCACATGGTGGTGTGGCGTGATCATATTGGCATATACCACACACAAAGGTATCGTAAGTCCAAGTCCGCGCACACGAATTGTAGACCTCGGTAGACACAACCTCTAACAACAACAACATAAAAAGCTAATTTTGGCCTACAAGCGCTCGTTTCTAATGCACTCAAAAAGCATGTAAATCATAATGACAACTTCATGTAAACATATTTCACAAACTCTAAACATGATTCTACCCATACAACAACATAAACAACAAAATTAACACACCCAAATTCACTCTTTTTTTTGGCTAAAACTCATTTTTTTATATTTCAATGAAAATCAACACTGTAACTTTTGTTTTTTTAATCAAAACCACTAATTCAAAGTGTCTTTATCAATGATTATACATACTCTAACAAATTAAACGATCAATTTATCAACTACACCACTAATTCACCCTCAATTTCTACTTTAAGCTAAACAATATATTTTCATAAAAACTCTCTATAAAACATTTTCTTCACAAACATATACATAACCACAATACATTGATTATAATCATATATATCCTATGAAAATAACCTTACAACACTAGTTTATCACATGAACACACATAAAATCAACAACTATATTAACACAAGAATTTTACAGAGAAATAGGAGAAGAGAAAACTAAAACTTTTAAAACTAAAAGGGTAGAAGAATACCTTGATAGAAGATGATGGCCAACCCTTTTTGATTCTCAAGCTTCTTCTTTTCTCCAATCCCCTAGCCTTTCTTCCTCTCTTCTTTCTCTCTCACTTTTCTTCTTTCTTCTTCTTCTCGAAGTTTTTGTGTTTTCTCCCTAACTCTAACTACGTAGCATTTAGATATCTAACATATGATAATAATAATAATATTAAATATATAATATAATACTAACTTAATCGACATCGCTTATGTTTTATTTGAAAATCAAAAGCCATAAGGCTTGTTTGGCTAAACACTAAAATAATAATCAATTAATCCTTATGCCTTGTTTGGTTAAACCTAATTAGAATAAAGACTTAATAAGCAATAAGTCTTGTTTGGCAAAACTTAATTAAAACTCCTTTAAGTTATTTTAATAACTACTTTATAAAAGGTTATTTATCACACTTTTATTTAATTAAATTAATCAATAATAACAATTTATTAAATCACTTTATTTAATTCATCACATAAATCAATACCACCAAAATTATAATTTTCTTTATATAATTATAACAAAATAATTAATTTTTTATTATTTATTTAACAAATAATTAACACATCCAAATTTTTTAATTACAAATTAAAATAAAAAGAATAGTAATTCAATTAATCAAAAATCAACTCCATGGGGATCGAAAACTTAATAATTAAATTAAATTATATATAAAATAATTAATTTTCCTTAATTATTTATTTAACAAATAATTAACCCGAAGTGAACATCAATTCAAATTTATATATAATATATATATAATATTATTCAACAATAAACACATCCATTAAATATTTAAATAATTCAATAAATATTTAATATAACAATTAAAATTCTAGAATGTTACATCATACGACTCTCAATGTGTATATAACGTGCTAATATGAAAAGAAAGGCTTTATAGAATGTGAGAAGGCTTACAATGGGCTGATAATGTAGACTTCTATGACTCTATATGGATAAACACTCAGCTCTCGCCGGATAAAAATATAGCTATATGTGAGCTAACAGATGTTTAGAATGAGGAAACACTCAATATATGTGTGTACAGAGTAAATTGGACAGGGCTTCCTCGCCTTTCTCTCTCCTCCTCTCTCTCAAAATGGCTGACCCAAGGTTTATATTTATAGACTGATGGCCGCAGGTGTACCTGAAGCAGCCGCAATTGTACCTACGGCTGGTCGAGGTGTCCTCGGGCTTCGCGGGTCTTATCATCTCGAAGAACGTGCACTCGTGCACTGTAATGTCTGCTCGAACTTGCAGAACTTCAATCCGAGCATTCGAATGAGGTATATGTGACCTTCTTCGGACTGCTTGGGTCGAGAGTTACGTAATGACATGGATTAGAGGTTGTACGAAGTCAGAAAGAGGGGACCATGCCCATAGTCTTCAAGCTTCAAATTCTATCTGGTGTGTTACCACGCGTAATAGTAACTCGAGATTGTAACTCCTCGGTTCTTGTGGGACATCGTTGTAGGTATGTATGTATGAAGTGTTGAGATGACGTGCAGGTGTTGAGGTGGCAAGATGACTTTTAGCTCTTCACCGGGGTTATCACCGGTTTGAGTTTAAAGCAGACATTACTCAGGGTTATATTTGATATTGAACTACTTGTTTGTATGCCGCAATATCATCTTGTGAGGGTGCCTGTCTACCCATTGTTAGCTCCGGGTCTGAGGTATGAGTGCCTCAGTAGGAGGTCTGAGATTGAAGCTTATAGCATGCATTTGAAACAAGCATTTTTGGAGTTATCGCCGAAACTACAACAACACTCCTTGGGGTTATCGCCAATGACGAAACTCGGGGTTATCTCCGAGGTTAGGGAATAATCCTTTTGGTGTGTGTTTCGGGGTTAGAAATGATGTTCCCGGTGTGTGTCCCGGGTTTTGAGCTTGAACTTCCGGTAGTATCCGGAATGGATGTAAGCTGTCTTCCAGAGTTATCTCAGAAAGACGAATCAGCCTTCCTACAATGTCAGTAACTGTAACGACCGAGAAATTCGGATCTTATTGTAAAATGATTTTGTTAAATTAAATAATAATAAAATTATATTCTATATGTTATCAAGATGGTTGTCATTCTATAACCTATTGATATTGGAATGTCGTAGTATTTGAGCTACATGAAGGAATTAAAGTGTTTGAATTTCTAAGACGAAAATGAAAGTTTTTCGAGAAATTTTCCGAAAAACACTATTCATCGGTATTTGTTCGGGATTTATTTTTGAAGTTCTGAGAAATACGTAATGATAGAATAGTAAGGTAAGACGGATTATATAATAATAATCTAGTTATGGAAAACGTAATATTTCTCTTGCGGACTTAAGTTATAAACGTTAAGAAAAGCGAAGTAGGAATGAGTAAAGTAATAATTGTACAATACTTTGGAATTGTGCAAAGGAATGAAAACAAGTGTGTCTGAAGTATTATACGAGTTTAATGTGAAGGATGAATTATTGTATATAAATTCTATATGAATTAGAATACAAGAATGATGCATAAACTATATGTATATGTATTATGTAATATTAATGGACTTGTAAAGAATTGGTTAGGATTTTGTACAAGCCCAAGTCAATTAAGGTTAAGGCCCAACTATTGAATTAATAAACATGTGAGTGTTTGTTAAAGCAAAGCTGTAAGACCCCAAAATTTTTTAAATAAAAAGGAATTTCCTTTATTTATTATTTTGAAATAGTAAGGGTGGATTTGATTAATGTGGTTAGTTATGGGTAAAATGCGCAAATATTTCAAAATAAGCAAGTGGTTATAAAATATTCATTGTTGTCAGGGAATATTCGTTTGGTCGTGGAATATTCAGATCTTTGTCGGGGAATATTAAACGACGCAGTAGTGACCATGTGTGTGGGCCCCATAACTGAAAAAAAAGCGATTGGATGAAGAAAGCGACAAATATAAGTTGGTTAAAAATAATGGCGTAGTTATTACTGAATTAAGATTTGTTGGAATACCCGGTGGTTAAAATACGATGTACGCGTGGTCGCATAAAGAGATATTACCAGTATTACCGCACAAGATTGTTGTTGAATTATTGATCCTTACGTAAGAAGGCACTACTCAATAATTTTCATAGTAATTCTTATTCGATATTTTATTTTATTGATTGATAATTCTTTGCGTTGATATTTTATATTATTGTTGTTCAATAATTGTCAACGCCACATTATCTCCATTATCGGATCAATAATTCATATTATTTAAATAATATTATTAGATAGCATTATTGGAAATGTCTAGAAAGTTCTGTCGAGGAGAGGTTTGGTCACCTAATTGCGGCCAAGAAGAGAGAATCCTTATCGGAAAGCCCCTCTTTCTGGAGGAACTACTGGTTGTCATAATTGTGATTCTGTAATATTATTTGTGAATAATTAATTATTGATTTATATGATAAGAAAATATTTATAAATGATGGATTTATTTGTTTTATGTGGTTATAATTGAATGATTTAATGTTGAGGTGTTTTATCAGTATTTTATCGGATTGGAGGTATTAAAAATCAAATCAGGGGTTTTGAGATATATTGCGGGGGTTATAATTTTTAATCCGACCGTTGGATTGTGGTAATTTTTGGATATGTTATACATGCATAAGTTGAGTATATGTCCACAAATTTTGAACCGTTAAAAATGAACGAATGATTTGTTATGAATTTTAAGAGGTGACTGATTCGGAAATTAGGTTTATAATTGATTTTGGTGGAAAATTCTAGAATTGAGTGGACCCCACTTGTGGTTGGTGAAGAAATGTGCTGAATTGAATTTTCAAATGTGGTGGGTGGGAATAGTAGCGGTAAAGCCATCAAAGTTTGCGAGTTAAGTTCTGCCTAAGCGTCTTAACATTTTCCTATAAATAGAGGGCTAATATCTTTGACTCGTAGTGCAAAGATGAATATTTAATTCAAGATGTTTATTGATTGATGTTATAGGGATAAAATATTAATGATGGACTTTTAAATTTATAGATGATAGTAGATTTCATTCTCTACTTAATTCTTCTAATGAATTATTATTTTCGCTGCAGTTGTTGATCTAAAACTTGTTGTCTATTATATTCTATCAAATTTTTCCCTGTTGAAGACTAAGGATAATTTGTTGTATATTATCTTAGTCATAATATTCTTTACTGGGCTAGTTGAGCTCACCCTTTTTCCTTTTTGTTCCATTTTTTTCTCAGGAAACGAGAACATAGCAAGAACCAGTCGGGGTATAGAGTGATGGTCCTAGACAGTTGTTTTAGCAATCCTCACTATTTTTGTAAAATAGTGCATCAATAATTGTAATGAAGACTTTATTTGGGTGTGGATATTGTCTAGAAGACAATATTTGTATTTAAACTCACATTATGTATTGTCATATTTTGTACGGCAATTGTAATAATAAAGTTGTAGTTTTTTTCTGTACCATGTATTTTTGCGCACTCGAGAATGGGTGATGTATACCTATTTTGGGGCGCCACAGTTTGACATCGATAAAATTTTTCTCGGTCAAACCTTGACCCTAACCACATTCTCGAACACATAAATGACCATATACGAAACATATTCACGTATACACTTAATCTGAATAATTCACCTAAATCCTTCACACAATTTTGAAATCCTCAAAATTCCTTCTCAAAAAAATATCAAACGCATACACTAATTTTCATCTCAGGTTCTAATATTGAACCTTAAATCAATTAATTATGATTTTAATTTTTTCTAAATTCTCGGGTTGTCACATGATTTCTTTTATTTATTCAAGATTTAATTCATTAATTATGAGCTAAATTATTTTTTAGGGTTTCAATGGATCTTTAATGTGGAATGACAATTATTATGCTTTGATTTGGGTTTAATAAATTATTAATTTCATTTATCTATTGTGAATTGTGCTTAATTTATGAATTGTTTGATCATCAATTTTATGTGGATTTCTACGGATTCGAGAGATGATGTATGAGTCTAGACCTAGTCACAATAGCATGTGTTCTTGAATTTCGTAATTGAATGGAATCTTGATTTATGTTAGGATAGAGATATACCTAGCATCATATGTAATCTGGTAAGAACTTGGAATTAAAATTTTCTTAATTGTAATTCACACATAGAAATAGTGAATTAGTTAATTAGGGTGTTTGACTTAATTCTATCTAATTTGTGGATTTAAGTTAATATAGTATTAATGCATTAAGAAATGGCTAATTCTACATAAGTGTTCTTGATTAATAAACTGAGATAGTGAATTAAACTAGAATAAGGTGTGATAAATGGAATGATACTTAAAGTGAAGTTATAAGCCTAATTCTCCATTATTTGCTTAAAATTACGGTTTCTAAGTAGTGTTGATTGATTGGTATTTTTAGTTTTTAGTTTTTATTAGTTATAATCATTGATTTTGATTAGTTTAATAAAATTGGGTTAATATGAAACTGGTAATTGTTAGGATTAATTTCTTGTTATTCTCTGTGGGAACGATTCTTTACTTACACTATATTACTTGTTGACCACGTATACTTGCGTGTTGTGCATAATTAGAATTTACACCAACAGTATGCTTGGGTAAAATAAGTTATGCATGGAGATAATGAATGATCAACAAAGAATCTACCGCCGCTAGTTAAAGAAGTGAATGTCTTATGTGATTCAATAAATGATAACTCAGTAGTCCTTGGCTAATGTAGAATGAAATTAGAAACTGAAATTAGAAAGGAGTTTCTAATTTGCATTATTTGGAGTTGTGCATTTGAGAATCGAAATACATATAATTAAATAAAATAAGATTTGACAATAATTCAATGTCTTATATTTAATTGGGACATTGTATTATGGAAGGATTGAATTGTACAATAATTATTTACTCAAGGGTTCTTTTATGATTAATGTTAAAATCTATATTATCTGGAATGTCGTTGATCACTAAAGAGGCTTATCTTTATAGTAGAATAAATGTTATTTATTTAAATAAATTAATAGTTTAATTTATTTATTTAAATAAGATTTGAATTGAATGATTTATTCACAAATGGTTTAATATGGAGAACCTAAAGGGTCACACCATAAAAGGAAAAATATTTATTTAATAAGTAAATGGCATAATCGTAATAATAAGTTAAGCGTGTTTAATTTAATCTATGGTGATAGAATAAAATAAATAGCTTAATATTTATTATTTAATATTTTAAAAATATTAAGTATAAATTAATAAGAGGAGTCTTATTATTATTATTACTATTTTAATAATTAATTTCAAAGGAGTTTGGGAATTAATTAATAAAAGGTACTCTCATATATTAATTCCTAATAAGATTAGGAGGCTATATAATTAAAAGATTTTAATTAATTATTCCTAATAAGATTAGGAAGCCTAATTAATTAAAAAAGTTTAATTAATTAAAATAAAAACCTATTCCTAAATTGTTTAGGATGGTTGCCTATATCTATAAATAAGAGGAGTCTTATTTTAATTTAGGGTGAATGGCAATTCTAAGGGTTGGGAGAGTACACAATATTCTATAGAGATAGAATTAGGGTTTTTTCTAAACACTCATATTCTTGAATATGTGTTCTTCATTGGTGGATCACCTCTAGAGGCCAAACTCTTAGGTGGCTAACATTGATCAAAAGAAGGAATCAAACCTGGTGGATTTAAGTTGAACGTGAAAAGGAATTGGAGGTGAACTCATAGCTGAGGAAGCTTGCTAGTTTCTACAAGGGTATGAATCTAATCTCCATCTCTTTTGATAAGAGGGTTTTATGCCTATTATTAATTATCTTTTAACTTGACAATTTGTAAGTTCATAAGTATTTTAAGTTATTTTTAGTGTTTTTATGTCATTTTGTAGGAATAAGCAAGGTAAAGAAATCCAATCATCTTCTGCACTAAAATATATAAGCAAATGTAAGTAGGGAAGATAGAAGGGCTTGAAATGCCAAGTTGGATACATTTTCTTGGCTTGGAACTTAGATTTCATTGTATATCTCGTCAAGAGCTTCGAGTTTATAGGTGGCACGACCTGTAACTCTTTCCAAATCAAAGTTATTGCATTTTTATCAACATAGATTAAAGCTTGGAGTTGTCCTTTTTTTACCATTTACAAAAAAACCATTTTGTGCCCAATTTTGACCTTGATCCAACTCGAATATCTCAATTCTCAAAGAATGAAAGTTGTATATCTACTTTTTAGCTTTTTGAAACATCTTGAATCGTCCCAATTAGAGTTCGTATGGAAACGTTATGGCCATTTTACCAAAGGACATCGCAATAGAAATTGGACTGGTGTGGTCACGCTATTCGCCAAATCATTTTGGGCGCGACAACGCCCAACATTAGATAATTTAGCGCAACAACCCTAGAAACAAGAGCGGCAGTGATTGAAACAAGCGTGACAACTTCGAGGTTGGGCCAGATCAATTTGGGACACGTTTTTACAATCTTTTTGACTACAAATTGGATTGGGTTTCCTCCTAAGTTTGGTATTGGACTTGTAACCTATAAATACATGATGTGAGGCATATAATTGGGGGTAATTAGATAAACAACCTAGTAATTAGAGAGTAACACAATTTAGGATTAGAGTAGGAGTAAGAGTAGAATTAGAAGCAAGGCTTTCATCAGATCTGAAGGAGAATTCTAAGAAAGGATTGCAAGGATTGAAGGCTAAAGTGAAGATCACACATAAATACAAATTCTTATCTCTTCCCTTTTCCTTTAATTTTTATATTATGAACTTGATGGATTTTCTTATTAATTTGATTTCTTTTTCAGTTATGGGCTAACTTTTTAATTAAGATTGCCATTGTAATTAATTTGTTTCCCTGTTGATTATCATCGACTATATTTGGATTGTCTACTATCTCTTATGCTTAATTGTTTAATTGTCTAATCAACAATTAGCGTTGTAATCTATATGAAATTGAGAAATGAATTATAGATTTAGACTTGAATATAATAGCATGTTATTAGGTTTTCTGCATGTGATGGAATTTAAAATTTGTGTATAGGATAGAGATATTCCTATATGTGCGTATAATCTTAAGAGAACTTATGCTTAAAATCCTTTTTAATTATAATTCACATAGAGATATAATGAATTAGTTAACTAGGGTGTTCATCTTAATTATATCTTTTATGGATTTAACTAGATTTATTTATGATGCATCGAGAGATTGTTATAAATACTTACGAGTTCTTGATTAATAATTCGTTATAGTTAATATAATTTAACAGGAAGTGAAAAGGTTGAAACAAAATATTGGGGGAAGTTGTAATCTTAAGTATTTTTATTCTGATTTTAATGCTTGTCTTGATAGTAAAGTAGTTTCTAATTTCAATTAGATTTTATCTTACAATTTAAATTAATTGTTTAAATAAAATTAATTTTGTTAAGAGTTAGTACTTGGTAATTATTATTAAATAATTCTCTTTGGGAACAATATTTTTCTTTCCATTATATTGCTAGTCGATTGTTTATACACACGTTTATTTGCTAATAATAAATTAGGAAAACAAATGTCTCCCTCTTTTTGTCAGCATCACTTTCTTGACGTAAGTCATTTACTTCTTTGGAGATCTGTCTGATAACATGCACAATCTCCTACATCTGATCTCGAGACATGGTTATGTCGTCTCTGTTCTCTTATTGCTTGACATCAGCTTGTTCTCGTTCCTGATGAACAAGAGCCATAACATTATCTGTTCGCTTGAGAGACTACATCTTTGAAGTCGGATAATGAGGTGCCGAGGGAAAACACCTTGTCAGATAGAATTTTCATTGAATCGACATTTGTCTTCTAAAGAGAGAGAACAATAGGTTTCTGATCAGCAATCTTTTTGAAGAAGGTCTCATCCCTTTTTACTGAGATTGTAAAATATAGTTTTAATCGTATTTTTCAACCTTTTGCCAAACTCCTTAGAAATTTTAGCTGGAATCTTGGAGGCATTCTCGATAATATGAGCTAAGCCCTATTGAATCCCAGTGTCCATTTATTGAATGCCTTCTACGCACTCATTAACTATTATATCTACCATTCTTTCCATTTGAGCTTTAGATGGGACCACTGATACTCTTTATTGAATTTGCTCCATGAGGGCTTTAGCACCATCCTTATTACACCTTGTTAATGATGAAAGAGCAAGGGTAAGATCAAAACTTTGTGGGTTTGAGGAAGAAGGTATATCAGTATATGTATTGGAAGTTTAAGGTATATCTGTAAAAGTATGAGATAAGGAAGGTATATCTATATTTATAGGGTATTGAGTATTTACAGTGTCATCAATCATAGGGTTTTGAGACTCTAAGATTGACGAGGATACAGGAGATGGAGAGTTAGAGTATTTTTGTATAGGAGAGTTGAGTGTAGAAGAAATGTGTATAAGGGACATAATATTATGCACATCGATTATAGGGTTTTGAGACTCTACGATTTGGGAGTCAGATGTTTGTACATCGATTGTAGGGTATTAAGACTCTAAGACCGGGGAGTTAATCTTTTATACAATAATCGTGGGGTTTTGGGACTCCACGACCAAGGATAAGCAAGTTGGACTAGAAGATTGCTCAAAAAATCGTAGTGTGGGACTCTACGACTTCTTCATAGAAAGGAATAGATGAAGACGAATGAAAAAAAAATAAAGAATTGGGGATGAAGTTTACCTTATTATATATACAGAGTAGATGAAGAAGGCTCAGTAAAAATGGTTTGATTGTGAATAAGAGAACCGTTGGAAAATTTTGAGACACGAGCTTGATATATTTGAAATCTAGAATAGTTCCATCGATAAAGCTCCTATCTCTATCGTCGCCAACGCTCCCCACTAATGACATTATTATAGGGATGAAATAAAAGCAGTTGTTCACCATCTGGATCAAAGATAGTGGTCCTTCTATCTATCTTTAAGTTTGAGTAGTAGTCATAGAGATTTTCTCCCAAGTAGATTGTAAGAACCCGAATTTTTAGAAAATATTAAAATAAGAATTTAGTAGATAAAATTCTTGAAGCATGAGATGGGTTCGAACAAGAACATAAATGTGTTACGAGGTATGTGGTATTGTGTTATATAGGGTAATATGAGCTATGTAATAGGTGATGTTGTGTTATTAAATATTATTATTATTATATATTTGTTATAAATTGTAGAGATGAATTAATATGAAGATGGATAAGATTTATCTATCGACTTTAAATAATTTATAGAATTATTTTATTATAGTAAGTTGGTGACATTAAATAACTTTGATAATCACCAATTTCTTGAGTATATGTACGAGTAAGTATCAAGTCTAAGGTAGTGCAACCGTACTCTTTAATGGTGGATGTATAGAAGATGGGCTAAACAATTCCATCAAAGAGCGGAGGTATATCTGAATTAATGTCGATCTAACTCAATCGTGAAAACAAAGCAGATTGTAGGCGAGGCGAAACTAATTTGTTGGTTGTTTGTGGGAAACCACTTAGTGTACTATATTGAATACTATTGAAGACCCAATGTGTGTTAGATTTGGACTTGTATGCGTGTACATTGTCGACGAGAGAAGAAAATCGATATATCTTTAAATTGGTTAGAGAATTATTAAGTAATTTGATACACGGCGAGAAGTGAAGATTAAGGGAATGTATGTATGTGTTACAGTCGAGTTTGGTGTTATTGGTGGTACGAAACCGTAAAGGAGATGTATAGTTGGTTAAACTAATAACGGAAAATAAATTTTAAAACTTGAAGTGTGATCTTTAAGTTGTTAAGGAAAATAGTAACCGATGGTGTGAAACCAAAGAGGAGATTGATGTTAGACGAGTTAACGCTTAAGAAGGATGTGTAAAGTATTTAGAAGCGTAGGTTTCATTTCTGCTAAGGTAGAACTTGTTTGCCTCTGATTTTGGTAGGCGCAATGCGCCATTTCAAGCTCCGTGACCAGTAGCAATTAATTGCTATACCGATCTCAGAGAAAACTATGAGTCAGTTTATGAAAATGTGATTGCAAGCCATGCATACTAATAACTCTTATATGGTCATGAATAGTGACTAAGTGTTCATGAAAAAATTTAGTTAGCAAAACATGACTTGAATAAAGATTTATTTAATTAACCCGAATACATATTTGTTAATTAAGTGATATTATGGAGTATTATATTGTATTAATTAGTGGAGTGTATAATAATTATTAAAGAGAAAATAAATGATTAATATAAGTTAATCGTGGTGATATTAAAAGGTGATAATGGGTTGAAAGTACCCAATGGTGATATTTAGCCCAATTAAAATATTAATAGTATTCCTATGTTTAACATGGGAAATGTGGACAGTAGTGATATATAATACCTATGGCTTAAGAATACATGAAGTGTGACATTTAATTTGGACTAATGATATAAGGTATCAAGTGGTACAATAAAATCATAAGTGATTTTAATACAGAAATGATTAAATATTTATGTATCCTTGAAACTGGGAAGGAAATTAAATGTTTAAGTAAACATTAATATTAAATAATGTGATAATGTGTTTATGTGAATAGAAAAATATAATTATGGAGATACCCGAATAAGAATACCTAACTGTGTTATTCTAATTGCGTGTATTCAATGTACATGGATATTATGAGGTGAGTACCTAAATAATCCCTAAATTTACTTATGGTAGTAGCATTAACACATTAAATCTTCATTTTGGGAATTAAAAGAACCAAACTAAGCATTATTAACCAAAATACTGAGGAGTTAGAAGCTTGTCCCAATTTCTCAGTCATTTTCCTTCTCACGTTAATAGGCCATTGGCCTATCCTACTCCTCTATGTTGCTTAAAGTCGGTGATGGTGATGATGGCTATGGGATGGCGGTTGGCAACTCTTTCTTGTCCAAATGATTTCTTCATTTCTTTCTTGAATCAAACTTTAGTACAAAACTAAAAACTAGTTAATCTATTCTCTATAAATGGAAGCTCACCTTCTTCCCATTCTCTCATTGATTAAGAATTATCGATTAATTGAATTAGATAGTTGAGTTCTTTGAGAATTGAGAGAGCATAATTAGTGTGTTGATGGAATTCAATTAAGCTTCAAAGAGGTAATAACACTATCCCAAATACTCTTGATTCTTAAGTTTTGAAATATCTTAGAAATGACAAGATATACTTGCTAAGTAAGTCCAAAAATTGATGGCTAAAACTTGTTGCAATCCATGAATTTCTGTTAGATGTTAATATAGTTCAATACGAAATCAACGAAAGTTAAACGAACAAATTTGGTTGAGAAACAATTCGTAGTGAACGAATTCGCTAAATTGTCTAAACATGAACAATTAGTATGAACATGAGTTTTAAATTCATATTTAGGTTAGTAAATGTTTATGTTAGTTGATGGGTATTTGGTATGTTGTAGTTTTATGAGTTACAAACCCATAAAATCGAAAATGAGCTAATTTGGATTAGTATAACTAATGTTATGATAATTGGAAGGAGTTTTGGTCTGTGAAATAACGAAAAGCGAGCACGAGGGCTCTGTTTACTGCGACACAAAAGGTCAAGACCGACCCCAAGGTTATTTAGGGCAATGACTACACGGACATCGATGTTTGATGCACTATTGTGACCTGCTGTAGTAAATTAGGCATAATATTTTCATACAAACTCCTATTGAGGTGATTCAAGATGATCCGGAATGAGGACGAATAGAGCTACAACTTTTGTTCTTTAAGTTTTTCAATTTGAAGTCGTTAGAAAGGGTCAAAATAGTAATCTTTGTGACTGTTACGTATTCGGAGGCGATCGGAGGGCGTCGAGCGAGCACATACGCAAGTATAGTGCTCCCGACGATGGAATATGTTATTCTAAGTGATATAACATGAAAATGCATGATATTAGACATGGCATATAAGAATACAATACTCATAATGGAATGCTTTAGCATGACTTAGTGTGTTTTTAAAAGAAACTTGAACATTTGAAAACAACCTTGATTGAACTTTAAGTCATTTGAGTTCGACTTTGTAGTGAGCATATGGTGGAGTCATGCAAGCATAAAATGTGATCTTAAGTTACCTCGTATAAGATAACTTGTATAGCTTGGATAATATGTATTTTCAAATACAAATTAAAGTTTTGAAAACTAATAATCATGAGTATGGTGTACTTTACATTTTGACCTTGTAAGTATGTGTAGAAATATGCACAAATGAATATGACATATGATTCAAGTTGCCTTGCATGATTAGGTTGGCATGACATGGATTTGAAGAAAAGAAAACTTAGACGTTTTGAAACCAATATTCATGAGCATTGTGTTGTCTAACCTCTAAACTTGTAGTATGGCATGCTAGTACTATTTATGTCTTTAAACATGACCTATAAGTACACTTATCTAGTTTGTGATAGAAGTCATTAAAAATGTGTTTAAAAGCAAAGTTCTCAAGTGATAAACTATGTTAGTCATATGTATATAAGATATATACATATGAGCATGCTACTAGAGGCTTATTAGTACCAATATATGGTTTAAAAGCTTGTAAACATCGAATCTTGTAAAAGAAAGTCGTTAAGCCTTAAAGTGTCAAAATAAGTTTGAATAAACACAAGAGGTTCTAAACTTTGACAAATGACCTCTTAACGTGTGTAAATATCATGTGTTAACATTCATGCATGTTAAGAAATGAAGTGTGAATGGAGAACTAAATATTCAAATCTGGTTTGGCAGGGACTCACGGCAATTTGCATCCATCCTATCTGAAAACTATCGCAAGCTAATCGCTATTTTATAAGGTAATGTTGCCAAACTATTTTAGTAGTCATCCGAACTTTAAGGCATATGTGTAATGAATGTCTAAAGCTATAATACTTGACATAGGTGATATTTTAAGCATAAGAGCCTGTAATGGTTATAAAAACCCAAATTTGTTAAATTTTCTAAAATTTGCAAAATATAAGAACGATGTAGATCCCGTATCTATAGACTTTAAATATGTGTCGAACACATAGCGAGTCAAGTGTGTGATAAAGATTTTTGGATTTTGATATGAAGCATGTGTAGCTAAGATGTGCTATATATACATAGCTATTCTAAGAGTTTATTAAGAAAGCAAAGGGAAGGTCTTAAAAACCAAGATAGAGAACAATGTAAAATTATTATTACATTAAGAATGTATGAATGCATAACAAATGGATATGAATCCATGATTATATAACTGTGTAGAAATACACGAAGTGCAGATAAGCTTTAAGCAGTTAAGTCGTAGTTGATAAACTACGAATCAGGCAAGTCTTTCAGTTCCTATTTATTATATGAATTCGATAATTGTTAGTTTAGCTACATTATGCCATGAGAATGTTGATGTATATATATGAAATGCATATAAGATATGTATGAAATGTGAAAGTTGATCTTTGATGATATGCTTGTGATGTAAATCTCTATGCTTGTTATGTGAGAAGTAACATGTGTAGTAAATATTAATTGATTATGAATGCATGAATTGAATATGCTATTATATGTTATGTGCTGCATGAAGACTGTTTGAATTGATGGGCTATCGAGCTCACCCTTGCAAATAACCACTTTTGTAGGTTAAGGACTCACGGTAAAGATTATGTGCTACTTGATTGATAGAGTTCAATAGTAATCGAAGGAGATTTATTTATTTATTTAAATATATACTCTTGAACCATGTTTAGGTTCTAGGAGATGTACATGATAGTAGTTTATGGTGTGTAATACATGTTAAGTTATAAAGTTGTTCTATATGATACATATACGAAGTTTGAATCGAGATGTAAAGATTTATACAAAGAATCAAGAATAGAATGAATCATAACATAATTTGATTCAAGGATATGTAATTGATTCAAATTAAGATATCAATAAAAGATTTATTTTCAAAAGAGATTAGAAAAGTTTAAATTATTAGCATATTTGTATAACATCAAATGTGATGTAAAAGCAAGAATAGTAAATGACCAAGATTAGAAACTTATAAAAGTTTGGGGTCATTACATAGATCCCGGATATGGAAAGAATTTATATTCTAAATTGTAATAAGTAAAGTTATATTCATTAAGTTATGAATAAAAGATATAAATAGTTTGACGATAGTAGTATCGTGGCAGAGTGGATTCGAGGTTCAAAGGGACCCATATTTGGGGGCATCACAAGTTGGTATCAAAGCTATAGGTTATAAACTTTAGGTAAGTGTACCTTAGGCTATAACCTGAGAAAGAGAGAAAGATAAAGATTAAAATATATAAGTGAAGATTCAAAGAAGAATCTTGAAGTATCTAGAGAATGAGAATTCAGGAGTTTCCCAACTCGGTAATAAAAATGTTAAGATGATGTCTATAAGATAAATATGACAAAGATAATGAGAATGAACTCGAGTGGAGTTTTGTTGATAATAGGAAAGAACCCTAAGGTAAATTGATGACCACGACGTGATCGGATTGAGCTATGAAGTGATAAATAGTCTGTACCAACTAAGTGTGTATAGCTTGATGTTATAAGTGAATGTACTATGAAATGGTACAATATGAACTCATGAGGAGTTGTATATGATGAGATACAATGAATTCGTATCAAGTAAAGAGCAAGCTAAGTGTGAGATAGATTTAGGTGGGATTTCAATTGAGGACCCATGTCAGCAGCTGAGTTGTACGATTCCTTGTTGTGAGGATCCGAAATTTTACGAATAATTTTTTTTATTTAATATTTATATTGATTATCAATATTGGTTAAGTATATGTGATACAAGTTTAGAGAAGTGGTCAATTTGTGTATTGACTAAGAAATATGAGTAGAGTTATGCTTAACAGAGAATAGAAACCCTAATTTTAGTTTTAGAAATATAAAACCCTAACTTGGATTACCAAACCCTAATCGGTAAACCCTGATTTTAATTTTGGAACCCTAAAATCTAATTAGGGAACCCTAATACTGGTTATTAAAACTTAAGGAGTTAAAATATTAGGGAAGTATTTCAAATGACTAAAATAACCCTATGGATAATATGGAAATTACTAAAATACCCTTAATAGGAGTAAAAAGACCAAAATACCCTCGAGCTTATCTTTTAACAAAAGATAAACATTAATCTTGGTGACTCACCACCAAGATTTGCCATGTGTCTAAATCCAATATATAAATGACCAAATTAACCTCAAGGTTAAATGGAAAATGACCGAAATACCCTTTTTCTTAAAAATTAAGTAAAAGGTTTTGCAATCTTGATGAGTCATTGAGCCAAAGCTTATCCCATGTGTTTAAAATCTTTCAAGATCAGATTGTGTTGCCACTTTGCAACATTAGATTCATTGAATCAAAAATCAAATTTGTAAGTTAAGTAAAGTAACTTCATTTTACTTTTCAAACCTATCCTAGACCTTCTCTCTATATTTTCAAAACTTAGAGTGAGGGAGTGTGAGAAACATAGCCAAGATCATTTCATATCCTTCCAAGAACAGATCACGAGACGTAATCAAAAATCAAAGTTACAAAGGTATAAAACCCTAATTCTTTCAAATCATGTGATTTCATGTTTGATGTTGTTGTTTATTGTTTAGAGTAGTGTATAAGGATGTTGTTTAGTGATCTATGACATCATAGATCCATAACATCTAGAAGCTAGAAAATGAGTTTTTAGTAATGACCAAGAACCCTAAAAAGTTGTCTGAAAGCCAATGTCAGGGCTCTTAGATTCTCGTGTGTTAAAGATTTATGGTGTTTGAAGTTATGATCTCATAATACATAGTGTTTATGAATTATGTTATTCAAAGGTTACAAATTATTGTGCATTTGATTTGATATCAAAGCATAGTTTGTGAGAAACTAATTTTTTTTGGTACTAATGTATAAAAGCACAGTTTGTGAAAAAGAAATTTTGTTTGGTGCCGATATATATACTAACAATATTAGAACCAATAGTGAGGAAGCTGTTGGTGGGCAATTATGGTTGTCCTTGGCGGTGAGGAGTATCTCAGACATTTATAGCAATGATCGGTAGTAAACCTGTCTCGACATTTATAGGAATGATCGACGATTACATAGAAGATGATATGCATACTCCTAGTTTTTTTTTTGTTGAAGCGGATTAACTCGGGTTTCTAAGTCTATGGGATCGATAAGAACTCATAATAAAAGTGGTTTGGCGAGATAAACCTCAAGTATATATTTATGGCATTACTTTGAACTTTATGTTCACTTAATCCGATTTGGTGTATGTAGAAAAACTCCGAACTTTATGTTCATTTATTTTAGAATTGATATATGTATAACGTTTGTTTATTGTTCAAAACTTCTTTGAAGCTTTCAGTAGCTCATCCCTACAAATATTTTCTTCATTTGCGAGATAGAAAGAATATATTCCGAAGTTAGGTATTGTGGATAAAAGGCTTAAGACATGGATACCTGTTGAAAACTATAATATATTAGTAATAATTTTTTAATCAATGTAATGGTATATTATTGGTTTAGTGTATTATTAGTTGAGGTATTTAGTTTTATTGTAATTGAATTAGAAAAGTGTACGAGATCAATATGAACTATATATGTGAATGATAGTGTTAATGCACATTGGCTCTACGATGCACCGAGGTAACGCTTCACCGGCCCAAGAACTCTAACATTAACACTATGGAGGTCAAATAGATAAGAATTATAGATATGGAAGAAATATCTATAAGATACTGAACTTGTATATCCAAGTGAGGGTACTCAGTTACAATGATTGTTCTAACGAGAACTACTATTTACTATGAGTACTGTGAATCTTGTATTTATAGGAATTATTATCTTATAGAATATTTACGTGAGCACCAAATTGGCTATGTTGAATGTAGAGAATTTGGGGCGCCACACTTGTTATGAAAGGAATTGTACTTGGTGTAAAAACCACTTAGTTTCTAGCATTGATAATCATTGAAATGTCTATGTCACGCTATTTGCTATATACCTGTTGAGAAAGTGATTCTTTTTTCATGTGTATAACAGATAGATAGGTTATAGTTAGAGAATATAAGGTTAAGTTACGAGTTCTTAAAACTCATACTTATGGTACGTTTATGACTCATAATTATATAAAATGTTTTTAAACACCTAAACGAATGGACGCCTATGGTCTAACTAGGGTAAGTTTCTAAACTCATATGATTATGGCAAGTTCTTGGATTTCCAAAGTGTGGTAAGTTTGATGAACTATATTGGGTATATGTATGTTATGAAGTTAGAAATTTTGGTATAGTAAGCATTGATGGTGTTGAAGATAGGTAGAATGAAGCAATGTAGCAAAGATTGAAGTTGATGAAGAAACATGGATTTTCTAAATCTTCTAGCTCTACTAGATTTTCAAAATTTATTGACTTCGTGCTAATGTTTGCACTTCTGTTTTCTTGAAAAACATTGGATCATGTGATTGAACCAATGATGTTTTAAAATTAATACCGTTATTCATAGGTCTATGCTAATTGTTTCGGCTAAGACAAAAATGATTTGAAAATTTTCAAAATGTATTTCTGACCATATGCATCATTTGATATGGTGTAGAAATGGTAAACGATGGAGTCATCAATGTAGTTGAACCTAGTGTTGGTTGTGATCGAAAGATCGTCAGCCCACTATGGTGTGATGTAATATGACAAAGTCACATAATGGTGGAATCCTTAACGTACTACTAATCTAGTACAGTATCATGACGTCATAAAAGAATTTTGGTTTTCTTTTAAGTTATAAAGAAGGTCAATTAAGTTGGCCAAATTATTTCAATTGATGTCCGAATTGTTGATAAAAGTTTAAGCTATTAGATTCGGCTAGACGACTGTTGAAAAATATTTGTGAAATTCAAGCATTCTTGAGTATTTGTGCCAAACTAGATTGCTCTGGTAAGGATTCAGATGTTGAAAAGCTGAGGTGAACAACCCTAGAAGGGGACAATGGTTCCGAGTGTAATGGATGTAGTTGTTACAAAACATTATGTTGCGGCCCAACGTAGTGGTAAATTAGGCTGGCAACCTAGTGTACGTGTGGAGGGTGTTTTTAGTCTTCATGATAGATAAACACTCTGGTTTGCGGTGTGAAGCATTTTGTTGAAGCACTAGTTCACGGTCCTGTGTGACCCCTCAGCATAAATTGGAATCTGAGTTATTCATACTACTTCCCGATTACTGAAAAATCGTGGAAGACTCTTATTCTTTTGTGTGATGAATGTAGTGAGTAGAATGTTCCTTAGAAAGGATAATGTGGTAGAATGCAAGTGAGCAAGTTATAATAAAACTTCCGAAAAGAGATTGGACAAAATTATTCAAAAGAATATGTAATATTGAATAACATCAGTAGAGGAGGTTTCAAAGTGATTAGAGGACGGAATCCTTTATAAGGGAAAAGGATGTAAGAACCACGAATTTTTCGAAAATATTAAAATAAGACTTTAGTAGATAAAATTCTTAAAGCATGAGATGGGTTTGAACAAAAATATAAATGTGTTACGAGGTATGTGGTATTGTGTTACATAGGGTAATATGAGCTATGTAATAGGTGATGTTGTGTTATTAAATATATTATTATTATATATATGTTATAAATTGTAGAGATGAATTAATATGAAGATGGATAAGATTTATCTATCGACATTAAATAATTTATAGAATTATTTTATTATAGTAAGTTGGTGACATTAAATAACTTTGATAATCACCAATTTCTTGAGTATATGTACGAGTAAGTATCAAGTCTAAGGTAGTGCAATCGTACTCTTTAATGGTGGATGTATAGAAGCTGGGCTAAATAATTCCTTCAGAGAGCGGAGGTATATACGAATTAGTAATCGATCTAACTCACTGTGAAAATAATGTAGACGAGACGGAAACTAATTTGTTGGTTGTTTGTGGGAAACCACTCAGTGTACTATATTGAATACTATTAAAGACTTGATGTGTGTTAGGTTTAGACTTGTATGCGTGTACATTGTCGACTTGAGAAGAAAATTGATATACCTTTAAATTGGTTAGATAATTATTAAGTAATTTGATACACGGCGAGAAGTGAAGATTAAAGGAATGTATGTATGTGTTACATTCCAGTTTTGTGTTATTGGTGGTACGAAACCATAAAGGAGATCTATAGTTGGTTAAACTAATAAGGGAAAATGAATTTTAAAACTTGAAGTGTGATCTTTAAGTTGTTAAGGAAAATAGTAACCGATGGTGTGAAACCAAAGAGGAGATTGATGTTAGATGAGTTAACACTTAAGAAGGATGTGTAAATTATTTAGAAGCGTAGGTTTCATTTTCGCTAAAGCGTAACTTATTCGCTTCTCGATTTTGGTATGGCGCAATTTGTGCCATTTCGAAAGTTTTGACAAGTAGAATCATATTTGATCTCAGAGAAAACTTCTGAGTGGGTTTATGAAAATGTGATTGCAAGCCATGCATACTAATAACTCTTATCAGGTCATGAATGGTGACTAAGTGTTCATGAAGAAATTTAGTTAGCAAAACATGACTTGAATAAAGATTTATTTAATTAACTAGGAATAAATATTGGTTAATTAAGTGATATTATGGAATATTATATTCTATTAATTAGTGGAGTGCATAATAATAATTGAAGAGAAAAATAAATGATTAATATTAATTAATCGTGGTGATATTAAAAGGTGATAATGGGTTGAAAGTACCCAACTAAGTGATATTTAGCCCAATTTAAATATTAATAGTATTACTATGTGTAATATAGGAAATGTGGATAGT
This sequence comes from Panax quinquefolius, assembly GCA_020205615.1. Lineage (NCBI taxonomy): Eukaryota > Viridiplantae > Streptophyta > Magnoliopsida > Apiales > Araliaceae > Panax > Panax quinquefolius. Next base: position 65,593,694 of record CM035158.1, on the reverse strand, counting down.
AGTGATATATAATGTGACGCCCCAAAAATAGGTATACATCACCTATTCTGAGTCGCCAAATACATGGTACAGAATACAAATACAATCTTAAATATACAACAAGAGAGCTGTGAGTTTTAATACAAACATTGTCTTCTAGACAATATCCACTCCCAGAATAAGTCCTCATTACATTTATTAACACACTATTTAACAGAATAGTGAGGACTACTAATACTATCATCTGGACCGTCACTTCGTACCCCGACTAGTCCCGGCTACGTTCTCATTTCCTGAATAGAACATTGAAAGAAAGGGTGAGCTCAACTAGCCCAGTAAGAAATATTATGACTAAGATAATGCAGAATATATTATCATTAGTCTTCAACAATGTTAAACTGATAAAATACAATAGACATCAAGTTTAAGCTGCAATGAACATGCAATCCATCAAAAGAGTCAAGTAGAGAATAAAATCAACTATCTTTTATGATTTAAAAGGTTTTCATCACTTTTATCATTTGGGACTCAAACTTAATAAATAATCCACATTATCCCCGCACTTACGACCAAGGATATTCATTAGTATCACAACCATAATTTATCCATGCACTACGGGACAAGGATATATTTGTATTCATTAATGGTCATGATCATGCCAACAACTGTCCATCAATGCACTACGGGCCAATGAGGACTTTTACCATATCATTTATAACATTACGGTCATGATTACACCGAATAATCCCTGGTCATAATCATACCAAGTCCATCTATGCACTACAGGCCACATATGACTTTCAACAAAATATAAATATGAGTATGATGACAATGATATAAGAAGTCAATAAAACAAGTTCAAGAATTAATTTATTCAGGAACTAATAACGTCCAAATTGTCAACATAATACTTCTTTGTAGAGTAAAATTTAAGAATGCTCAGAAGAATATTTCCACGAAAAGATACTGGATGAAGCGCAAATATCAAGGATATTCCACCAATTTCATGGAGTATAGAAGTCAAAACTTTAACCAACTGAGTATAATAAAGAATGGAATAACAAAAGAAATCACCATGCATGCGGTATTGATGACAGACAAAGTTATTCAATGAATAATAAATAACGGAACCAGTCGTGTAATAATACACACGCACAAGATATTCCAACAGAATAATAAAGAATGGAATAACAACAGAAATCACTATGCATGCGGTACTTGCATGATAGACAAAGTTATTCAATAGAATAATAAATAACGGAATCGAAGTCCGGCGTAAAATGCATGCAGCATGGATATTCTAATGAGAATAATAAAAGACGAAACAGTCCGGCGAAAAACGATGTATGTGATATTCCAATGTAATAATAAAAAGACGGAACCAAAGTTCGACGTAAAATGTACGATGACATGGATGTTCCAACGTAATAATAACGAATGGAATAACAATGAAATCACCAAGTATAGGTAGATCACAGATACTGAGTTATTCCAACAAAATAATAAAGAATGGAATAATGAAGTTCTCTTCATGAATATGAAAAAATAATACCCTTACCTTATAAATAAAGTATTACTCACCAGTAGGCGGGGATATACTTGAAGAAACTTGCACTACGCTCAAAGCTTTCTTAAATGCTAAAGAAATACGCTTAAGATAGAAGAATAATTCTCTCTACAGTTTCTCTCTCTAGCGTTTCAGTGAATTTGTAAGAAATAATGAAGGAATGAGCTTCTATTTATAGAAGAATGGACTGAACAGTAACCAATCAATGAACGGTTCAGATTGATTTACTATAAATGGACGGTCTAGATTGATTTATAATAAAATATAATATATTCTATTTATAATCTAATAAAACGAATAACTTTTAAAAAGATTTTACTATGCAAACACTATGCAGGTACTATGCAAAAACTATACATAATAAAATATAATATATTCTAATTATTGTCTAATAAAACGAATAACTTTATAAAAGTATTCTATTTTATATACAAAGATTTTACTATTAGCCTAATAAAACAAATAAATTTATAAAAGTATTCTATTTTATATAAAAAGCTTTTCTGTTTTATTACATTAATAATACTAATAAAATAAAACTTTATCATTATTATTATTATTCACACTATTAATCGACCAGGTCGTTCCCAGGAAAGTGGGGGCTTTCCAATAAGGATTTCTCCCTATTGGCGTGTAATTAGGTGACCAAACCTCTCCTTGGCAGAACTTCTAGACATTGTTAATAATGCAAATAATAATATTAATAACCCTGTCATCTCAATTATTGATTTAATAATATATAAAATATCGACAATAATTGAATAAAATTGAATGACTTCTCACGTAAGCATCAATAATCAATACTGTATGCTACTATGCAACCACGCGTATTCCTGTATTTTTAACACCGGGTGTTTCAACAGTTAATGGTAAAACTTCCGCCGTTATTTTCATAAAAAATATTTCTGTCATTTTCTCAATCCGACAATAATTCCGTTATGGGGTCCACCAATAATTGTGCCGTCGTACGAATATTTCCCGACCAATCGAATATTTTAAACAACTTGCGTACTTTGTAAAATTTCTAAATATTACCCACAACTATAACATTATATCAAATTCATTCCATAATATTTAAAAATGATAATTATAGAAAATTCATCTTTATTCATGAAAGTTGGGGTCTTATAATCTCCCCTTCTTATGAAATTTCGCCCTCGAAATTAGGGTATGTACAGTATATCAAAGAGGTAAGGATACCATGATTTCATTTTAGATTTTAACCCGTGTCATTTCCTCAACATCGTCGTTCCTCCATAAAACTTTGATCGAGGTATAACCTTGGAGCGTAGAATATGTTCCTTCTTATCCAAGATTTGAACAGGAACCTCTTCATACGTTAAATCTTCCGCTATTTTGTCCGATTCTAACTCAATAATGTGGTTCGGGTCTTTCACATATTTACGTAACATGGATATATGAAAAACGTTATGAACACGAGACATACTTGGCGGTAAAGGAGTCGATAAAGCTACGATCCCTACTCGATCGAGTATTAAAATGGGTCAATGAATCGAGGATTGAGCTTTCCTCTCTTTCCAAATCTCGTAACTCCTTTCCATGGAGCAACACGTAACAACACATGATCTCCAATATCGAATTCCACGTCCTTTCGATGAAGATCAGCATAACTCTTTTGTCGGTCTTGTGAGGTTTTTATACGTTGTCGGATCGTTTGAATCTTTTTCATAGTCATACTTACTAACTCTGGTCCCAACAACGTTACTTCACCCACCTCATCCCAGCATACTGGAGAACGACACTTTCTTCCATACAACGCTTCGAATGGAGCCATGCCAATACTTGCTTGATAATTGTTGTTGTAGGAAAACTCCACCATTGGTAAGAACTTGTCCCAACTTTCCTTGAAGTCAAGGACATAGAGTCTTAATAAATCTTCAAGAGTTTGAATAGTCCTCTCTGATTGTCCGTCCGTTTGAGGATGATATGCCGAACTAAATCGTAAATCCGTGCCCATAGCTTTTTACAAACTAACCCAAAATCGTGAAGTGAATCTTAGGTCTCGATCAGAAACGATGGATACTGGCATACCATGCAATCTTACAACCTCGTTTATGTACATACGAGCAAGACGTTCAAGTGTATAAGTTTCTCGTATAGGTAAGAAATGAGCAGACTTGGTTAATCTATCAACAATGACCCAAATTGCATCTATACCCTGAGAAACCTTGGGAAGACTAGTAACGAAATCCATGATAATGTGCTCCCACTTTCATTCTGGAATTTTAAGTGGTTGCAATTGACCTTTTGGTACTTGATGTTCCGCATTGACTCGTTGACAGGTTAAACACCTTAAGATAAACAGCGATATCTCCCTCTTCATATTGCCCCACCAAAATGTATGTCGAAGATCATGATACATTTTGGTACTCCCAAGATGGATTGCAAACGGTGTGTTGTGCGCCTCCATCATGATTTTATACTTTAAATCAAGGTCGTTAAGAATACAAAGTGTTCAAACCATATTTGGACAAGTTCGTCGTTGTGTTTATCGATGATATTCTAGTCTATTCTAAGACGCCAGAAGATCATGTTGAACACTTAAGATTAGTGTTGGAGACACTAAGAAAGGAGAAGTTATATGCGAAATTTACTAAGTGTGAATTTTGGCTGAAGAAAGTACAGTTTTTAGGTCATGTCATTGACCACGAAGGGATTTCAAAGTGGATCCAAAGAAAGGTAGAATAAATGATGAAGCGGGAACAACCGAAAATCTTGGATCGAGGTGCGAAGTTTCCTAGGGTTAGCGGGATACTATCGAAGATTTATCCAAGATTTTTTGCAGATAGCTACCCCGTTGATTAACTTGACAAGAAAGACGGTGAAGTACGTATGGACTGATAAATGTGAAGACAGTTTTCAAGAACTGAAGAAAAGATTAAGTGAGCGCGCTGTTTTGTCATTGCCGGATGGCACGTGAAATTTCAGTAGTATATAGTGATGCTTCGTGATAGGGGACTTGGTTGCGTTCTCATGCAAAGATGACAAAGTCATTATGCGTATGCATTACGACAGTTGAAGGATTATGAGAAAGTTTATCCTACTCATGATCCGAACTAGCTAGCCATGTAGTATTTGTCCTAAAGATATGGAGACATTATCTTTATGGGGAGAAATGTCAGATATATACGGACCATAAGAGTCTAAAGTATATCTTCACTCAAAAGGAGTTGAATATGAGGCAGAGAAGATGGCTAGAGTTGATAAAGGATTACGATTGTGAAATCAGATCACCCAGGAAAGCTAATGTAGTTGCCGCGCGCCTTAAATAGGAAGGGTCAGAAAATTTATCTATGTTAACTACTCAAAATGAGTTAATAACAGAGATGGCTAGGATGGAAATAGAATTAAAGATGCCGAGTGAATCGGGGTAGATACTTTTTATGATGGAGATGCAATCGACCATCATAGAGAGAGTCAAGGAGGTACAACTCAGAGCTGACGAGTGTAACCAAATGAAGAAGCGGTTATCCGGGAAGGAAGATACTAAGTTTAGTCTTGATAATGAGGGATTATTAAGATTTGAAGGAAGAATTTGGGTTCCGAATGAGACGGAATTAAAGGAACAAGTGTTACAAGAACTCATAGTTCGAGGTACTCAATACATCCTGGTAGCACTAAGATGTATCAAGACCTTCGACAGAGTTTTTGGTGGCCGAACATGAAGAGAGAAATAGCAGAATATGTGAGTAGGTGCTTGACTTGTCAAAGAGTTAAGGCCGAACATCAACGACCCAGTGGCTTGTTACAGTCATTGGAGATTCCAGAATGGAAGTAGGAGCATATCTCGATGGATTTCGTGGTGGGACTTCCAACAACGACAAAAGGGTACGATTCGATTTGGGTAAT